>VZQC01005031.1:1002630-1237175 GCA_009823505.1 Rhizomys pruinosus
GTCTCGAAAAGACCAAAAAAAAAAAAAAAGGAAAATATAGGCACTCGAGGCTGGGCTGAAGTACTATGACTGGGACAGGAGGTAGGAAGAGAGGCCACAAGGTGGCCACCAGCCCTGGTAGAATTGCTCAGTTTTCTTATTTGTAAACAAAGTAGAATAACTCTTATTCTGCAAATTTCCCAATGTTCCTGTAATGATTACTGAGGACCTACAGAGATAGACAAATGAGAGTATCCTTCACTCTCACCACACTTCTACAGCTGAACACCATTGGTTTTACACACAAAGTGAGACCTTCAGAGGAGAGGAACAAAGCATGCTGGCAGGCCTGGCTTTTGTGGAATATGTCACAATGACCCCTTGTATTGAGGTTATCTATCAAAGCATCTTTCCAAGGTCAGTCTTAGAATGTTTGAGATGGATAAGCTTTATTTTATGGTGTGGTGTGGTGTGGTGGCAAACACTTTGAATCCCAGCACTAAGAGGTAAAGGAAGGTGGATCTCTGTGAGATTGAGCATGGTCTATATCAGGAGTTCCAGACCAGCCAGGGTTACACATGAGACACTGAAGAGAAGAGAAGAGGAGGGGAAGGGAGGGAAGAGGAGGGGAGGGGAGGGGAGGGGAGGGAGTAGAGGAGGGGAGGGGATGCAAATTAGAAGGAACAAAAAGACCAGGTCAAAGAACTGACTGAAATGGTGAACTTCTGCTTGCAACAGTAAACTTCTGCATGGAAAATTTTAAAAGAGACTGAGAAAAAGATGAAAAACATGTATGACAGAATGCATGAGCTCTGGTGGGGTGGGGACAAGGAAGGGGGAATGAGTCTAGATTTGATTGGGCAATGTTGTATGAAATGCACAAAACTTCAATAAAAAAGTGGCTTTGAAAGAAAAAAAAGAAAAGGGGAAGGGAGGGGAGGGGGGAGGCAAAGAAAAGAAAAAGAGAGAAGAAAGGAAGGGAGGAAGGGAGGGAGAGAGGGAGGGAGAGAAGGGACTAAGCTACCTTCTCAAGGTCACACAGCTAGTTAGTGTCTCAGGGGCACCCAGGATGACTTGGGTCTTCTGAAGTCTGCACTGTGCTCCTAATCCAGTTATCCTGTTTGAACCTCACAATCCTCTGTACATAGATACACCTGTAACTACTTGTCTGATGTATAACTTTCCTGCTAGCCTGGAAGTCCTATGAGAAGAGTTCTGGTCTCTGGTCTCGATCCAGATGCCAGCACAGGAGTGCACACATAGTAAGTGCTGAATAAAAAGCAAGGAACATTAGCCTTGTGATTTAATAAGGAGACATGCTGAAGCCATGAACCAGAGGAGTCAATCAGGAAGCTGGCACTATCACCCTCACCTCATGTTTGGTTAAGAGTACTTTCTCCACTCAGTAGCCTAAAGTCATGTTTCAGGTCAGAATCTCTGATCTCTAAGATTCACTGGTAATTCCCCTAGGGTCTGTCTCTCTTAAGTATAGGACTCCCACTGTGAGATCAAATTGGCCTTGGCTGTCACTTGCCTACCCTTGATCAATTTATGCTATGGTGAAAGGCCCATAGCCCCCGTCAGCTTCCATGCTACCCTAAGGTAGGAGTCCTCTCTCCTCAGCCTTACTCCTTGCTCCTTAGAGAGGAACCTGGCTGTTCTTGCAGCTTTCTTACCATCCAATATGTTTACCAGACAGAGAGACCACAAAACTCAGTATTACTCACCCAACTCCCTCCCCCAGCCAGGTCAGTCAACCTGATCTCCTGCTAGAGAGAAACAAAGAGCCCCTTGATGTGCCCTGGGCATCCTAGCCTAGCCAAGCCATGCACCTTGGGAACCCAGTGATGTGACAAAGCCAGATCAGCAGCACTCCACTGCCTACTGCAGAGAAAGAGCAGCTGCCTTGCCTTCTTTGTACCCAGGCTCCTGGACTAGCTGTGAGAGGCCTTTCCACCTGTCACTTCACATGGCCAGCCACAATTCAAGCCCTAATGGTTTGCCAGTCTCTTCCTCCTAGCTCTAGACCTCTCCAGGTCCCACTGCAGCTCCTGGATTCTCATGACGATTTCATCGCCTGTGACTCAGCTCCTCCTTTTGTCATCTTCTACAACTAACATCTCTGAAACGAGAAGACCCAGACCGGCGTTCAAGACTAATTGTTTGGACCAACCTCCTCTCCCCAGCCTACCCTTGCTTCTAACCACCTCTTTTTTTTTTCTTTTTTAAAAAATTTTTATTTATTTTTGTATGTGTATGAGTGTACTGTCTGCACGTAGGTTTGTGCACCTGTGTCGTGCAATGCCGCGGAGGTCAGAAGAGGGTCTCGGATTCCCCTGGAACTGGAGTTCTCCTGGAATTAGAGTTACAAATGGTTCTTAGCCACCATGTGGGTGCTGGGGATCGAACCCAGGTCCTCTGCAAGAGCAGTCGGTGCTCTTAACCACTAGGCTATCTCTCCAGTCCCATTCTTTTCCTTTTTTAAATTTGAGATAGGATCTCCCTGTAGCTCCAGCTGGCCTAGAGCTTACTATGTAGACCAGGCTGGCCTTGAACTCACAGAGCTCTGCCTGCCACTTCCTCCTAATAACTGGGATTAGTGGCATGCACACCACCTCTATTCCTGACAAATTATAATTCTCAAACAGCTGGGTCTTGGGTGAAACTTTGCACATAGGTCTCTTCCTATCCAATCAAATGACCTTGCTTGTCCCTCCTGAGACCTAGGATCAAATGCCACTTCTTCACGTGCTGCAGACTCCAAAAGCAGCTGTATACCTCAATTAGAGCCTTTATTACTCAACACTGTAAAGATTTGTTTGTGGTTCTGTCTTCCACCCAGTCTTTGAATTCCTTGAGGGCAACAAGTCAGAAATGTCTTGTTCAGTTCTTGTCCCAATCACAGTGTCTGGCAGAGTAGGTATTCAAAACAGAGACTGGGAAATAAGCTCCCTACTAAAGTAGTTAAGTTAGCAAAACAAAGCCTTGGCTGGTTCTCCCAGGTTGCTACCTCAGCTGACTACCTCCCTACCTGAGCAGAAAGGAAGACCTAATCTGTAATGTCCTTTGAAGAAACTGACAGGGAATGGGGTAGGGTGGACGTGGGCAGGAGAGAAGGAGAAAGGGAAAATGAGACAGAGAAATCCAAATTAGCAGCTGGCCTAAAATCTAGATGCTTCTAAGCAGGTGTTTTGGTTGGCCAGTGGGGGCCAAGCTAGTTTCTCCCTTCTAGGAGAAAGAAAATGAGAAGTGAGATAACTGGCCTCCCTGCCATCCAATTTATCAGGTAGAAAACTTGGAGCACTGTTTGCCTAAGTTGTTAATTAGAGATCAGAGGCCAAAATGGAAACAACCACCCATTGGGGAAAGTGAGGTTCGCCTGGATTAGGATTCACTCTTGTCTACAGGGCTGGGCTTCAATCATTATGTCAGGATAGGTAGGAAGTAAAAATGAGGACAAGCTTACTTCACTAACTACTCCAGTTTTTGAGAGGGAAGAGAATATTCACTGAGCACCTCCTCTGTACTGGGCTCTTTTCAAACACCATTTTAACCTCACAGCGTCAGTATTAGCATAACCATTGCACATATGAAACACTGAGACTCAAAAATGAGGTGACATGTCCAAGGTCACACAGACAGCCAGACTGTAGAGCTTGTACAAGGAGGGGACATAGGACTACCTTCTTTCTCCCACCCTAATATAAACAGATTGGGTGATTGGGCCGGAGCCCCACCCCCACCGGCCTTCTTCAGAACAGATGCTTGGAGGACAAAAACATCAAACAGAGCCCACTGCCTTATCTCTTTCCCACAGCTTAGGGTTTCCAGCAAGTGGACACACAGGCACCGGCACAGAGCAGCAGCTGGTGAGCTGCCCTCTCCTTTACCAAGTCAGGTATTGTCTGAGGCTCTAGAACACCCACAGGGCCATCAAATTGGATTTTCCTTTGAGGCTAAAAGAGGAGAATGAAAAGGGGAAAAAAGGGGGGGGGGGCTGTGGTCTAGAGTCACAAACCCAGGCCACATGTGCAGCTGCATTCTTCCAGATGGGCCACCCAGGGACCACACATTCTATGGTCTCCTGGGACGTGTACTAGCTCAAGAGAAATGGATAGTCTGAGCTTATAAACTAGAGAAGGCGGTAGTGGCAGGACAGCAAACAGGCAGGCTTTGGCTTGCCAGAAGGGCCCTGGCCCCATCTCAACAAAAACTGGCACAGACTAAATATAAGGATGCCAATTAAGCCTGTTCTTTGACTTCCAAAGTTCCTGGGTTGTCATAATTGTTTAGAAGTACAGGGAACAGGGGAATTAAAGAAGGTAACACTGCTGTTCCAGATGTTTCTCCCTGAGCCTAGCTCAGATCCTGTATTCCTCTAACAGGAAGCCAATGTCCACAGGATCCCAAAGAGCACAACTCTACCTCATCTGGTCTGCACTGAGCAGACTGAGGCTGGATGGGAAGCTCTACCCTAAGGGCAGTGCTAGTAATCACATGGAAAAGGAGAAGAAGGTCAGGGACTCAGGGTATCTCCCTTGAGCCAGGAGACCTGGAATTTAGCTTGTAGTCCTTTCCCTTCCTGACTGACTCCTTTAGGCTACAGAAAGGCCATCATACAGGTTGGTCTTCCTACCCCCGAGAGATATGGAAGGGTCACATAACTCCTCCCCTGCTTCCCTGCTCAGAACACCTGGGCTTCCCAGGGTTTCCATGCTCAGCCCAGTCTCAGGCCAAGCCAGAACTAATGCTCCCAGGGCCACTCTGTGCCTAGTCCACCCACAGGGTCATTCATTCACACGCCTTTAATCCTAGCACTTGGGAGGCAGAGGCAGGCGGATCTTTGTGAGTTCAAGGCCAGCCTGGTCTACAGAGTGAGTTCCAGAACAGCTGGGGCTACAGGGAGACCCTGTCTCAAAAAGACAAAAAAAAAAAAAGAAAAAAAAAAAAAAAAATACTAACATTCCCTCCACTGTAGAGGTAGAAAAAATGGAATAAGCTTGGTTCCATCCCTAAGATGAGTAGACTAATGAACTTATGACAACACACTCTTGCCCTTCCTTGCCATTCCTGTTAGCTTCCTCCTACACTGCTAAGGGAGTAAAAAGTGCTGAGCTAAGAAAGGGAAGGTGAAGGCTGGCAGACTCCTGCAACTTACCTTCAGTGTTACCTGTCTGACACCTGATTTCCTGCTGAGGCCAAAGGAACACATGAATGGTGAAGCTGGTCCTAACCCGGGATTCTGAAACCCTGGATCCAAGTCCTGTTCAGCTGCTAATATTCTATGACTTTAAGTAAGTTGTTCACCAATCTGGCCTCTACTTAATCTTCTGTTCAAGTAAGGGTAGAACTAGTCAATCTCTCAAGATCCCTTCTAATTAGCTCGCTCTATGATTTTATGAATACCTAAATGCTCTGAATGAAGAAGCCAATCTGTATCCCCCCTCCACCCCCACCACCCCACCCCCATTTCCCTAGCCCTTGGCAACTACTAAAACTGATCTGTCTTGACACAACCTTTGGCCCAGGGTGACTGAAATGAACCTTTAATCTGGAGCCAGAGCCCCCACCATCTCCACTGCAGTTGGCTGTGCTAATGTTTTACTTCTCTGGACAGCACATGGACTCCTACCCCTAAACCATGAGACTGGGTTCAGGGTGGTCACCCTGAAACTTCCCACAACTTCCCTCTTATGGCCTTGGGCAGGGACTTACTCCTGGCTTTTCTAGAACCACAATATAAACTAAACAAGGAAGATTCAAGCTTTCTGATACCAGAGATTTTGCTAATTGACAGGCACAAGAAAGTGAAGCAGAAAGACACCCACTTCAGCCTTGGCTTTACACACACCAGAGGTGAAGCAGTCATCTGCTGAGCCACATCTCAGGTTTGCAGTAAGGGCATGGGGAAAACAGATGTCTGACTGCCTGGCTGGATACTGTAGCCAAAGGGAGGTGCCCCACTGGTGTCTCTCTGCCCCACAAATACAGAGTGGTAACACCCTCATTTTTCTCTTCATTTCTCAGACCCTTGGAAGGAAAAAGAAAACTAACATTTCCTGGGCCATTACTTGTGCCAGGCACCATGCTAGGTGTTTTCTGATTCTCATTTAATCCTCTTAGTAGCACTGGATATGGGTATTACTGTTACCCTTTATAGTTAGTAAGAACAGGCTCAGAGATTCAAGATCTGCCCAAGGTCACACAGCCAGAAAGTATGATCCCTAAGTCTGGCCTTTCTCAGTGTATCACATTGCCCTGCACCTTGAGATCTGGTTAAATGCCTGATAAGCACGGAAGAAGAATTCTCGTGCCTTAAAATTCACCAGCAAATCTGTGTTATTTCCAAGACTCCACACACAAAACTGAGAACTCTTTTCCACCCCATCAAGACCCCACTCCTCCCTTGTCCTCCATCTCTGATGACTATATCCTAGCTGAAATCCTCTCTGGGTTTTTACAAGCTCATCCCAAAGAAACTAGAGGAAAGCATTAAGTCAGGATGAGGGAAGAAAATGAAGGGTACTCTGAGTTCCAGACTAGACTAGGCTCTGAGCAAGGGGGGGGGAAGGACTGGAGGAGACAGATCTAGTGGGTGAGAAGAAACTCCTAGGACAGGGGTCTATGTGTAGATTTCTCCCCGAAGGAGTGGGGAGGACTAGTAAATAAGAGACTTTGATATAGGGGAGAGATAAAATTCTAGAAGTGACTTTTTTTTTTTTAATTTTTTTTTTTATTATTTATTTTTTATGTGTATTAATGTAGTGTCTGCATGCAGTCTTTGCACTGCGTGTCGTGCAATGGCCGCGGGAGGTCAGAAGAGGGTCTCGGATTCCACCTGAACTGGAGTTCTCCTGAAATTGGAGTGACGACTAGGTTCTCAGACGCCATGTGGTGCTGGGGATCTGGTAGAACCCGGGTCCTCTGCAGAGCGTCGGTGCTCTTAAACCGCTAGGCTAGCCTCCACCTGCATAGAAGTGACTTTTATATGGGGCAGATTTATGGGACAGGGTTCTTAGTCAAGTACTTGGTTAAGGCATAGGAATGGCTGGGGACAGGTTGGACAGTCACAATGTCAGAGAAGGAGAGAGAAGATACATTCTGGATCAGGGTCAAGGCTAGAGTAGGGTCCCCTGGTGACTGTGAAGGACTGTCTCTGTTAACTAGGAAACACACAATAGGAGGGGAACTTGTCAATTCTGTGCATGACATTAGACAGCTGGGATGCAAGTGAGATCCAGAGGCCATCTTCCCTAAAGGACCACCAGACTACACCCACAATCTCTGGGAGGACTATGTTCCAGGGCTTCTGTGGAAAAGAGGACTGCAGCTCAGGCCCCCAATCTTGGAGGGTGCCTAGAGCTAGGTGGGTGCCTGGGTGCTCAAGAGTGGGGTATATGGGCATGCTACATGAGTGAGGCCCTTGCCATCTCCTTCCTACTCCCATCCTAGACCTGGATTTGGGAAGGACCCCATAGCACCCTGGGAGTCTGCTGGCTGGCTACTGTAGCTCATGAAGCTGACAATGAGTCCTGGAGGTGGGGCACTGACACCCTTTAGCTACAGGGAAGGGAGAGTGTCTGCCCACCTGTTGCCTGTGACAACAGAGAAAGCCACCTTTGGGCAGAGGGGGAGGGGGTAGAAAGTGACACTCTCTGACCCTTCCATGATGGGAAGTAACTGTCAGTGTCAAGATGGGCTGTCTGGAAAAGAAAAAAAAAAAGAAAAAAAAAAAAAAAAGAGGCGTCCAGCTGAGGTCTGTGTGTCTTGGGGTAAGGGTTAGTGTGACCAGGAGTTGGGTAGGGCAGAGCAGGGGGGTGCCTTCTGAAATCTACTTGGGTTTTCCTGGGGTGATACCCTGAAGTGACAGGACAAGGACTCTGGGGGCAGGGGACGGGGGGAGGCAAAGGGGGGAAGACAAGGGGGTATGGAGAATAGCTATGGGGATGGGGGGAAGCCATTTGTGAGCATGGGGTTAGGGGAAGGCAAAGTCAATCAGCCCTAAGGCCAGGGCGACAGGTTTGAGGCTGATGTTGGCGGCTGTCCCCCCGCCCGTCCCCATGGACGGGGACTGGGACGGGGACGGGGATGGGCCCATCTGTCGGTGGGTAGGAAGTAGACTGCTGCTGGGGCGGGTCTGTTGGGATGAGGCAGTGGGGAGAAGATCGATGTCGACCCGGTGGGAAGCGGGACACGTCCGTAGGTCCTGGGGGAGGCTCCGTCCCGCCCACGCCCAGCCCGCGCGGGTCTCCGCCCAGCCCCGACCCCAGGCCTAGACCCCAGCGCTACTCACGCGCCCTCGGCGCCGTGCGAACCCACGATGAAGCCGAACTTGTCGATGCGGCGCTCGGCGAAGCCGTTGGCCTCCGAGTCCGAGCCGAGCGAGCTGAGCTCATCGGCGGTGGCGGCGTCGGGGCCCTGCGCCAGGCTCTCTCGTGTCCCCGACAGGCTCCCGCCCGCTGCGGGCGCGCGCGGCCCGTTCTCTCCGCTGCTCTTCGCCATCCCGGCCGCGCCCGCCACCAGAACCCCAGTGGCCACCTCAGCCACCTCAGCCGCCCGGCCTCCACCGACGCTGCCGAAGCCCCGCCCACGCGCTGTGTCCATTGGCTGCCGCAAGGCTAGGGGCGGGACTCCAGGGCTTCGGGAGCTCTCCCCCGCACGCCCAATAAGCACCGAGGACCCCCCGGACTCCGCCCACCTCCTCCAGGCTGGCGCCAACAGGACCGACGTGAGGAGGCGGGGCAACCGTCGCCAGGGACCCTCCTTCCCGGGCTGNAAAAAAAAAAAAAAAAAAAAAAAAAAAAAAAAAAAAAATACTGAACATTCACTCCACTGTAGGAGGGAGAAAAAAAATGAATAAGCTTGGTTCCATCCCTAAGATGAGTAGACTAATGAACTTATGACAACACACTCTTGCCCTTCCTTGCCATTCCTGTTAGCTTCCTCCTACACTGCTAAGGGAGTAAAAAGTGCTGAGCTAAGAAAGGGAAGGTGAAGGCTGGCAGACTCCTGCAACTTACCTTCAGTGTTACCTGTCTGACACCTGATTTCCTGCTGAGGCCAAAGGAACACATGAATGGTGAAGCTGGTCCTAACCCGGGATTCTGAAACCCTGGATCCAAGTCCTGTTCAGCTGCTAATATTCTATGACTTTAAGTAAGTTGTTCACCAATCTGGCCTCTACTTAATCTTCTGTTCAAGTAAGGGTAGAACTAGTCAATCTCTCAAGATCCCTTCTAGCTCGCTCTATGATTTTATGATATACCTAATGGACATCTGAATGAAGAAGCCTCTGATTCCACCCCCACCACCCCACCCCCATTTCCCTAGCCCTTGGCAACTACTAAAACTGATCTGTCTTGACACAACCTTTGGCCCAGGGTGACTGAAATGAACCTTTAATCTGGAGCCAGAGCCCCCACCATCTCCACTGCAGTTGGCTGTGCTAATGTTTTACTTCTCTGGACAGCACATGGACTCCTACCCCTAAACCATGAGACTGGGTTCAGGGTGGTCACCCTGAAACTTCCCACAACTTCCCTCTTATGGCCTTGGGCAGGGACTTACTCCTGGCTTTTCTAGAACCACAATATAAACTAAACAAGGAAGATTCAAGCTTTCTGATACCAGAGATTTTGCTAATTGACAGGCACAAGAAAGTGAAGCAGAAAGACACCCACTTCAGCCTTGGCTTTACACACACCAGAGGTGAAGCAGTCATCTGCTGAGCCACATCTCAGGTTTGCAGTAAGGGCATGGGGAAAACAGATGTCTGACTGCCTGGCTGGATACTGTAGCCAAAGGGAGGTGCCCCACTGGTGTCTCTCTGCCCCACAAATACCAGTGGTACACCCTCATTTTTCTCTTCATTTCTCAGACCCTTGGAAGGAAAAAGAAAACTAACATTTCCTGGGCCATTACTTGTGCCAGGCACCATGCTAGGTGTTTTCTGATTCTCATTTAATCCTCTTAGTAGCACTGGATATGGGTATTACTGTTACCCTTTATAGTTAGTAAGAACAGGCTCAGAGATTCAAGATCTGCCCAAGGTCACACAGCCAGAAAGTATGATCCCTAAGTCTGGCCTTTCTCAGTGTATCACATTGCCCTGCACCTTGAGATCTGGTTAAATGCCTGATAAGCACGGAAGAAGAATTCTCGTGCCTTAAAATTCACCAGCAAATCTGTGTTATTTCCAAGACTCCACACACAAAACTGAGAACTCTTTTCCACCCCATCAAGACCCCACTCCTCCCTTGTCCTCCATCTCTGATGACTATATCCTAGCTGAAATCCTCTCTGGGTTTTTACAAGCTCATCCCAAAGAAACTAGAGGAAAGCATTAAGTCAGGATGAGGGAAGAAAATGAAGGGTACTCTGAGTTCCAGACTAGACTAGGCTCTGAGCAAGGGGGGGGGAAGGACTGGAGGAGACAGATCTAGTGGGTGAGAAGAAACTCCTAGGACAGGGGTCTAATTTGTAGATTTCTCCTAAGGAGTGGGGAGGACTAGTAAATAAGAGACTTTGATATAGGGGAGAGATAAAATTCTAGAAGTGACTTTTTTTTTTTTAATTTTTTTTTTTATTATTTATTTTTGTATGTGTATGAATGTATTGTCTGCATGCAGGTCTGTGCACCCGTGTCGTGCAATGCCGCGGAGGTCAGAAGAGGGTCTCGGATTCCCCTGGAACTGGAGTTCTCCTGAAATTGGAGTTACAGACGGTTCTTAGCCGCCATGTGGGTGCTGGGGATCGAACCCGGGTCCTCTGCAAGAGCGTCGGTGCTCTTAACCGCTAGGCTATCTCTCCAGCCCCAGATGTGTATCAATGTTAACTTCTGGCCATGCAGTCGGTGCACCCATGTCGTGCAATGCAGCGGAGGTCAGAAGAGGGTTCGGATCCCCTGGAAACTGGAGTTCCTCCTGATTGGAGTTTTCATACGGTTTTCTCAGCCGCCATGTGGGTGCGGGGACCGAACCCGTCCATCTGTAAGAGCAGTCGCACTCTTAACCGCTAGGCCATCTCTCCAGCCCCGTGAATATATTTAAAAATTCAATTTGGGGCTGGGCATGGTAGTGCACGCCTATAATTCCAGCACTGCGGGGAGGCAGAGATGAGGGGGTCTCTTGTGGGATCAAGGCCAGCCTGATCTACAGAGCGGGCTCCGGGACACCTGGGCTATAAGGGAGATCCTGTCTCAATACCAAAAAAAAAAAAAAAAGTTTACACATTAAAAAAAAGTTTACACATTAAAAAAAAAGTTTGCCGGGCTGGTAGCGCAAGCCTTGGGAGGCAGAGGCAGTGAGCTCAAGGCCGAGCCTGGTCTAATAGTAAGTTCCAAGCAAGCCAGTGTACATAGTGACATCCTGTCTAAAAAAAAAAAAAAAAAAAAAAAAAAAAAAAAAAAACTTAAAAAAAAATAAAAAATAGGGCCTTGCCTATGGTGACTTAAGTCTGGTTCGTAAACTTTCCTTTTTAGTGTTTCTATCTAAGATGGAATCCACCTTCTAAACACTTGTATTATGCTTTCATTTTTTGCAATGGTTGAATGATATTCCTTTGTATGGATATACCACATTTGTTTATCCATCAGTGAAGGTCATTTGGATGCTCTTTCTTCTTTCTTAGTATGGAAGAATGCTGTTTGCTAGCAACAAGTTTTTGTAGTGAAATATATTTTCAGTTCGTTGGGTGGAATTCACAAGGGGTAGAATTTCTGGGTCATCATGGTAACTTTTTTTTAACCTTTGGAGTAACTGGCAAATTGCTTTCCAAGCTGTTGGCACGATATCTTATCTTTTAGCCATTTTATATATCCTATTTCACAGGTGTGGTGGTTTTGAATGAGTGTATCCCCCCATAGGCTTTAAGTAGGCATCATTTTGTCTCCAGTGGTGGCACTGATCTTGGAGGTGCTTAGGTGTTGCTGTGCTGGAGGAAGTACGTTTTTGGGAGCAGGCTTAGTGAGTTTAACAGCCTGGAGAAATCTCCAGTCGCTCTCTCTGCTTCGGTGGGCTCATTGCAAGATGTGACCCTCAGCTTCTACTCCAGCCTCAGCCTCCATGCCTCCACCACAATGGACTCTAATTCCCTGGACCGTCAGCGTACGCTCAAATAAACTCGTCCTTTTAGAAGTTCCTGTGGTCATGGTGGTTTTATCACACAACAGAAAAGTGACTAAATAACAACAGGTAAGGGAATTGAGGTTCTATGATGTAAAGTCAGTTGCATAAATTCTCAGAACCAGGTTTCTTTATGGCAGTCCTAGGATTTGAACCCAGCTCTCTTAAAACGTCAGTAAGAATGGACTGGGGGCTGAGAGAGGCATGCAGTGGTTAAGAGCACGCCTGCCGACTTCTTTGCAGAGGACCCGGGTTCGAATCCCACAGCAACCACAGGGGGGCTGAAGAACCGATCTGTATACTCACATTCCCCAGGAGAATCCATTCAGGGGAATCTCGAACCTCTTCTGACGCCCGCAATTGCAACACGTGGTGCGCAACCTACATGCAAAACAGTACAATTCATAGCAGCATTAAAAAATAAAATAAAAAAATTAAAAACAAACAAAAATAATGCCAATGACATGGATTCAGCTAACAGTGAGACAACCAGGACGTCTGTTAGGCCAAAATTGGACTGTAATATAAAAAAAAAGTCCAGCCGGGTCGTGGTGGTCAGCACACTAGTAATCCAAGCTACTCTGGGAGCAGAGGCAGTTGGATCTTTGTGAGTTTCAGAGGCCAGCCTGGTCTACAGGTTGAATTCCAGGACAGCTGGGCTCAGGAAGACCCTGTTCCGAAACAAGACAAAAAAAAAAAAAAAGTCCTCACTGGATTTGAATGGTTTACAAGTCCCGACCACAGTGCCACTTGACAGCCCTAAGTTGCAGGGGTTGAAACAGGTTGCAGAGGGTCTGAAGCAAGCTCCAAGAAATGGGTTTTAAGCCCAGAGTGATTCACCAGCTGTTTCCATGATGCCATGTTGCCCAGACATTCTTGAAGACCTTACTGCACAGACTACATTTCATGCGCTTCTATGTTCTGATGTTTTCCAACATAGAACAGAGCATGACATGGGATAGGCAAAAGGCTGGTTTTGTTCTGAAACTGGTCCTGGGAAGACATTCCGCCATTTCTAAGTGGTCTAACAGAGCTGATGGGGACTTTCAGTTCCCAGATCACAGGAGAGACAGAGTGGGCCATTCCCAGGAGTGTGGGCCTATCCCAGGAAAGGGAGAAAGGGAACCAGATATAACTGGAGCAGATGGCAAAAAAAGGGGGGGATCTACAACTTTTGACTTCATAATTCTGGCCCTACAGTTTTCTCTCTCAGACATATTACTTTGTTTTTTTGTTTTTTTAGGTCTTTTTGATACAGGTCTCCCTGTACTATCAGCTGGCCTGGAACTCAAGCACTCTGTAGACCAGGGCTGGCCTTGAACTCAAAAAGATCCGCCAGCCTCTGGTGCCTCCTAGTGCTATGATTAAAGGCGTGCGCCACCACGCCGGCCAACATATTAAAAAACGATGTCAGCCCTGTTAGAGGCTCATATATGACTGCAAAGTTTTTTCTTGAGGTAATAAAACCTACTTATGAGGAGAGGGGAGAGGGGGAAGGCGTTACTGTGGTTATTTGGCCCAGTTTTGTGGTTGTCTTTTCAAGACAAGGGTCTCCCGGTACATCACTGTCCGGGAATATCACTCTGTAGACCAGGCTGTAGCAATTGAACTCACAAAGAGTCGCCTGCCTCTGCTCCCAAGTGCTAGATTAGGCGTGTGCAACCAGGCCCTTCGCTTATCGTTGTCTTTTTGAGACAGGGTCTCCCTTTAGTCCCAGCTGGCCTGGAGCTGCTATGTAGCCAGGCCTGGCCTTGAATTCAGAGATCCTCCAGCCGTCTGCCTCCAGAAGAGCTGGGATTAAAGGAAAGCGTGCGCCACCATGCCCCCCAGCTTAGTTGGCCAGTGTGAGGGTTCCATCCATCATGGTGGGGCGTGGAGCGTGGGGTGGTTTGTGTTCACAGACAGGAAACAAAGAGAGGAGAGAGTCAAAGGGAAAGGAGAGGAGGGGGAAGGGGAGAGAAGAGACGGATGCTGATGGCTCTAGGTTTCGTTTTCCTTATGGTTTTTTTTTTTAAGATCTGGATTATATGACCAGGCTGGGCGCCACTTCAAGATATGCCTGCCTCTGCCTCCTGATTGCTGAGATTAAAAGTGTGCTCCACCACGCCCAGCTGCTCAGCTTTCTTTTTTATATTCGTTTTGGAGCCCCTGCTTATGGAATGGTACCACCCACATTCAGAATGGGTCTTCCGTCCTCAGATTTAACTGGAAATACCCTCAAAGATATGCCCAGAGGTGCGTTTCCTAAGTAATTCCAAATCCTGTCCGGTGGACCAAACATAAATTAATCATCACACGATAGCCACCCCGGACCTTGGTAACCCTCTTTTGGAGACCAGAGTAGAGTCCAGGTCCAGTTGGGTGACCATGAGCAAATCTATTCCTGGACTATAATTTTTTTCTTTTGAGCCATGATTTATACTATCTTGGCTGATCTCCAACTCCTGAGGCTCAAGTATTACCCTGTCTCACCAAGGTTCCAAAATAGTGGTGACTAAACAGGGCAAAAACAAGTCCTGTAGTTCCACACTTGGGAGGTAAGGATGATAATTAGAAATTTCAGGCCTGCATGTGGTGGCAAACCCTTAAATCCCACATTGACGAACTGTTCGTTATCCTGAGGTCGTTCTTAGATTCAGGGATAGGTCATCGACGCCAGTTAGCGGCCTTCAACACATCAAGGATGTAGCCTCCTCTCCATCAGTAGCTATCAGAAGGCTTGTGTACAATTGTTACCATGAGGGGCACGTGCTGACAGGTTTCATGAACACATGCAAAGGCACAGTTCAGGAAGGAGGGAGGTATATGTGAGCATTTCTGGACGAGATGCCAGGATAGCAACACATTCCTGGTAGCTAACAACTCCAGTATCCAGGGGAAAATCGGAACACCTCTCTCATGACCTTTTTGGCACTCTGCATGAACACGGTGCACTTTCATCAGGCAATACACCTTTGTTTTTTATAAATTTAAAAAAAAAAAAAAAAAAAAAAAAAGAGGCAGTCCATCTGAGGTCTGTGTGTCTTGGGGTAAGGGTTAGTGTGACCAGGAGTTGGGTAGGGCAGAGCAGGGGGGTGCCTTCTGAAATCTACTTGGGTTTTCCTGGGGTGATACCCTGAAGTGACAGGACAAGGACTCTGGGGGCAGGGGACGGGGGGAGGCAAAGGGGGGAAGACAAGGGGGTATGGAGAATAGCTATGGGGATGGGGGGAAGCCATTTGTGAGCATGGGGTTAGGGGAAGGCAAAGTCAATCAGCCCTAAGGCCAGGGCGACAGGTTTGAGGCTGATGTTGGCGGCTGTCCCCCCGCCCGTCCCCATGGGACGGACACGGGGACGGGGACGGGGATGGCCCGTCTGTCTGTGGGTAGGAAGTAGACTGCTGCTGGGGCGGGTCTGTTGGGATGAGGCAGTGGGGAGAAGATCGATGTCGACCCGGTGGGAAGCGGGACACGTCCGTAGGTCCTGGGGGAGGCTCCGTCCCGCCCACGCCCAGCCCGCGCGGGTCTCCGCCCAGCCCCGACCCCAGGCCTAGACCCCAGCGCTACTCACGCGCCCTCGGCGCCGTGCGAACCCACGATGAAGCCGAACTTGTCGATGCGGCGCTCGGCGAAGCCGTTGGCCTCCGAGTCCGAGCCGAGCGAGCTGAGCTCATCGGCGGTGGCGGCGTCGGGGCCCTGCGCCAGGCTCTCTCGTGTCCCCGACAGGCTCCCGCCCGCTGCGGGCGCGCGCGGCCCGTTCTCTCCGCTGCTCTTCGCCATCCCGGCCGCGCCCGCCACCAGAACCCCAGTGGCCACCTCAGCCACCTCAGCCGCCCGGCCTCCACCGACGCTGCCGAAGCCCCGCCCACGCGCTGTGTCCATTGGCTGCCGCAAGGCTAGGGGCGGGACTCCAGGGCTTCGGGAGCTCTCCCCCGCACGCCCAATAAGCACCGAGGACCCCCCGGACTCCGCCCACCTCCTCCAGGCTGGCGCCAACAGGACCGACGTGAGGAGGCGGGGCAACCGTCGCCAGGGACCCTCCTTCCCGGGCTGCCAATCACGGAAACACCTGGACTAGCTCTCCTGGCCTTTCTGGATTGGCGGGTGCCAAGCCTGTCACCTGCCCGCGCTCGCAGGCACAAGGCCTAGGGCTTCCCCAGGAGCTCCAGCCCGCTTCTGCTCCTTGCGCAACCCCAAAGGTCGTAGGCGCGGTTTTTAGCCCATCCAATTTTGCAGGACTGTGGGTTCAGGGATTCTACTGGAGCTTAGGGGCTTTGAGTTAGCTCCTGGAAGACATAGGGCGCACTTATCGAAGGTGGTTTTCTCTTATAATCTCCCCCTCTCACTTTTTTGGTGGGGGAGGTTGTTTTTGACAAAAAACAAGGTCGTCCAAAGTGGGCTACTTTGAGTTCTCACTATTGTAGCCCAGGAACACCCCAGTCTCCCAAATGCTTAAATTCCAGGCATGGGCCACTATGCCTGGATCTCTAACAGTTTTATTTGGATACTATTAACATACCATAAATTAATCTGTTTAAAGTTCATACTTTGAGCCTCATCACAATACATAAGCAAAAATCAATAAATTAAAAATTATATTGGCCCAGCGTGGTGGTGCATGCCTTTAGTCCCAGCACTCAGGAGGCAGAGGCAGGCGGATCTTTGTGAGTTCAAGGCCTGCCTGCTCTACAGAGCGAGTTCCAGGCCAGCTGGGACTAAAGGGAGACCCTGTCTCAAAAAAAAATGTGTGTGTGTGTGTGTGTGTGTGTGTGTGTGTGTGTGGCTGTGTAATCCATTACTCAGTAGGCTGAGACAAGTAGTGAGTTTAAGGCCAGACTGGGCTACAATGAAAGATTCTATCTCAGATAAATAGTACAATTCTATGGGTTTCTGGCACATATACAAAGTTATGCAAACATCATGAAAATTTAATTTTGGGGGGCTGGAGAGATGGCCTAGCGGTTAAGAGCGCCGACCGCTCTTACAGAGGACCCGGGTTCGATCCCCAGCACCCACATGGCGGATGAAAACCGTCTGAAACTCCAATTCCAGGAGAACTCCAGTTCCAGGGGAATCCGAGACCCTCGTCTGACCTCCGCGGCGTTGCACGACACGGGTGCACAAACCTGCATGCAGACAGTACATTCATACACATACAGAAATCAATAAAATTAAATTAAAAAAAAAAAAAAGAAAATTTAATTTTGGAATTTTTTTCAAGGCTAACCTTTCTGCCTATAGATGTGCTTTTCTGAACATTTCATTATAAATAGACCATAATTGTGATTTTGTGTGAATAGTTTTTTTTTTTTTTTATTTCTGTGATGTGTATCAATGTTAACTTCTGGCCATGCAGTCGGTGCACCCATGTCGTGCAATGCAGCGGAGGTCGGAAGAGGGTTCTGGATCCTCTCTGGAAACTGGAGTTCTCCTGGATCTGGAGTTTCTTGAGTTGGTTTGAGGTCTCAGCCGCCATGTGGGTGCTGGGGACCCGACCGGATCCACTGTAAGAGCAGTCGCTACTCTTAAACGCAGCTAAGGCCACATCTCCAGCCCCGTGAATATATTTTTAAAAATTCAATTTGGGGCTGGGACATTGGTAGTGCACGCCTTAATTCCAGCACTCGGGAGGAGAGCATGATGGTGGGACTCTTGTGGGATCAAGGCCAGCCTGATCTACAGAGCGGGCTCCGGGACACCTGGGCTATAAGGGAGATCCTGCTCAATACCAAAAAAAAAAAAAAAAGTTTACACATTAAAAAAAAGTTTACACATTAAAAAAAAAGTTTGCCGGGCTGGTAGCGCAAGCCTTGGGAGGCAGAGGCAGTGAGCTCAAGGCCGAGCCTGGTCTAATAGTAAGTTCCAAGCAAGCCAGTGTACATAGTGACATCCTGTCTAAAAAAAAAAAAAAAAAAAAAAAAAAAAAAAAAAAACTTAAAAAAAAATAAAAAATAGGGCCTTGCCTATGGTGACTTAAGTCTGGTTCGTAAACTTTCCTTTTTAGTGTTTCTATCTAAGATGGAATCCACCTTCTAAACACTTGTATTATGCTTTCATTTTTTGCAATGGTTGAATGATATTCCTTTGTATGGATATACCACATTTGTTTATCCATCAGTGAAGGTCATTTGGATGCTCTTTCTTCTTTCTTAGTATGGAAGAATGCTGTTTGCTAGCAACAAGTTTTTGTAGTGAAATATATTTTCAGTTCGTTGGGTGGAATTCACAAGGGGTAGAATTTCTGGGTCATCATGGTAACTTTTTTTTAACCTTTGGAGTAACTGGCAAATTGCTTTCCAAGCTGTTGGCACGATATCTTATCTTTTAGCCATTTTATATATCCTATTTCACAGGTGTGGTGGTTTTGAATGAGTGTATCCCCCCATAGGCTTTAAGTAGGCATCATTTTGTCTCCAGTGGTGGCACTGATCTTGGAGGTGCTTAGGTGTTGCTGTGCTGGAGGAAGTACGTTTTTGGGAGCAGGCTTAGTGAGTTTAACAGCCTGGAGAAATCTCCAGTCGCTCTCTCTGCTTCGGTGGGCTCATTGCAAGATGTGACCCTCAGCTTCTACTCCAGCCTCAGCCTCCATGCCTCCACCACAATGGACTCTAATTCCCTGGACCGTCAGCGTACGCTCAAATAAACTCGTCCTTTTAGAAGTTCCTGTGGTCATGGTGGTTTTATCACACAACAGAAAAGTGACTAAATAACAACAGGTAAGGGAATTGAGGTTCTATGATGTAAAGTCAGTTGCATAAATTCTCAGAACCAGGTTTCTTTATGGCAGTCCTAGGATTTGAACCCAGCTCTCTTAAAACGTCAGTAAGAATGGACTGGGGGCTGAGAGAGGCATCAGTGGTTAAGAGCCGCCGCCGACTTCTTTTGCAGAGGAACCGGGTTCGAATCCCAGCAGCAAAACCACATGGCGCTGAGAACCGTCTGTAATCAATTACCAGGAGAATTCCAGTTCAGGGGATTCTGACCTCTTCTGACATCCCGCATGCACACACGTGTGCGTCAGACCTACATGCCAAAAAACATACAATTATAGGCAGCATAAATAATAAAATAAAAAAATTAAAAAAAAAAAAAGTAGGACTTGCCAATGATCTATGGATTTAGCACAGTGAGCTAACTTCTGGACCCTAAGTTGGCCAATTCTCGGAACTGTAATGATAGTCCAGCCGGGTGTGGTGGTGCACATAGTAATCCGAAAGCACTCTGGGAGCAGAGGCAAGTTGGATCTTTGTGAGTTCACGAAGGCCAGCCTGGTCTACAGGTTGAATTCCAGGACAGCTGGGCTCAGGAAGACCCTGTTCCGAAACAAGACAAAAAAAAAAAAAAAGTCCTCACTGGATTTGAATGGTTTACAAGTCACGACCACAGTGACACTTGACAGCCTAAGTTGCAGGGGTTGAAACAGGTTGCAGAGGGTCTGAAGCAAGCTCCAAGAAATGGGTTTTAAGCCCAGAGTGATTCACCAGCTGTTTCCATGATGCCATGTTGCCCAGACATTCTTGAAGACCTTACTGCACAGACTACATTTCATGCGCTTCTATGTTCTGATGTTTTCCAACATAGAACAGAGCATGACATGGGATAGGCAAAAGGCTGGTTTTGTTCTGAAACTGGTCCTGGGAAGACATTCCGCCATTTCTAAGTGGTCTAACAGAGCTGATGGGGACTTTCAGTTCCCAGATCACAGGAGAGACAGAGTGGGCCATTCCCAGGAGTGTGGGCCTATCCCAGGAAAGGGAGAAAGGAACCAGATATAACTGGAGCAGATGGGGCAAAAAAAGGGGGGGATCTACAACTTTTGACTTCATAATTCTGGCCCTACAGTTTTCTCTCTCAGACATATTACTTTTTTTTTTTTTTTTTTTTGGTCTTTTTGAGACAGGGTCTCCCTGTAGCTCCAGCTGGCCTGGAACTCACTCTGTAGACCAGGCTGGCCTTGAACTCACAAAGATCCGCCTGCCTCTGCCTCCCGAGTGCTAGGATTAAAGGCGTGCGCCACCACGCCCGGCCAGACATATTACTATTCAGCCCTGTTAGAGCTCATATATGGACTGCAAGTTTTTTCTTGATGTAATAAAACCTACTTATGAAGGAAGAGGGGAGAGGGGGAAGGGTTACTTGGTTTATTTTGGCCCAGTTTTTTGGGTTGTCTTTTCAAGACAGGGTCTCCCTGTAGCCTCAGCTGTCCTGGAATTCACTCTGTAGACCAGGCTGGCCTTGAACTCACAAAGATCCGCCTGCCTCTGCCTCCCAAGTGCTAGGATTGAAGGCGTGTGCCACCATGCCCTGCTCTTTTTTGTCTTTTTGAGACAGGGTCTCCCTTTAGTCCCAGCTGGCCTGGAGCTGCTATGTAGACCAGGCTGGCCTTGAATTCAGAGATCCTCCAGCCTCTGCCTCCAGAGAGCTGGGATTAAAGGCGTGCGCCACCATGCCCAGCTATTTTGGCCCAGTTTGAGGGTCCAGTCCATCATGGTGGGGCAGTGGGAGCGTGGGGTGGTTTGTGTTCACAGACAGGAAACAAAGAGAGGAGAGAGTCAAGGGAGGAAGAGGGAGGGGGAGGGGGAGAGAAGGATGCTGATGCTCTAGTTTTCTTTTTCCCTTTTGTTTTTTTTTTTAAGAGTCTGATTATATAGACCAGGCTGGGCTCCACTTCAGAGATCTGCCTGCCTCTGCCTCCTGAGTGCTGAGATTAAAATCATGTGCTACCAAGCCCCACTCCTTTCCCCTTTTATTTAGTCCTGTACCTCAACCCATGGAATGGTACCACCCACATTCAGGGTGGGTCTTCCTTCCTCAGTTTTAACTGGAAATACCCTCAAAGATATGCCCAGAGGTGCGTTTCCTAAGTAATTCCAAATCCTGTCAAGGTGGACCACATAAATTAATCATCACACAGATATCCACCCCGGGACACTTGGGTACCCATCTTTTGGAGACCAGATAGATTCCAGTTCCAGTTGGTGACCATGAGGCAAATCTATTCTGAGACTTTAATTTTTTTCTTTTGAGCCATGATTTATACTATCTTGGCTGATCTCCAACTCCTGGGCTCAAGTGATTACCCTGCCTCACCAAGTCCAAATAGTTGGGACTACAGGCAAGTACCAAGTACCTGTAGTTCCAGCACTTGGGAGGTAGAGGTATGATAATTAGAAATTCAGCTGCATGTGGTGGCAAACACCTTTAATCCCAGCATTGACACTGTTCTTTATCCTGAGTCGTGCTTAGATCAGGGATAGGCATCTGACCCAGTACAGTGCTCAACACATCAAGGATGTAGCCTCCTCTCCATCAGTAGCTATCAGAAGGCTTGTGTACAATTGTTACCATGAGGGGCACGTGCTGACAGGTTTCATGAACACATGCAAAGGCACAGTTCAGGAAGGAGGGAGGTATATGTGAGCATTTCTGGACGAGATGCCAGGATAGCAACACATTCCTGGTAGCTAACAACTCCAGTTCCAGGGGGATCTGACACCCTCTTCTGACCTTTTGGCACTGCATGACACAGGTGCACTTTCATCCAGGCAATACACTCTTTTTTTTTATTTTTATTTTTTTTTATTTTTTATTTATTTCTGTGTGTGTATCAATGTACCGTCTGCATGCAGGTTTGTGCACCCGTGTCGTGCAATGCCGCGGAGGTCAGAAGAGGGTGTCGGATTCCCCTGGAACTGGAGTTCTCCTGGAATTGGAGTTTCAGACGGTTCTCAGCCGCCATGTGGGTGCTGGGGATCGAACCCGGGTCCTCTGCAAGAGCAGTCGGTGCTCTTAACCGCTAGGCCATCTCTCCAGCCCCAGGCAATACACTCTTAAGAACTTGAAGAATATAATAATGATTGAAATAAAATTAACTTCAAAAGATAGAAAAAGCTGGGCATCAGGCATGGGAAACAGAGACAAGAGTCATCTGGAGCTCCCTGACCAGCCCGACTAGCAGAATTTTGAATTCCAGGTCAACAAACCCTATTTCAAAAGTAAGGGAAAAAATGAGAGAGACAGTTACATTAGACTTCTGTCCTCTACATAACACAAACACATACTGGATGTGTACACCTACAATGTGCACACAGCACACTGATATTAGCTTGTCTTGAAACTGCAGAATCATAACTCATTGGCTCACAAATTAATGACATTCACTATTTTTCTAATGAAGTAGGCAAATATGAGGTTCTGAAAAGTTAAGCAGTTATACACAAGAGGACCCAGTTATACTGAGGAGCAGAGATGCAAAGTTTCCCAAGCCATGTGCCACAGGTTACATTGTGTTAACTCTCCTCTACTGCAGCTGAGACATGGTGAAGGAACAAGAATATATGAGTCGCTGAAAACCACAATGCTGATCAGGCCAACCTGGGCTACTGGGAATCTCAGGCCAGCTGAGGGGGTACAAGAAGACCCTACGCTCAAGGAAAAATGAAACGAAATCATGAATACGTCAACTCTGGCTACTGGAAATTTACATGTACCCAATGCTAAGGATACAGTGATGCTAGCTTCGGCAGCACATATACTAAATTGAGACAGACACAGGAAGATTAAGCAATGGCCCCTCCAAGGATACAAACAAAAATACATTATACATCACCAAAACTCTAACACAGCCACCCTCCCCCCTCCCCCAGTATTTTTTACTGATGAAAAATATTAGCTAAGAGAATGCCTGGCTTAAATTTTTAGTTGTTGAAGTTTTTGATTTAGATAAGGACTCCGTGAGCCTAGCTTGAGCTACGTCACAGAGATATCCCTGCCTCTGCTTCCCAAGTCGCTGGTATTAAAGGTGTGCCCACCACCCTGGCTTATTCCAATAACAATAGTGAGATGACCTCCAATGGGCTACAGTTGTGAATACTCCATGTTTAAGATTTCAAGCAGCAAATAAAAAACAGAAAGTGAATTCCCTTAATATCTTTCCTATAGAGCCCATCGGCATGTCGTTCAATGTTGGTGCCTCTGGGAAAGACAGCCAGTCGACTTCTGTCTTCCAGATGGTCCAACAGAAATGTCTTCCCAATGCTAGCTCTCTGGGAAAGCACTCACAGTATTTCAACTAGTATTTGGCTTTCTAAAGGCCTCACAACCTGCATGACCCTGGGCACTGCACTGTCTTTAAAAAAAAAAAAAACATTTTTTTTTTTTTTTGGTGGTGCACACCTTTAAGTACTACACTTGGAAGGCAGAGGCAGAGGATCTTTGAGAGTTCCAGGACAGCTAGAAACACAGGGAGAACTCCGGTCGGGAACTGGAAACAATAAAAAAAAAAAAAAAAAAAAACAGGTGGAAAAAAGAAAAAAAGGTGATGTGCTGGAGAGATGGCCTAAGCGTAGAGCGCTGACTGATCCTATGCAGAGGACCCAGGTTTGTTCGCCAGCACCCACATGGCAGCTGAGACCTATCTTTAACTCCAATTCCAGAACTCCAGTTTCAAGGAAGCAGACGCCCTCTTCTGACCGCTTCGGCATTGCAACAACACGGGTGCACAAAAAAAAAAAAAAAAAAAAAAAAAAAAAAAAATAAATAAATAAACAGAAAAACAGGTGGTAAGGATGTGGCTCAGTGATACAGCTCTTNGGGGGGGGGGGAACGGGGGGATGGGGGACCCTGTCTCAAAAAGACCAAAAAAAAAAAGTTTAAGCAAGGAAAATTTGAACTACAAGGCAAGGCTGTAGGACCTACCCACTACTCCTTACATGGGAAGTGCAGTGCCAGCAATCAAGTCCATGGCCACTGATGGGTTACACAAGGCTCCACAGTCAAAGAATTTCCTGTGAATGAGCCGTTAGATATTCAAGGGTTCCAGGAAACCATCAACTTCACACAGTACACAGCTCAAAGGGCCCACATTTCTGCCTGCCTGTCATAACCTTAGCCATGGAACACTGTGGGGGTCTCCCAGTACGTAGGGTGCCCTGACACCACGCCCTGCTCACATTACTGAAAAGGAGGGGCTTGAGCTGGGAAGGTGTCCCCAAAGCCTCCTTAATACCTTTCCTTCCTGGAAAGAGCCAAGGTAGTATAGTACTCTAGATTTCTGGTGCTGCCCAAGTAGTCCTAGCAGTGAGCCCGCTTTAGGCCTGAGCCAGAAAAGCCCAGTTCAACAAACCAATTTTGGCACTGACCCCTGGGGCAAACTTCCCGTACCATTCATAGGCAATGTCATACGGAGCACAGAATAGCGTGACATCAACATGTGGAGGCCCAGTGGCTTGTAATGGAGCCGAGAGACTGGGACTATAAAGGGGCTGCTGAACTTACGTTTGGGTGGAAAGGCTGAGGAGTAGGGTGATAAGTAGAATACTGACTCTGTCATCTTGGAATGGTCGCACCATAAAATCAAGCAACTGCAAAGAAAAAGGTACTGGGAACTCTCAAGGGCCTTAGATATGTGTGATCCTCAAAATCAAATCAGCTTTGTTTAAAGCCAGTCAATAGCTATCAGCAAACTCTCGCCTCCCTCCCTTCCTCTCAACACCCACAGCAGCACCTACCTCCCCGAAACAGCACAATCCAAAAATAATGACCTACATTTGGACTGAACTCAGGGATTGGCAAATGTTTTGCACATATTCATCTTTGAACCACATGATAGATGTGACTTACTCTCAGAACCTCAGACAAGAATACATAAGATTACTGAGTTAAAAGTTCATAGAGTGCTCAGCAGATCATATTGAAGTCCTAAAATCAGTGTGAACTTGGCATGATCATTTACTAAATATAAAATAACACTTATCCTATCTCTGTGTTTGCAATAGGTGAAGAAGCACTTACCTAAAACTATTGTGCCCATCAGGTGACAAGTGACTCCAAGCCCACAACAAACTACTACCCCATGCACTGTGGTCTGTTCTGTGAGATATGGCATGCTGAAGGTTTCTGGAGCGTCCCAATGGTTTAAAAAGACAAAACGGCTGGGTATGGTAGCACATGGCTCTAATCCCAGCACTACGGATGTGGATCTCTGTGACTTCAAGGCCAGCCTGGTCTACATAGCAAGCTCCAGGACAGCTGGGACTAAAGGGAGACCCTGTCTCAAAAAGACCAAAAAAAAAAAAAAGACAAAATGTTTTTGTACTTGTATGTACATGTACCTTAATATTTATTTATTTATTTATTTATTTATTTATTTATTTATTTATTTATTTATTTATGGTGTTTTTGAGACAGGGTCTCCCTGTAGCCCCAGCTGTCCGGGAACTCTTGAACACAGAGATTCCCCACCTCTGCCTCCTAAGTGCTGGGATTAAGGGCGTGTGCCACCATGCCTGGCTCTAGTGATGTTTCTACGAGAAGATTAGAAGATAACTTCAGTGTCAGTTCTTACCTTCCACCTGGCTGGAGAATAACTGCTGACTGCCTCTGCTAATTTCTGTCTCGGTCTCCCATTTCCCAATAGGGATGCACTGGGATTACAGCCACTTGTGCTACTTACTGGCTTGAATAAACATGTATTCTGGGGAACCAAATTTAAGACTACCCACTCAGCCACCTCTCCAGCCCAGACTACTTTTTTAAAAGAGTAATACCTGAAAGATGATGGCAACACAAATTTATATTCAAACATCAAAACCTACACAACGCTGTGTAGTGGACAAAGCTGGTCAAGAGACAGGTTTTATTACACTGTTTTCTTAAGGGTCCAAGGTCTGGCCTCAAACTTGCTGTGTAGCTGAGTCTGGCTCTGAACACCCGATCTTCCTGCCTCTACTTCCCAAGTCCTGGGATTACAGGCATGTGCCACCATGCTAGGTTTCAAGGTTTATTAGAGAGACCACAGCATGATACAAAGTGATGAATGACAATAACCATATCCTATCAGCCAAGTGTCTACTTGTTACTATGAAACTAACCAGTAGGGCAGCTTGGGCTTTCCATTTGGGTTACCTGATGGACTTCAAATCAATAACACTAACAATAACAACTTTCCAAAGACTGGCTCTGCTACTTTTATCAACATCTGGGAGAGAAAGTGGAGAACACCCCCCCTAAAAATATGAATTTCCAAATTGACTAAGAGAGTAACAGTGCACAGGCAGTGCGTGAGGTCCCAGTGAGGCTCCTAGAACTGGTAGTGGATAGAAGTAGTCCACTGGCAGGGGTCCGAATCTAGGTTTCTTCTCCCTCTACTTCTTCCTGCCGCCTCTCTCCTTCAGGGCCAAGTGGATGACAGCACCATTGGCCATGTTGTAGTAAGCCAGTGAGTTGGAATCCTTGATGAAGATGCCCTGGAAAAAAAAAGACACGTATCTTAGTATGGCGCCTAACCTTAGCCACACTGTTGCAGCCTCACTTTGAAAGTTTAACCACTTCCTTCGTCAATGCTCCACTCAGTTCTCAACTCCCCAAGATGTTGGTCTTAACCAAGCCCAGGGGAAAGCTGACTCACAGATCACTAGACTTTTAGGGCACCTCATCTAACAGCCTCGCTTTATAGGGGAGACGTGAGGCCTGGAGGATGAAGAGAACACAACTCTGAAAGACCTGGCAAACCCACTTTGCATAGAGCCAGGATGTCTAAGATCACACCACTATGCTGGTCCCACACTGGGTCAGGAACCACCAGGGCACCCCCAAATCTTGCCCCCGAATCCAGTCTAGCTCACAAGACAAAGGGTTTTGTGGACCCTACACTAGACCATGCTGTTAGGGCCAAGCACTGTCAAGTTCACCTTCCCCAACAGCCCAAATGCATCATTTCTAGAATGGACTCTCCTCTACCTGCTTTGTTATAGACAGTCACTAGACAGCAGAGGAATTGGAACATGTAAAGAGGCAGGACAGGGGTTATTCTAACTCACTTCATACTGTAGCTTTTGTTTCCCTGCAGGCATGCCTGTGGCTTCATGAATCTTCACTTTGATGACAGAGACCTATGGGGCCAAGAAGTAGTCATTCATTCATTCATTCATTCATTCATTCATTCCCTTGCTAATGTCAGCTGGAGAAAGCTGTCCCAATCCCTTGGTTCTGAGACAATTGCACCAATTTGTGGCAGCAGTACGTACCTGGTCTGTGAGTGGGAGGGTAAAGACCAGCACCTGTCCATTCAGCTTCCATTCAGTCTTATCCTGCATGTTGGGGACCTGCACTTTGATGGACACTGGACCCTGCAAAACAGAATGATCATTAAACCTTGGAAGCCTTAACCAAAACTACGCTCTGCTATAAACTGGCTCATTTCAACAATGACTCCTCCACTCTGGCCTGATTTACTACTGATGCCACTTGTGACACTGCTGAAGATTTCATTCATTCATTCATTCATTTTTTCATTCCTAAGATTGAATTTTATTTTACTTTATTTTTTATTGAGACAGGGTTTCCCTATCAGCCCCACTGGCCTGTAACTTGCTGTATAGACTAGGGTGGCCTCCATCTCACCAAGATAAGCTTGCCTCTGCATCCCAAATGTCCCCAGATACTTTCCTTTTGATTTTTTGGATAGGGTCTCATTATGTAGCTCTAGGCTGGAGCCTCAAATTTGAGGCAATCTTCCTGCTTCTGGAGTCCTGAGATTGTAAATGTGCACTACCATGCCTGTTTTCATTTTTCTTCCTTAAACAGGCTTCTACCTTGCCTTCCAGTGAATTTGGAGCTCAGGTGAGGCAGGTAAGTGAAATGTTCTTCCACCCCAAAAAGCACTGATAGGGGAAAGAATGTGGTCTGTAAAGTAGTGAAATCTCAACTTGGTTCCAGAGCTGACTAGCTACCTAAGCTCAATGCCACTTGCTTATGCAACAGGCTCCTCAAAACACCAGAGAAAACCTGTGAAGTTAGGTCTGCCCTGAACCTTTGGTAGGTGCTCAAGAAATAGAACCTAGTCTTGGAAAGAAAACAAAACAGATTTTGTCAAATCTGTTTTGGTCATGGGAACTCGGACTGTTTCTGCCTCTTCACTGAAGCCTAACAGCTTTCATAGGGACCGGCAGTGCCAAGATGAGGAACTCCCATCCTAACAGGCACCCTTCCAGGGCTGGAGCTGGGGGAGGTCTGAATTTAAGAACTTTGCCTGGGACTTCCTCCAGCTGTTTAGTGCTGCTGTCACTCAGGCCATGTTGTCTAAGCAGCTGGATCTCCACGTTGGCCTCTAAACAAGTCCAAACAACTGAACAACCACTGTCACTCACTGCTTTCTGCTCCCCTACTTGATCTCACATTTAACATATGCCCAGAAACCTCCGATGGATGATCTATATCCCAGAAGCTAAAACCACAAGAGTGGTACAGACTGGGAAACCTGGACAATCCCCTTCCCCCTACCCTGCCAGACACTCCATGGCGCAGGCAGCATTCTACATCACAGACCTTGTTCCTACGTAGGAACTCCTCCTCAGGCATGAGGCTATCCTCTGTCTTCAGTTTCTTGGAGGGAGGCTCATCTTCCATGGGAGGTGGGGGGTGCACGGGGGGCATTGGAGCTGGGGCTGGTACAGGAGCCACAGGTGGGGCAGGCACAAAGGCTGCAAAGACATAGAACAGCCCCATGAGTTAAAAAAAGGGGTACGAGGATACAGAGGGCTGGTATGATTTTGAGAGGAGAGGTTACAAAGGCTTTGCTCCTTAGAAGTGTGTAGTACCACTCCTTGATGAGTCTGGCAGCTAGGAAGTTTCCAGGCAGGAGACTGCCCAGGTTAGGGGGCAGGGCAGGGCAGGGCAGGACTGATGAACCGTGTAGGTGTAAGGCAGCCAATCATCTGCCAGGCTTCTGAGCCTGTCAACGGCCTGACCTCAAAATGGCCCTGTAAACTATTTGGCCTGTGATTCCTGAACCAGTCATCAGGAAAACAACACTACAAAACTGACCTGTTGGCACAATCATGGGAGGTGGGCGGGGTGCCATGATAGGAGGTGCTGAGGGAGGCATGGGCACCACGTTGATCCTAGGTGCATGGATGATGGGAGGCATGGGGGCGATCACTGAGCCTGGGGGCAGCCGGACCACAGATGCCATTGGTGGCCGGGGCATGACTGGTACTGCAGATACAACTGTGGTACGAACTGGAGGCGGCATCTGATGAGGAGAGGGTGAAGGAAAGAGACCCACATGTCACAAGAAGCCCCTCAGACCCGGCCCCGCCAAGAAAACAGTACCATCCCATCCTAAGAACCAAGGCTTAAAACACTAGGAGACATGCTGACTCACCGCAGGTGGACGGGGCACTGACGTGATGGGGGGTGCTGAACTTGGGATGTTGGTAGCTGAAGATGGAGGTGGTGGCTGCTGTGGGATTTCATTGGGTTTGCTAGGGCCAATCTTTTCCTTGGTGTCATCTTCTGGCACCAGACCTTTAGCCTTGTGGATGGCCTCGATCTGTTCCTGGAGGGTGATATTGGCCTGGGCAGCCTGCTGGGTCCGGGCCATGCTACCTGAGTGGCCATCCCAGGTTACCTGCATGGGAAAGCAAAGATACATACAACCTGTCAGGATGCCTGGAATTGAGCTTGGGCCTAGTAGAGGAGACAGAGGACAGGGGAGGCATCTAGATCCAGTGGAATTGCACCTTTTCCTCTGGCTTCTGGATCTCCTCCTCGCCAATCTTCTTGCCAATAGCTGTTTCTTCTACCCCAAAGATATCAGTACGTCGCTCAGCCAACTGTTTTAAGCTGCTCTCAATATCAAGACCTGTACAAAACAGGGAATGAGAGGAGTGAACAAGAAGCTAAACCTGGTACCCTTCTGAGTAAGTCATGTAAGAATTCTGAGTAACAATGATACAGGGTAATAGCCAGGCATGGTGGTTCAGGCCTTTATTCCCAGCAGCACTCGGGATGCAGAGGCAGGCAGAGCTCTGTTAGTTCAAGACCAGCCTGGTCTATCTACATAGTGAGCTCCAGGCTAGCTGGGCCTAAAGGGAGGCCCCGCCTCAAAAAGACGGGGTGGGCGTGGATGATGCAGGGTAGAGGCTGGATCCATGGCACAGCACTGACTCTTGGCCCTATCATATCACTCTTATCCTGCAAGTCTAGGGAATGTTGCCAGACCACCACTAAGCTTAAAGACCCAGTGCTTGTCCAACCCCTTTTAGAGGACTAAAGACCCACTCCCCAGCCCTTGGGAACCCCTTTCCTATCCTGATGCTTCATATATGGTAATCAAGGAGAGAAAAGTTATTCCAATCTTGAGTCTGAGAAAGCAAAGGAATAAGCATCCCTCCCAGCTACTGCCTGATTGTTCTGTGGGAGAGTAACAGGCAGGTGACATCTATTATCCATGCCAGCCTCTGGAAGTGTACTGGATAGCTTTAGTGTCAACTTGACACACCCGGGTTGAGGGAGCATCAGTTGGGGAATTGGCTCCATTGGATTGGCCTGTGGCCACGTCTGTGGAGTATTGTCTTGATTATCAGGCAATGTGGAAGGGCCCAGCCCACAATGAGTAGTGCCACCCTGGGCAGGTTGTTGTGTACTGTATAAGAAGGCAGGCTGGGCATGAGCCAGGGAAGTAAGCCAGTAAACAGCATTCCTCCATGGCCTATGCTTCAGCTCCTGCCTCCAGGTTCCTGCCCTGAGTTCCTGCCTTGGGTTCCCTGAGTGATGAACTGTGACCCAGGAAATGTAAGCTGAATAAACCCTTTCCTTCCCAAGTTGGTGTCGGTCAGAGTGTTTTGTCACAGCAATGGAAGACAAACTAGGACAGGAAGATTCCTCTGGAAAAAAGAAAGTTCTTTCCAACATCAAAGGGTGCACTTATCACTCAAAACTTTCACTGACCTCAACTATTCTCTGTTTGCATAAAGCAAGCTATGGGCTGACAACCTCCAGCTTACCTGGTGCATAAACCTCATCATCACTCTGTTTCTCGCGGATGGAGCGATCCCGCTGCTCCAGCCAGCGAGGATCGAGAAGTCCAATGCGCATGTGTTCTTGCATTTTGCTGGCAGGGATCTTTTCCCCAGTGATGGGGGACACAAGATATTCATCAGGAGCAGGGGCTGGAGGGAGAGGCTTAGAGGCTNAAGAAGCCCCTCAGACCCGGCCCCGCCAAGAAAACAGTACCATCCCATCCTAAGAACCAAGGCTTAAAACACTAGGAGACATGCTGACTCACCGCAGGTGGACGGGGCACTGACGTGATGGGGGGTGCTGAACTTGGGATGTTGGTAGCTGAAGATGGAGGTGGTGGCTGCTGTGGGATTTCATTGGGTTTGCTAGGGCCAATCTTTTCCTTGGTGTCATCTTCTGGCACCAGACCTTTAGCCTTGTGGATGGCCTCGATCTGTTCCTGGAGGGTGATATTGGCCTGGGCAGCCTGCTGGGTCCGGGCCATGCTACCTGAGTGGCCATCCCAGGTTACCTGCATGGGAAAGCAAAGATACATACAACCTGTCAGGATGCCTGGAATTGAGCTTGGGCCTAGTAGAGGAGACAGAGGACAGGGGAGGCATCTAGATCCAGTGGAATTGCACCTTTTCCTCTGGCTTCTGGATCTCCTCCTCGCCAATCTTCTTGCCAATAGCTGTTTCTTCTACCCCAAAGATATCAGTACGTCGCTCAGCCAACTGTTTTAAGCTGCTCTCAATATCAAGACCTGTACAAAACAGGGAATGAGAGGAGTGAACAAGAAGCTAAACCTGGTACCCTTCTGAGTAAGTCATGTAAGAATTCTGAGTAACAATGATACAGGGTAATAGCCAGGCATGGTGGTGCACGCCTTTAATGGCAGGGGGGCAGGGGGATGGGGGTGGGGGCAGGGGCAGGGGCAGAGGCAGTTCAAGACCAGCCTGGTCTATCTACATAGTGAGCTCCAGGCTAGCTGGGCCTAAAGGGAGGCCCCGCCTCAAAAAGACGGGGTGGGCGTGGATGATGCAGGGTAGAGGCTGGATCCATGGCACAGCACTGACTCTTGGCCCTATCATATCACTCTTATCCTGCAAGTCTAGGGAATGTTGCCAGACCACCACTAAGCTTAAAGACCCAGTGCTTGTCCAACCCCTTTTAGAGGACTAAAGACCCACTCCCCAGCCCTTGGGAACCCCTTTCCTATCCTGATGCTTCATATATGGTAATCAAGGAGAGAAAAGTTATTCCAATCTTGAGTCTGAGAAAGCAAAGGAATAAGCATCCCTCCCAGCTACTGCCTGATTGTTCTGTGGGAGAGTAACAGGCAGGTGACATCTATTATCCATGCCAGCCTCTGGAAGTGTACTGGATAGCTTTAGTGTCAACTTGACACACCCGGGTTGAGGGAGCATCAGTTGGGGAATTGGCTCCATTGGATTGGCCTGTGGCCACGTCTGTGGAGTATTGTCTTGATTATCAGGCAATGTGGAAGGGCCCAGCCCACAATGAGTAGTGCCACCCTGGGCAGGTTGTTGTGTACTGTATAAGAAGGCAGGCTGGGCATGAGCCAGGGAAGTAAGCCAGTAAACAGCATTCCTCCATGGCCTATGCTTCAGCTCCTGCCTCCAGGTTCCTGCCCTGAGTTCCTGCCTTGGGTTCCCTGAGTGATGAACTGTGACCCAGGAAATGTAAGCTGAATAAACCCTTTCCTTCCCAAGTTGGTGTCGGTCAGAGTGTTTTGTCACAGCAATGGAAGACAAACTAGGACAGGAAGATTCCTCTGGAAAAAAGAAAGTTCTTTCCAACATCAAAGGGTGCACTTATCACTCAAAACTTTCACTGACCTCAACTATTCTCTGTTTGCATAAAGCAAGCTATGGGCTGACAACCTCCAGCTTACCTGGTGCATAAACCTCATCATCACTCTGTTTCTCGCGGATGGAGCGATCCCGCTGCTCCAGCCAGCGAGGATCGAGAAGTCCAATGCGCATGTGTTCTTGCATTTTGCTGGCAGGGATCTTTTCCCCAGTGATGGGGGACACAAGATATTCATCAGGAGCAGGGGCTGGAGGGAGAGGCTTAGAGGCTAAAAGAAAACAGATGTGTAAGTGAGAATACCAGGTGGTAGCTGATGTTAAAGAGTGTGGTGCACAAACCAAAAAAAAAAAAGAGCCGGGCATGGTGGTGCACGCCTTTAATCCTAGCACTTGGGAGGCAGAGGCAGGCGGATCTTTGTGAGTTCAAGGCCAGCCTGGTCTACAGAGTGAGTTCCAGGACAGCTGGGGATACAGGGAGACCCTGTCTCAAAAAGACCAAAAACAAACAAACAAACAAACAAACAAAAACAAAAACAAAATGCTTATACTTCATAAGCTGAGCTTGGTTCACAGAACTCAAAATGGAAAAAGAACTCCTGAAAGTTGTCCTCTGACCTCATCACCTGCACTGTGGCATTAGTGTGCCTGTGCATGCAAACACAGACACATACACACCTTTATAAATAAATCAATAAAAATTTAGGAGCTGGAGAGATAAACCAGTGGTTAAGAGCACATACTGCTCTTGTGGAGGCCCCGAGTTTAGTTCCCAACATCCGCCCTGGGCAGTTCCCAACCACCTGTAATTCCAGCTTCTATGGGCACCCACACAAATGTGTCACTCCCCCATTCAAACACACATATACATGTAGTTAGAAATAAAAATCTTTAAAAAGGAGAGGTGGATTCTGGTAATGTTCTTTGGAAACACCCATTCACTGCCATTCTTTTTTTTTTTTTTTAATTTTTTTTAAATTTTTTTTATTAATTTTTATTTATTTCTGTATGTGTATGAATGTACTGTCTGCATGCAAGTCTGTGCACGCGTGTCGTGCAATGCCGCGGAGGTCAGAAGAGGGTCTCGGAATTCCCTGGAACTGGAGTTTCAGACGGCTCACTGCCATTCTTATACTAGGAACAGGAACTGGAAATGACTATTATTCTACTCTCCACCACGAGGCCTATAATGTAGGTATCACCTCAAGCCCTCCTAGAAACAGCCTAGAACACACAAGATCATACAAGACCTTATGGGACAGTCCAAGGACTGGGAGGCAGGCCGTACCTTTGGGATCATAGTCCTTTCGGACAATGACTTGGTCTGGAGTTGGGGGCAGAGGAGGAGGCATGGGTGTCTCTGGGGGTGGGGGCACTTTTTGTCCTTCTTCTTCATCATCTGAACCCTGAAAAGTAAAGCAATGGTAGAAATCCCGGAGGCCATTTCCCCAAAATTGAGCCGTGGCAGTTTTCAAGGTGGGAAGGAACCTTGGCCTCTGTTAGCTAGCAACCATGTGCTAAGCCTCCTGGGGCAGCTGAGGCCAGCCGGCAGAAGGCCAAGCTGCTTCCTCACAGCATGAATGGGAGTGTGTCAGGGCCATGGTGCTAACACTCTTCCCAGGCATTTCCAGCAGCTGGCACCAGGCAGTCCCAAGAGGCCAAGGGCACTTAACATGTGGGGGGTGGGGGACACACACAGGGGGCGAGTCAGCACTCAATGGTAACTGCTCCAATAGCAATGCTGGGAGGGATAGAAAAAGTCAATTCCCACAGACACAGGAGGCCTTTCTTCTCAAGCTGCACACAAATTCTTTCTGAGGTGGGGGAACAGCTTGGCTTTGGACTTTGTGCCTACCTAGAAGGCCAAGCTGGAAGGGGGTAGAGATATCTGAAAGGAGGTGTAGGCTACATTAAGAAAAGCTTTGGGAACTACCAATCCTTTGGGCCAAAAGCTTGAAAGGTATCAAAGCACACAGTGATGCAGTAGTCCCCTAATGGGACTGGTGGGGGTTGGTTGGGAGTAGGGCCTCTGAGCCAAAGGCCACAGAACGAGGCTGACACAACTTTCAGATCCTTGCCCATGAATCAATCTTTGTTGCTAGAACTGGGAAGAAGTATTGTGCTTCCTGGGCTTGGACAACTTTATAGCTGGCCTGGCCTCGTCCAGGGCCCAAAACCTTTTCAGTCCCAAAAGAAGTAGGACCTTGGACTCAATGGAGAGCATCACCCAACCCCCCTGGGTCTCCATGGGAAAGGTCAAGCTCAAGCCACCTGGGAATGTACCTCATCCATGTCCTGCACTTGAGTGTCCTGATCCAGCTGGGAAGGAGGTTCCTCAGCTTTCTCCTGTTTCTCATCTTCTTCATCAGATTCCACCTCCATCTCCACCTCCTCACTTTCCCCAAACTTCTCATAGCGCTCCTGAATGAGGATGCGGGCTCCTAGTTCTTCTGGTGTGGTTGGAGGAGGGAAGTTCCCTAAAAAGGAGTGAGCCCAAATCAAAAACATGCCTTGTCCTGACTGTGAGCTACCCAAGAGCTGAGGAATTGTCTGATTTCGCTATCTGTAAAGGACACCAGGATCTGACATAGTAACAAGTTGTTGAATTCTATTTAATTTGGGCAAAGTTGTAGAAATTAAACCTTTGAGGATCAGAGGGAAACAAACACTAATAAGGTCTCATGACTGATTTGGCTGCTCCCTGGAAACACTAGGCCTCCTGGCTCACATCTGTCCTCCTCGGCTTACCTTGCTCATTGGGCTGGAAGTCCACTGTCTCTACTACCACAAAATCATGCCAGTCAATCTGAGCATAGGCCACCCGCTCCTTCTCTTTTTCTTCTTCTTCCTTCTTCCTCTCACGCTCCTGAAACTTGGCCCACTCTACTCGGTAGCACACCTTTGGATATAGGAAAGAACATGGTGCTTTCAATGTGGCTCCAGAAATCATCAAAGTTAGCATTTTCTTCAGACCAAGATGTAGTGTTTCACTGAAGTTGGTAAGGAGGCTCTATGTTCCCAGTGCCACTGAAGCCTACATGAAAACCTATTATCTGGTACCATATACCTTGTCAAGAGGTGGTGGCTGAGAGGCTATAGGCTCTACAGGGAACCTCCTGCTATTGTTTTGCTAAATGGTCACATAGTCAAACTACATTCTAAACACTATTTACACCCATGGATTAGTATTCCATTCAGCAGAATTTCGTATTAGCTAGTAGTGGTTAATGCAGACTCATAACTAGTCAAATGAAGAGAATAAATGACAGAAGACTTAAAGGGGACATTCATATTACCCCCTCATGAATGGAGACTACTGGTAGTTAAGGGTGGCTGGATACAGCTGTCATTTTCTTCAGTGGTGTAGCCATTGGTAAGGTGGCCATGCTCCAAAAAGTAACCTCATCCATGCTTATGGAAGCGACTCTAATTAAACACAGTGGGTTACACACAAAAAGACATGAAAGAGTGAAGGGGACTTGGGGAAAAGCATAAAGGGGTTCGAAAATTTTTAATTCACTAAATACATATGAAGCTATCACACTTTGTTCTTTTTTTAAAATTTATTCTTGTATGTGTATGAATGTACTGTCTGCATGTAGGTTTGTGCACCCGTGTCGTGCAATGCCTCAGAGGTCAGAAGAGGGTGTCAGATTCCCCTGGAACTGGAGTTAAAGATGGTTCTCAGCCACCATGTGGGTGCTGGGGATTGAACCGGGTCCTCTGCAAGTGCAGTGGGCGCTCTTAACCACTAGGCCATCTCTCCAGCCCCTATCATGTTTTCTTAACTAAAAAAGTAAAAGGGGTTGGAGATTTAGCTCAGTGCTGGAACACTTGTCTAGTAAGCACAGGCCCTGGGTTTGGGCCTCAGCTCTGAAAAAAATTTCTGAAAAATAAAGAAAAAAAGAAAACTTAATTATCTTCAAGAGTAGCTGCAATCTGAGAGTCTAAGAAAACAAGCCTCCTGCATCCCAAATCAATCAGCACCAAAATGGGCCTGAAAACCCAGCATTTAAAAGGCACCTAGCACCTGATGATCTGTTTGGGAGATGGCTTTCTGCCTAGAGGAGAAACAAGAGCCCTGCTAAAGCTTTTCAAGAGCAAAGATTTGGCTTCTGGAGTCACAAGGCTTTTCTTCTCAGCATCTTGTGACTAAGAACAAAGAAACAAGGTATAGGCTGACTATCCCTTATCTGAAATGCTTGGGGTCTAAAAGTATTAATTCTGGAATATTTGCACAGATATGAGTGACATACACCCTGCGAAAGGGACCCATGTCTAAACTCAAACTCCATTGCGCATCATACACACATCCCCAAAGCAACCTTAGATCTTTTTTTTTTTGTCTTTTTAAGACAAGGTCTCCCTGGAGCCTCAGGTTGTCCTGGAACTCACTCTGTAGACCAGGCTGGCCTTGAACTCACAGAGATCTGCCTGCCTCTGCCTCCCAAGTGCTAGGATTAAAGGCGTGCGCCACCACGCCCGGCTTACTTGCAGCATTTTGAATGTGACCCATCACATGACGTCAGGTGTAGATTTTGCACTTCTAGTGTCATGCAGGCACTCATATTTTAGAATGGTTTATAAATTTCAGATTAGGGGCTAGGTGTGGTAGCCCGTACCTTTAATCCCAACACTGGGAAGGCAGAGGCAGGCCCATCTCTGTGAGTGCCAGGCCAGCCAAGGACACATACTAAAACCCTGCTCACTCCTCCCTCATGCTGCCACCAAATTTCAGATTAGGGAAGATCAACCAGTACTGCCTTAGAGATAGTTTGCAGACACACAAAAAAATCCCACACAGGAAAACTTTAATAACTCATTGCAAGAAATCTTTTTCGGCTTACCTGGTCCAAAACTTCTCGAGGGTTTTCTGCTTCTTTCTTGAGCTTTGCAAATAAGCCTTTGGGTGGGATCAAGATCTGAAACAGAATTAGAGCAACTGTTAGTGTATCACAGCACAAGACAAAGAAGTAGCCTCACAGAGCCTGCCACAGGGCACAGGAAATGGGATTCTAAGCTCCAAGGATGGGATCCCAGCTCCATTTGGTTGTGAGACTCTGGGCAAGTTACTGAACAACTAGAACAACTAAATGGTGATATGACCATTTACCATTTTCAAGATGGGCAGAAGATATGCAAAGCACCCTTAGGTAAGCCTCCTCTACTGCCCTCTTTAAGAGCACAACCTACCTCATAACCTCATGTCCTGCCCCTGCCCCCTTTTGAGCCAGGGTCTCACTATGTAGCCCTGGCTGGCCTGAAACTTATTGAGACCAGGATGACCATAAACTCACAGAGATCAGGCAGTTTCTGACTTCCAATTGCTGGGATTAAAGGCCTGTACCACCATGCCCAGCCCAACCCCTGCCTTTTATCTACAGTATCTATCATCATCTGACGCATGGTTTCACTTCAACTCCTTCCCACTAGAACAGAAACTCCTTGAAGACAGATTTCTGTTTTCGCTACTGGCACCCCAAATAATGTCCCAATACTATCTACTTCCACTAACATAGCAGCTCAATTTTGCCTGGGCTTTCCTTGTTGCTCTACCCCTGGAATCTACCTGCTGGTACATGTCCCATAGTAAACACCAGAGCCTTCGAGTTACAATAATCGATGCTAATACCCAAATTCAGAGGTTCAAAAAGTAACAAATGAGATCAGGGTACATTTCACCATGGAAGCAGTAAAAATTTAACCCAGTCCTTACCTAAAATTGATACTGTGTACTTACAGTAATTCTTTGGCTTTGGGCTGTCAGTGATTGTTAGGCCAGGCTATTCTAAAATTAGGAAGCCCAGGCTATCCTGGAACTCACTATAACCAGGAGTGCCAGGTTCTAAGGTGTGTGCCACCATACCATACATTCAGACTCATGACTGCAGCCGTGAAACCTAGTAACTAAGATCTTAGGGTTAGGAGCAAAAAACAAAACAAAACCAAACACTTTAAAACTGCTAGACCTCCAGTCCCAGCTCTGCAACCTCCTATGATGCTGGCCAGAATAATTTCTCTATGAAGTGAGCATAGTGGCTGCCTTAAACACTACTAGAGATTTAATGGGAAGATGCTGCATGTGCATGCTTATGTTAGCTATTCTGATTTACATTTAACTGTTTTTGTTTGTTTGTTTTGTCATTTTGAGACAGGGTCTCCCTATAGCCCCAGATGGCCTGGAACTTGCTCACAAGCCTGTAGACCAGGCTGGCCTTGAACTCACAAAGATCCATCTGTCTCTGCCTCTTGTGTGCTAGGATTAAAGGCGTGCGCCACCATGACCGGCAACATTTATGTTTCTAATGGAAATTACTTTATAGGGTAAAAATAACAAAGGTTTTAAAAGTTAAGCATAGGTTGAAATCTCAGCACCACTACTTACTAGCTTGAGAGACCCCCCCCCCCACAACGCACCTCCCCCTCAGGTGGTGAGAATGGAACCCAGGCCTTATGCATGTAGGGAAGCGCACTCCATCACTGACGTGTATCCCTAGACACATGATGTCACCTTTCTTAACCCATTTCCGCTTGTGAAAGCTGGGGACATCACTTGGATGTGGAGTTTTGTGAGGATTAAATTAGTTAATAAAAAATGATTGTTAAGAGCTTGCTTCTCAGGCCATGTACTACACAAAATGTGTACATACCTAAAATCAACTAGGCTACCTGTTCTTTTTTACACAGCAGGAAACCACCAAATTCACAACATGTTTCATGTCTCTTTAAGGACGAGAGGTTCTATTGAAAAACAGCATGGTAGTCCATGCCTTTAGTCCCAGAGGCATGAAGGTCTCTGTGAGTTCTAGTCCAACCAGGATTAAGGGTTATAGAGAACCTGTCTCAAAAATAAAATAAAAAATAAATAATAGATTTGGGGCAAGTGAAATGGCTCAGAGGGCAGTAGTGCTCGTCATGCAAGCCTTAGGACCCGAGTCCCATTCCCAGACCCCAAAGCCTGCTTTCTGATCTCCAGTGCAGACCATGCAAACCCCTGCTCACCCCTGCATGCTCATGTTCACTCATATACTAATCAATGTAAAAATTTTCAAAGTCATAATTTTACATTAAAATGGGGATTCACATTTTCCCAGAGGCCCCAGAGAGCAACAATGCCCTTGTTGACTAAGTGGACACAGTATTCCCAGTGGTGATGGGCTGCCCTCCCAGGGCTCACCCTCGGCCCCCACTTAGCACCTTTGTATACTGCTCCACCAGCTTTGTGAAATAGTTGAAGAGGCTGTGCTGTGGCCGGAGAAAGTCAAACTGGTAGTTGCGCTGCTCTTTCTGCATCAGCTGTGTTAGAAACTGGCGGCCATTCCTGGCCACAAACTGAGCTGTCAGCTTCACCACATCCAGGTCAAAGGCTGAGATTGAGGGGGGATCCGCAATGAACTCAAACTCAGGAGGGGGCTCCTTGGGTACGATGGTCTCTTGGATCACCTGGGCTTGGACCTAAAGACACAGAGAGTGTGAGACAACAGGAACAGGCACATACTAGCTCTCGGCAGCTGGATGACCACAGACTTCTATATCCTGTTAACTGTGAGCATTAATGGCATTTGCTATGAAAGAACTCTGACTCCCAAGAGAATCAATTTCTCATCAAATTCTGCCTCAACTCCCTGAACTGCTTCAAGTGACATCATGCACCTGTCTCGAAATCAAAGGCCGAAATAACTAGCAAAGAAATGATAGGAACTTGGCCTTCAAATCCGAGGGTGATGGAACTACAGTTGTGTTTTGAATCCCATTGTATAAAGTACTTCCATAACCCCCAAGTGAACAGTGAGTGCAGCAGACAGGGTCTCCCTGTAGCTCCAGCTGTCCTGGAACTCACTCTGTAGACCAGGCTGGCCTTGAACTTACAGAGATCTGCCTGTCTCCACCTGCCTCTGCCTCCTAAAGGCATGCACCACCATGCCCAGCTGTGAATGGTTTTTATAAATGAGGTAACTATGGGGCTGGAGAGATGCCTCAGTGGTTAAGAACACTGATTATTCTTAGAGGGGACCAGGGTTTCATTCCCAGCATCCAGACAGCAGCTAACAACTGCCTGAAACTCCAGTTTCAGGGGATCCAATGTCCTCTTCTGACCTCTATGGGCATTAATGACATGGGTACACTTACATACATGCAGGCAATAGACTCATTTACATAAAAATATAAGTAAAAAAAAATATTTAAATGAAGTAACTAAAGCAACTTGTGGTCCTACAAGGAACAATCTCAAGGCAAGGTCTTCAGACAAGACTTTTCTTGTTGCCAAACAAAAGACTGCCTTTTCCACCCAAGTTTGAGAACAGTGTAAAGAGATCAGCCCAACCAGTCAAAAAATAAAAAATAAACAAAAACATATATATATATATGTGTGTGTGTATATATATATATATATATATATATATTATAGAGAGAGAGAGAGAGAGAGAGGAGAGAGAGAGATCCAGCCCAGTTCCACATAGCAGACAAAAATGTACCTATCTTCAATTTCAATGACGTTCTTTTTTTTTTTTTTCTTTTTCTTTTTGAGACAGGGTCTCCCTATAGCCCCAGCTGTCCTGGAGCTCGCTCTGTGGACCAGACTGGTCTTGAACTCACAGAGATCCGCCTGCCTCTGCCTCCCAAGTGCTGGGATTAAAGGCATGTGCCACCATGCCCAGCTTAAAGATAGTTCTTAGCCACCATGTGGGTGCTGGGAATTGAACCTGGGTCCTCTGCAAGAGCAGTAGGTGCTCTTAACCTCTGAGCCATCTCTCTAGCCCCTTCAATGACATTCTTAATAGTCCCTAGTGCTGGCTTCAAGACTCCTGGGCCCAGCACAAGAAGGAAAGGGATGATATAAGGCTGCATCAGCCAGGCCAAGAGGTTATTCACATAATACTAACCCTTATTCCATAGCCAAAGCCTTGGGCTCCTTGTACAGATCCCAAGAGGAGTCTAAAGATCTGAGCCCAGAGAGGAGTTTGAGCAACCAGTACTCAAGAAGTGGTACTTGTCATCAGTACCTCATTGTGTATCTCTGGAAGATTAGAACTTTACTTCTGAGTGTGGACAGCAAAGGTAACTGTGCCCTCCAGTCCCACCCATCCTTGTCTTCTTCTTGACCTAGGGAGAGGGGCTGCAATTCAAACCTTCTGGGGCAGCTGCTGTTGGGTGGCTTGTTGCTGCTGCTGCATGACCTTGGGGATGGCAGCAGAGGGTTCCTGGGCCTTCCCCTCCTTGAACTCGCTGACTTTGTGGCGGTAGTAGGCATGATAAGGGTCATTGGGGTTCAGGAAGTTGAACTTGGGGTTGTTGATCTCATTTTGGCGAATTCTGGCTTCAAATTCAGGGCCATTTCTGCAAATGAACAAGCACACAAATCAGCAAAAGACCAAAAAATACCATTGCGACTCTTCAGACTAAATCATCAACCGTCTCAGCTTCCTTTCCACCACCCAGCCCATCCCTCTGGATAAAATTACTCCATGAGCTTCCAGGGACCATGGGTCAGTGCCACCTGCTGCAGTGGGCCTGGTCCAGGCTGCCTCTACCAGTCATTCCTTACTCCTCTGCCACTTCCACGATATTCACAATCAGCTAGGTGCCTGGTTTATTTGTTTTAAATTGTAATAAAACGTACATACTTTGGGGATGAGATGTGGACCTGTGGCACAGTGCATGCCTACTATGCACAAAGCCCTGGATTTGGTCCCTAGCACCAAAACCAAAACAGGTAACAAGATTTAATGCCTTGCCAAATACTGCCTAAAACCACCAGTTACTAGCAGGAGGCCCACAAATAAAAGAGCCCCAGGCCTATGAAGGCAGATTCAGATGACAGGCGGCTAAGATTGGCTGCGCTGTCTCCTACTGCTCTCTTCACCTGGGATAGATACATACTACACACTGAGCTTACATGACTTCAAAAAATCTCAGGATAATGGTCTGGCAAGATGGGTAAAGGTACTTTCTGACAAGCCTAATGACTGGAGTTTGATCTCCAGGGTGTACATGTGGAAAGAAGAGAACTGACTCTTAAAGGATAATGGAAGAAAAAAAAAAAAAAGTCCTGGTCACCATGTCAGGGAATCTTGATTTTTTTAGAGACTCAGTGGTTAATAATTCAAGAGGTTGCCAGGCATGGTAGCACATGCCTTAATCCGCACTCCTGGAGGTAGATCTACTGTGAGTTCAAAGCCAGCCTGGTTCTACACAGCAAGCTCCAGGTATACTGGGACTAAAGGGAGACCCTGCCTCAAAAAGACCAATAAAATAAATAAATTAAATAAATAAATAAATAAATAATAAAATAAAATTAAGAGGCCAACCTCCTCCCTTGGCTTTTTTTTTAAGTTTATTTTATGTTATTGATTATTTTTTGCATGTACGGAAGTGTATGCTGTGTGCAAAGCCACAGAGATGCAGAGGGCAGCAAGGATCCCCTGGATACTGGAGTTAAGGATGGCTTATCATGTGGGTGCTGGGATCGAACCTGGATCCTTTGCAAGGCAGCCAGGCTCTTAACCACTAGTAGCCATCTCTCTGGCCTCCTCCTTTGGTTTTCGTTAGATCAGGTCTCATGTATCCAAGCTTAAGACTTACCCTCCTGCCTCCACCCCCTTAAGAGATTATAGAAGTGTGCCACCAAACCCAGCTGAAAGTGTCATACTCACATGTAACACCTTTGCCATGCAAAAAGCACACAAACCTTAAAAGACACAACATATGGGCTCATTCAAGTTTCATGTTCATTACTTACTCTAACCCAAGGCAAGATACCAAAGTACTCCTTGCTCTGATTTTCCCAAGTGTAAAATGTGAATAAATTAATTTTCCCTCTGTACCTTGAAGTGTTACTGAGGATCACACAGTAGCCTGTGAACAAAGAGGGCAGTTACTCTTATAGAGGTTAGAGGGGGGTAGTCCCACCAGCATTGGAGATGCCTGGGATATTAGGAAAGGCAGATAGGGTTTCCATTACTTCTCTAGTTAAAGACACCTACACTCAGAGGCATCCTGAATACACCAAGCCATAACTCCAGGGACTGGTGCCAGCTAGGTTATTCTATTTTCCCATCCCTCCATCTTGACACAAGACAGGATGCAGCCAACTTTATGCCTCAGATCAGCCACCAATAACAATGTGTGTCATCCATGGCAGACTAGAAGTTATAGCACCTAGCAGGGTCTGGTCACCCTGTAGCTTGACTATGAGTCTCAATTTGACCATGCATGAGTCCAACTGGAACCACATTCTTTGGAAAGAAGCATTTTCCTACCTTCCTACCAAATGTAAACCACACATAAGCAGGATGGATACAGACTTGGATCTTGTTAAAGCAAGTCACCATGCCAGCAAATACCCATGGGAGACTGACGGCTTCTAGAAAAGGGAGTTCTGGTTGCCTCCTGCATTGCTGCCTCCTAGGCTGTAACCTCAACACATCTGGGAACCGTTGTAAAGATATAACAAGAAAGCATAAGTGTTCATTCCAAGAAATTCTGTTGCTTTAAGCTGGCTTACTGGTTATTTTAGATTGGAGACTTCAGGGCTGGAGGAGGCTTAGTGGTTAAGAGCAGCGGCTGCTCTTGCAGAGGACCAGGGTTCGATCCCCAGCACCCAATGGTGGCTGAGAACCATCCGTAACTCCAATTCCAGGAGAATCCAGTTCCAGGGGAATCCAACATCCTCTTCTGACCTCTGTGGCGGCTTTGCAGGACAGGGTGCATAAACCTTATGCAGACAGTACATTCATACACATAAAAAAAAAAATTGGAGCTTCAAAANTTTGTATACTGCTCCACCAGCTTTGTGAAATAGTTGAAGAGGCTGTGCTGTGGCCGGAGAAAGTCAAACTGGTAGTTGCGCTGCTCTTTCTGCATCAGCTGTGTTAGAAACTGGCGGCCATTCCTGGCCACAAACTGAGCTGTCAGCTTCACCACATCCAGGTCAAAGGCTGAGATTGAGGGGGGATCCGCAATGAACTCAAACTCAGGAGGGGGCTCCTTGGGTACGATGGTCTCTTGGATCACCTGGGCTTGGACCTTCTGGGGTAGCTGCTGTTGGGTGGCTTGTTGCTGCTGCTGCATGACCTTGGGGATGGCAGCAGAGGGTTCCTGGGCCTTCCCCTCCTTGAACTCGCTGACTTTGTGGCGGTAGTAGGCATGATAAGGGTCATTGGGGTTCAGGAAGTTGAACTTGGGGTTGTTGATCTCATTTTGGCGAATTCTGGCTTCAAATTCAGGGCCATTTCTGCAAATGAACAAGCACACAAATCAGCAAAAGACCAAAAAATACCATTGCGACTCTTCAGACTAAATCATCAACCGTCTCAGCTTCCTTTCCACCACCCAGCCCATCCCTCTGGATAAAATTACTCCATGAGCTTCCAGGGACCATGGGTCAGTGCCACCTGCTGCAGTGGGCCTGGTCCAGGCTGCCTCTACCAGTCATTCCTTACTCCTCTGCCACTTCCACGATATTCACAATCAGCTAGGTGCCTGGTTTATTTGTTTTAAATTGTAATAAAACGTACATACTTTGGGGATGAGATGTGGACCTGTGGCACAGTGCATGCCTACTATGCACAAAGCCCTGGATTTGGTCCCTAGCACCAAAACCAAAACAGGTAACAAGATTTAATGCCTTGCCAAATACTGCCTAAAACCACCAGTTACTAGCAGGAGGCCCACAAATAAAAGAGCCCCAGGCCTATGAAGGCAGATTCAGATGACAGGCGGCTAAGATTGGCTGCGCTGTCTCCTACTGCTCTCTTCACCTGGGATAGATACATACTACACACTGAGCTTACATGACTTCAAAAAATCTCAGGATAATGGTCTGGCAAGATGGGTAAAGGTACTTTCTGACAAGCCTAATGACTGGAGTTTGATCTCCAGGGTGTACATGCTGGAAGAAGAGAACTGACTCTTAAAGGATAATGGAGAAAAAAAAAAAAAAGTCCTGGTCACCATGTTCAGGGAATCTTGATTTTTTTAGAGACTCAGTGGTTAATAATTCAAGAGGTTGCCAGGCATGGTAGCACATGCCTTTAATCCCAGCACTCTGGAGGTAGATCTCTGTGAGTTCAAAGCCAGCCTGGTCTACACAGCAAGCTCCAGGTTATCTGGGACTAAAGGGAGACCCTGCCTCAAAAAGACCAAAATAAATAAATAAATAAATAAATAAATAAATAAATAAATAAATAAAATAATTCAAGAGGCCATACTTTCTCCTCCTTGGCTTTGTTTTTTAAAGATTTTATTTTATGTGTATGATTATTTTGCCTGCATGTACGGAAGTGTATGCTGTGTGCAAAGCCCACAGAGAGCAGAGGGCAGCATAGGATCCCCTGGAACTGGAGTTAAGGATGGCTATCATGTGGGTGCTGGGAATCGAACCTGGATCCTTTGCAAGAGCAGCCAGTGCTCTTAACCACTGAGCCATCTCTCTGGCCTCCTCCTTTGGTTTTCGTTAGATCAGGTCTCATGTATCCAAGCTTAAGACTTACCCTCCTGCCTCCACCCCCTTAAGAGATTATAGAAGTGTGCCACCAAACCCAGCTGAAAGTGTCATACTCACATGTAACACCTTTGCCATGCAAAAAGCACACAAACCTTAAAAGACACAACATATGGGCTCATTCAAGTTTCATGTTCATTACTTACTCTAACCCAAGGCAAGATACCAAAGTACTCCTTGCTCTGATTTTCCCAAGTGTAAAATGTGAATAAATTAATTTTCCCTCTGTACCTTGAAGTGTTACTGAGGATCACACAGTAGCCTGTGAACAAAGAGGGCAGTTACTCTTATAGAGGTTAGAGGGGGGTAGTCCCACCAGCATTGGAGATGCCTGGGATATTAGGAAAGGCAGATAGGGTTTCCATTACTTCTCTAGTTAAAGACACCTACACTCAGAGGCATCCTGAATACACCAAGCCATAACTCCAGGGACTGGTGCCAGCTAGGTTATTCTATTTTCCCATCCCTCCATCTTGACACAAGACAGGATGCAGCCAACTTTATGCCTCAGATCAGCCACCAATAACAATGTGTGTCATCCATGGCAGACTAGAAGTTATAGCACCTAGCAGGGTCTGGTCACCCTGTAGCTTGACTATGAGTCTCAATTTGACCATGCATGAGTCCAACTGGAACCACATTCTTTGGAAAGAAGCATTTTCCTACCTTCCTACCAAATGTAAACCACACATAAGCAGGATGGATACAGACTTGGATCTTGTTAAAGCAAGTCACCATGCCAGCAAATACCCATGGGAGACTGACGGCTTCTAGAAAAGGGAGTTCTGGTTGCCTCCTGCATTGCTGCCTCCTAGGCTGTAACCTCAACACATCTGGGAACCGTTGTAAAGATATAACAAGAAAGCATAAGTGTTCATTCCAAGAAATTCTGTTGCTTTAAGCTGGCTTACTGTTAATTTTAGAATTGGAGACTTCAGGGCTGGAGAGATGGCTTAGTGGTTAAGAGCAGCGGCTGCTCTTGCAGAGGACCAGGGTTCGATCCCCAGCACCCACATGGTGGCTGAGAACCATCCGTAACTCCAATTCCAGGAGAACTCCAGTTCCAGGGGAATCCAACATCCTCTTCTGACCTCTGTGGCGGCTTTGCAGGACACGGGTGCATAAACCTACATGCAGACAGTACATTCATACACATAAAAAAAAAAAATTGGAGCCTTCAACACAAGGAAGAGATTTTAGTAGAAAAAGACATATTTCTGGCTCAGCCCAGCTGGAGTTTTTTATTTTTTTAAAGTAATTTCCAAGTCCGGCATGGTAGCGCTCTCCTTTAATCCTAGCACTCAGGAGGCAGAGGCAGGCGGATCTTTGTTGAGTTCAAGGCCAGCCTGGTCTACAGAGTGAGTTCCAGGACAGCTGAGGCTATAGGGAGACCCTGTCTCGAAAAGACCCCCCCCCCCCAAAAAAAGTAATTTCCAATTTAGCTTTTTGACAAGAAAGTGCAAGGAAGGGGAAGATCTAATGTGGGCGGGGGGGAGGGGGTTCCTTTAGATATGTGTGGCCTGGCAGCTGCACAGCAAAAACCTGTGTGTGTGTGCTATCTTTCTTCAAGAGCAAGATTGTGACCTTCTCCTTCATTGCAATGTATGCAAAAACAAGTTCAGATTTTACTTACAACTGTGTTGCGTGTATTGTTGTGTACACATGTATACAGGTGCGTTCACCAAAGCATGTAGAAACCAGAGGTCCAACACTGGGTATCTTCTCTTATCATTTTACACTTTATTTTTTGAGACAAGGTCTCTTCACTGTCCCTGAAACTCACCATTTCCATTACACTGGCTGGCCAGGCAATGGGCCCCCAAGGTTTGCCAGTCTCCTCCCACCAGGGCCGGGGTTACAGGCAGGTACGACTACATGATGCTTTTATGTGGGTGCTAGAGATCCCAACTCAGGTCCTCATACTTAGGTAGCAAGCACTTTACCCACTGAGCCATGTCACGATCGATCAGATTTTTAGAATGCCCAGTAAGTAATCATCATGGCTAAAAATTCACTTACAAGCATGGTAGGTTTTTGTTGTTTTGCAGTGCTAGGGATGGAACCCAGGTCCTTGCACACGCAGACATGCACTCTTATCATGAAGCTATACATCCATTCATTTTGTTCCTTTTATGAGACAGAGCCCACTGTGCAGCACGGCTGGTTTCCGACTTTTAATACTCCTGCCTCAGCCATCCCAATGCTAGGACAGGTATGTACCACCATGCCCAGTAATATACCTTTACTTTTTTTTTTGGTCTTTTTTTAGAGAGGGTCTCCCTTTAGCCCCAACTGGCCTGGAACTATGTAGACCAGGCTGGCCTTGAACTCATAGAGATCCACCTGCCTCTGCCTCCCAAGTGCTAGGATTAAAGGTGTGCACCACGCCCAGCTGTATTTACTTTTAAAAAAGAACTTGACAGTTGGGGGCTGGAGAGATGGCTTAGCGGTTAAGAGCACTGACTGCTCTTATAGAGGATCCGGGTTGATTCCCAGCACCCACGTGGCAGCTAAGAACTGTCATTAAACTGGGCATAGTGGTGAATGCCTTTAATCCTAGCACTTGGGAGGCAGAGGCAGGCGGATCTCTGTGAGTTCCAGGCCAGCTAAGGGAGATACTGTCTCAAAAAAGAAAAAAAGAAAACCAAAACAAAACAAACTCAAACATAGGGAAAAAAAAAAAGTAAATAAAAGAACTTGACAGCCATGCTTTAATGTCTGTGGCAACAAGTAACAAAAAATTATTGGAAAGCTACTTCACAAAACATTTAAGAAATGTTTATTTGTACAAGCCATTTGCCCTCGTGTGTCTGTTTGTACCTGTGTGCATGTCCACATAGAGGCCAGAGACTGATGTCAGGTGTATTTCTAGATTGCTCTCTGCCTTTTTCTTTTGAAAAATATTTTATTTACTATATTTATTTTATTATATGAGTGTATTGCCTGCATGTATGTAAATGCAATCATGTCCTGCAATGCCCACGGACCAAAAGAGGGCACTGGATTCCCTGGAACTGGAGTTACAGATGGCCTTTAGCCACCAGGTGGGTGCTGGGAACCAAACCTGGGTCCTCCGCAAAAGCAGGAAGTTGCTCTTAACTGTGGAGCCACCTCTCCAGCCCCATTTACTATATTTTTTTGAGATAAACTCTCTCACTGAACCTGGAGCTCACAGTCCTGGCTAGACTAAGGGTTAGCTAGGCTCCTCGGATCTCCCAATCTCTATACCTCAGCACTGGGGACACAGATTCAGGGACTGCCATACTCCTGGCTTTTACATGGTGCTAGGGATTTGAACTCAGATTCTTACACTTATGTGAAAGGCACTTTACTGAGCAGAGCCATCTTCCCAGTACCAGAAATCTTTTAAGAAAATTATCTCAAGGGGAAAGAAAACGTTCAAATTCTCTTTATAGTGTCACTGGCCAAGTGGAAATACTGCAAACAATTGCAGAGGAAGCAGAGAAGATGGCTAACTAGAGGAAGGCCCATAGCCTGGACACCATGCATCCTCTCAACAGCAGACATGCAGCATGGGGAAGATCGCACACGTGGAGAAACGTTTAGAATTTGGTATGGTCGGGTGTGGTGGCACACACCTTTAATCCTAGCACTTGGGAGGCAGAGGCAGGTGGATCTTTGTGAGTTCAAGGCCAGCTTGGTCTACAGAGTGAGTTCCAGGACAGCTGGGGCTACAGGGAGACCCTGTCTCAAAAAGAGCCCCCCCCCCAAAAAAAATTTAGTATGGACAGGAAAAGCAAGATGGGAACAGTGTTTCTGCTGGCATCCAATGATCTAGAAAGGATGCCCAGGGCCAGAAGCAAACAGGAAAAAATGAAAATAGATTGCAGAGATTATACTGGTAGTAAAATTGCACTGACTATCATCCTTTTCCTATTTATTATCATTTCAGAAGTGGGAAAACATTAGAGTTGCTATGAAACATTAACCAATTAAACACAACACCCAATGCCCTAATCACAGAGCAGGTTATAACCGAAAATTCAGGTTAATTAAGCCCTTTGGGATGGTGGTGCACACCTTTAATCCAAGCACTTGGGAACCAGATCTCTGTGAGATCAGGGCCAGGCTGGTCTCCGAAAAGAAAAAAAGGTCCTTAAATTGAGATGAACAGTTATAGAGTAGACACTGTGAAAGATATCAACTAAGGCAGTTTTTTTTTTTTTTTTCTTTTTGAGACAGGGTCTCCCTTTAGTCCCAGCAGGCCTGGAGCTCGCTATGTAAACCAGGCTGGCCTTGAACTCAGAGATCTGCCTGCCTCTGCCTCTGAGTGCCAGGATTAAAGGCATGCACCACCACGCCCAGCTTAAGACAGTCTTTTTCAATGCTTCATTTTATTAGGAAGCTGGGAAAGCAACATTAAATGATATAAACTGGCAGAGCTACTCAAGGGAATGACTGTCCAAGTGCAGGCCCTGGACAGCACTTACTCCTAAACATTCTGCTCAGAGCCAGCTACTACTGCAAGGCAGAGTTTAATTCCTCAAGAGAACCTATAAATCCATCTTTACTGGGAAAGTGCTTTTTATAGTTTTAAAAAACTACTTTAAGGGGGCTGGAGAGATAGCCTAACGGTTAAGAGCACCAACTGCTCTTGCAGAGGACCCGGGTTCAATCTCCAGCACCCACATGGCGGCTGAGAATCGTCTGTAACTCCAATTCCGGGAGAACTCCAGTTCCAGGGGAATCAGAGACCCTCTTCTGACCTCCGCGGCATTGCACGACACGGGTACACAAACCTACATGCAGAAAATACATTCGTACACATACAAAAATAAATAAAAAATAATGAAAAAACAAAACAAAACAAAAAAACCTACTTTAAGACAAATAAAACATCTGTCACCTAGATATAGCCTCCTTGCTGCCAAAAGAATACTTTCTAAATGCCCTAAGCCAAGGGCTATATTGACCTTTGGAGTCAAGTGGCCCTCAAGAAGATTCCATCTAAGGATGTGACTGTGTTTAAGTAGGATGGGGAGGCTGGAGGGATGTTGACCAATTTTCATTTACCCCATCTGGGAAGACAGCACATCTGAACTGCATTAAGTCCTATTGGCTCACTTGCCTCATGACAACCTAGCAACAATGTGCCATTTTACTCAATTTTATAAATGGTTATTTGTGGCTCTCTGAAAAGTAGTCCTTCCTTAATAAAAATGATAAATTCCTCTTTTTAATTTCTTGGGCCAGCAGCCCAGACACAGAATGTCTGTTACATGGGTACATATGTCTGTTACAAAGTTGCTCTCCAGGAATTTCCTCTGGCTTGTTTTGGAAGGAGAGGTTCCTGATTATATAGCTGGGTATAGCTCTCACTGTAGTTATTGCTGTAGTATGTCAGATACCAGTCCTGTTTATTTCCTACCTAACTGCCCTAGTGTGGTTTTGGAAGAAAACCTAAACCAAGGCCTCTGTAAAAGGATCCCTTTATACTATAATCTTCCCTGACCCACTGTGTAGAAGCAGTTATGTTACCTGGCCACAAAGCTGGCAGTCTTATCAACGATATTCCTGACTTCTGGAGGAGGGTAAATAATTCCCACAACTGGCTTGGAAGGGGTGGAATCCTCCTTTGAAGATGGTTCTTCTTCAACTGGCTGTGAAAACAGGAAAAAAGGTAGGGTCTTCAAGCTCCTGGTTTAGGTTGAGATTTTCATCAACCCTACCCCAACCCTCATTCCTCAACGATACCACTGACAGCACAGGCTTTGTCCTGCCTGCATGTTTCCTTGGGTTATGACCAGAGCAAAGGGTTCAGAAAAGTGCCTCTTCTCAATTGCATAGTGCTTGGATGGGCCAGTCCTGGGAATTAGGGAAAAGAATAGCTTCCTTGGCTCTCCTAGATACTGTCTATAAAACCAGATAGCTACATTCTTTGTTGCTGTTGTTGCAGGGTAGGGGTGGGATTACATTTGGGGCCTCACACATACTAACCAAGCACACTACCACTGAACTACATCCCTAGCACCCAAATCTGCATTCTTCTCAAGTGCCCATGCTCATAGCCAAGAATGGTGACTACAATCTAAGAAACCATATTCTAGAATCCAGAAGGCTGTGTCTGGACCCAGCATTATGCCTGGCATGGAATATTTAATGACTGTCAAGAAACGGGAGGGAGGGAGGGAGGGAGGGAGGGAGGGAGGAAGGAAGGAAGGAAGGAAGGAAGGGAAGAAGGAGGGAAGGAGGGAAGGAGGGAAGGAGGGAAGGAGGGAAGGAGGGAGGGAGGGAGGGAGGGAGGGAGGGAGGGAGGGAAGGAGGGAGATGGGTCAGATTCTGGAACTTTCTGCCTTGAACTGCCCCTTTTCCTATATGGCCATTCAGTAAAACTAGCCACTGTTCAACAAGCAAATTGTTCTGTGAAGCTCTCCTGGAAAGCAACCTTAATGGTCCAGTAAGTCCCCCTATCTTTTATCTAGCAGCTTCTTCTCAGTTAAGAGGTGAGTGCCTTACCTTAGAAAAGTAAGATTTCTTCTCTGCCTTCAATGTTCTTTCCTGCTGCTTCTCCCTCTTCTCGGGGAGCTTAATATCCTGCTCCCTCATCTCCTATTTGGTTTCCATTCAAGTGCTCTGTCCAGAGCCAACCACAGCTGTCCTTGCCTACCATTACAACCTAGTCTCCATCCTGGTTTCTATTTCACCTCTTCCCTACAATGCTGGAGGCCTCTGGAAATGTTTTGTGCTCTCTTCACAGTATTCACAGTATTCACTGTCCTCAGACATCCTTGACAACTATGTTCTCCATTCCTCTTCTCCAATTTAGGCTGAAAAATCCTACCTAAATCAATCTCCTGTGCATTTTTATCTCTAATCTATGAATGGCTTTCCAATCACAAGCTAGAAATCTAGGCCTCCTCATCTTTCCTCAGTCTCTACTCAATAAACTATTATTGAGTAGATCCCAGGCCCTTTAAATTATTAACTCTTACCACCCTGACAACAGCCTTACAAGGTATAACAGATGACAGAACTGGGGAATGGAAAGTTTTATGCCTGGTCCCATGGGCTAAATCAGGAATCCAGTGCAACACTGGCTGGAGAGCCTAGGCCACCAGCCATGCCTCTGGCTCTAATCTAGATCAGGCCCTCAGCATCTCTTGAACAGCATCATTTCTTATCCTCCTCTCAATTCTGTACAAGACTGCCTGAGTTTTTGACACACAAATGTCACTATTCAGTTTAAAATGTCTCCTACTGTCTTCATGGACACATTTAAATCCTAAGATTTGCCATCTCTTGTCACCACTATGCCAAATGTGCATGCAAACCACACTTACTCATGTGCCCTTGACCAGAGAGAAGCACCATCTGATTCTTTCCTTGATAGCTGTACTTATCTGGTAATACCTCCTCTGTTTCTCTCTAGTTCTCAGGAATATGCCAGGAACACACACACAAATATTAGAGAAACGGCATGGATCTCATTTTTTGTGTTCCATGTTGTACTCAGAACCAAAGCACTGATAAGCGTATATGTATATGGTATATATGCTTATTGTGTGTGCCAGTGCCTTGCACGAGAGAGAAGAGAAGGGGGAGGGAGGAAGATGGGAGGGAATAAAGGATTTCCTTTCTGCCATCACTACTCTCTCTTCTGGTAAACTCCTATTCATCCTCCTAACAAAGAAACTTACAGTTATAATGGCTCAAGTCTTTAGTCCCAGCACTTGGGAGGCAGAGGCAGGCAGACCTCTGAGTTTGAGGCCAGAATGGTCCACACGTGAGTTCCAGGCCAGCCAGGGCTATGAAATTGAGACTCTGTCTTAAACGAAATTTCTCACTCCTGTGGACGTCCCTTCATCTCTTCCTCTACTCCAGTAGTGTTGTTATTATTTATTACTGGCTCATTTTATCTAACTGTACTGAAGTTATTTATGTACATCATTCCTCCTCAGTTGTTTGAAGGCTCTGGAGTCTATGATGCTCATGCCCCAAACTTCCAACTGTTGGGATTACAGATGTGTCATGTGCCCAGCTTTGAGAGTTTAAAAGGTTCGCTGGCACTTTTATCATTGACACTGATCTAGACAAATACTATTCCAAATCCTGTAAGAGTTCACAGAAGGCAGAGGTTATGCCTCATTCATTCTGGTAATGCTGGAGAATGGCACTTTGTCTGGATTAGCAGGTATTAAGAATGTTCAAAAAATATGTAGTGAAGGCTTGGAAATTAGAGATTACTAGGCAAAGGCCGGTAAACCCAACTGGCGAAGGCTGGCCCAATGCTTCTCTCACTTGAACGAATCACACTGATATTTGTTCAAACTCAGATTCCTACTTGGACTGTCTGGAGTGAAAGTTCCTATTGGCTACTCAGAGAATTACTATTCTAGAGGGCTTTTGGCGACCAGAAGGCAGCGCAGCGCGCTTTCGCCCTGACTCCTGGGACTTGCAGTCCCTCCAAGCTGTCCAGGGCGGCCTCTGCTTCCAGCAGGGGGCCCCCCACCCCTCGCCCCAGCACCCGCGCGGGAGGTGGCGACGAGGCCTAGGCTCGGGCTGCAGGCTGTGGTGCGGGGAATGCAGTACCTGTTTGGGCTCAGTGGACATTGGCGGCGGCGGGGGCACCGCCTGCACGGGTCCGGCCGGCATGACTACGACGCTCAGGGCTGCCAGTCCGCCTCGGGGTAGACGACCGGTACTCCGTAGCGGATAAACTCCCCGCACAGACTCTACGACGAATGGTTAAGATGGCGGCGGCCCCGCGAGTAGCCTCGGAGACGAGGCTGACGCACTTCCGGCCCCGCCCACCCACCGCCCCGCGTGTTTCCCGCCCCTTCCCGAGGGCTGGGCGGCGCGCTGCGCCGTTGCCGTGGCAGCGGCCTAGGCGCCCAGCTAAGGGTGTCCAGGGATTCCCGGGGGCCGCGGGTGCTCCGGGGTTAAGTTCTGTGAGCCGGCCAGATCCCGAAGCCGAGACTGCGACGCCGGAGACAGGTGAGCTGTTCTGCATCATCTGTCGAGTTCTCCTCGCGGTCCTGGCCAGTTCTTGCCCCCTGCGACCCCGACTTTCAACCCCCCCCCCTTCCTCCGCTTCCTGTCTTACCCTGGGGTTTTGAAGAGTTCTCCCTTTGGCTCTATTGCCCTGTGGTCCCTAGTACTTTATTTGTATTTATTTATTTTTTTGGTCTTTTCGAGACAGGGTCTCCCTGTAGCCCCCAGCTGTCCTGGACTCACTCTGTAGACCAGGCTATCCTTGAACTCACAAAGATCCGTCTGCCTCTGCCTCCGCCTCCGGAGTGCTAGGATTAAAGGCGTGCGCCACCACGCCCGGCTTATTTTTTAATTAATTATTTTTTTTAGGCCCTAGTACTTTAGCTCCACCTTTCGCTTCAGGACCATCTCCTCCAGATCCTGCCTTACCCCCACGCCCTTAATTCCCAAGGGTCTTTTCCCGTGGGCCTGTCTTTTCTAGGTTGCACTCTTCCCTTACCTAAGTCGGTCCTCAAATCGTAGCTGTTCCACTCCTAAGAGTGTTTACTTACTGCAGATCCTGTGTCAAATACATCATTTATTCCTTATGGCAAGCTATTTTCATGGCAAGGACAGGGAAGCTCATTTTTTAGGCCAGTTTTCTCTACTAGAGCTTATGGTTATTGCTATATCTTCATTCAATCACTTTCATGTCCCAAGGGATCCAGACAGTAGCTATCTCTGGTAGATGGTTTTAGAGTTTCAAAACTGTTTTCCTGTTGGTGACTGCATCTCAATGGGCATAATCTTCACCATAGGGTGGAGTGCTAGTTGTCTGAGAGAGGGAGACTTGAATAATGTTGAATTGGAGTGGGGGAAAGGCACCTTTCTTCTCTAGGAGTCAAAAAGTCCTGGAACAGAATTACTGCTGCCCCTATAAGGACAATGCTTGGCTCAGTTAGAGCCATCACCTGTGTGGTCATAAGGCACTGTTGAGGGTTGGTGGTTTCAGGACAAGCATTCTATTTAAGACCCAGGGATTACAGAGAAAGCCCATGTTAACTTCTCTTTGACTTGAAATACATCCAATGCTTCCTAAATTAGGCATCTGCATCATTTTTCAGAAAAAAAATCAATCTAAGGTGACCTTGGCTATTCTGTGTGCATGTGCATGTTTCCGGTGGTGGCGATTGACCTCATAGATGATAGGTGAGGTGCTCTATTACTGAGCCATGACCACAGCCTAACCCTTGGATATTCTGGATGTGTTGGCATTTACTACTTATCAGAACCAGAATCTTATGGGAATTCATATCCAAAATTCACCCAGGGATCAATTTTTGTTTGTACGCTCATGAGTTTCAGCTGTTTTGCCTCTTGAATGTGCTTCTTCCCAGACTGGGGCTTCTTGCTTGTTTTATTCCTTCATGTCCTTTCCAGGAAAGAAATCCAGAAAGTTTCCTTTTTTTTTTTTTATTATTTATTTTTGTATGTGTATGAATGTATTGTCTGCATGCAGGTCTGTGCACCCGTGTCGTGCAATGCCGCGGAGGTCAGAAGAGGGTCTCGGATTCCCCTGGAACTGGAGTTCTCCTGGAATTGGAGTTACAGACGGTTCTTAGCCGCCATGTGGGTGCTGGGGATCGAACCCGGGTCCTCTGTAAGAGCGTTGGTGCTCTTAACCGCTAGGCTATCTCTCCAGCCCCTCCTTTTGTTTTTGTCTCCATTTCCTTCCCTGGGGACATAAAATCTCTTGGGCAGCAATATCTCACCAGAGGCAGTTGCCAGGTGAACACTCCTTGAAGGGAAACTCAGACATGGTCATTCCCTCCGCTCCCCCTCTCTCCCTCTCTCCTCACCTTCTCCCTTTCCCTCCCTCCTTCTCCCTCCCTTCTTCTCCCTCCCTCTGTCCTTCCTTCCCTTCTTTCCTCCCTCTTTCCCTCCCTCCATCCCTCTCCAGGATTTCACTTTGTAGCCTAGGCTGACCTTGAATTTGCAGCATGCCCGACTCACTTTCCCAAGTGATAGGATTACATGTGTGCCCTGCCCTGCATGACTTAATTAAAAGAAATAAACAGTTTCAGGGCCTAAGGGTATGTATAGTTCAGTCAGTAGAGTGCCTCCCTAACATGCATAAAGCCCTAAGTTCAATCTTTAACACTACATAGATAGGGGCATGGTAGTGCACACCAGTAAATATAGCACTTGAAAGCTAGAAGCAAAAGAATCATTCAAGATCATTTTCCTCACGATCAGGGGCAGCCTGGGATATATGAGATTCTGTCTGAGAAAAGTTTTTAAAAATCTTAATTTTAGCCTAGCATGGCAGTGCTCGCCTTTAATCCCAGTACTCAGGAGGCAGAGGCTGGCAGATCTCTGTTATTTCAAGGCCAGCCTGGTGTACATAGTGAGTTTCAGGTCAGCTGGGGCTACAGGAAGACCCTGCCTCAAAAAGACCCCCCCAAAAAATAAAACCTTTAATTTTATATCAAGTTTGTATTTAAGTAGAGTTTTGAGTAATTAAGTGAAGTTAAATGTATCACAATTAGATTTAACTTTTTACTTTTTTAATGTGGTTTATGCAAGAAAAAGTAATGTTTTAACTCACCCATAACAAGGTTCTTGTCTGAGGTTCTTAAAAACATAAGAAAGATTAAAGAAAACCATACAAATTTATTTAACTAAACATTTTCATGATTTGAGAGCTTTCAGAAATGAAGATCCAAAAGAAACCAAGAAATCTGTGTATTTTTATGGACAGTCATACAAAAGTATAATTGGAGGGGCAGAGAGATGACTTAGATATTAATACCATTGGCTGCTCTTGTAGAAGACTCTGGTTTGCTTTCTAGCACCCATGTGGTGGCTAATAGCTGTCTGTAACTCCTGCAGTTCTAGGGGATCCCACACTCTCTCCTCTACAGGCATTATACACATGGGTGCACTTAATGCAGGCAAACTCATACATATAAAATTTTTTAATTAAGAGAAAAATATCTGGCTGGAGAGATGGCCTAGTGGTTAAGAGCGCCGACTGCTCTTACAGAGGACCCGGGTTCGATCCTCAGCACCCACATGGTGGTTGAGAACCATCTGAAACTCCAATTCTAGGAGAACTCCAGTTCCAGGGGAATTTGACACCCTCTTCTGACCTCTGTGACATTGCACAACACGGCGCACAAACCTACATGCAGACAATACATTCATACACATACATAAATAAAATTTAAAAAAATATTAAAAAAATATTATCTAATAGTAATAAAGAAGGGAAACATAGTAAGGTTGTCTTCTTTCTTGTTTAGAGGAAAGATTTATGTTGGCTCCTGGTTCAGAGACTTAAGATCCTTGTTGATTCTGGGCTGGTAGTGAGGAGTGCATGGTGGTGGCAGGAGCACGTGCTGGAGGAGGCTATTCCCCTTGTCGCAGACAGGAAGGGGCCAGGCAAGACATAGCCCCTCAGGACTGACCTCCAGTGACCTACTTCCTCCAACGAGGCCCTACCCCCTATTCTACTACCTCCCAATAATGACATCATATTATTTATCCATCAGGGGATTAATCCATTGACTACATCAGAACCTTCAGGATCCAGTGACCCTCCCAAAGCTCAACTGGCAACCAAGTCCCTAGTACTCAATCCTATGGGGAACACTTCATATTCAAACCATAGTAGACTGTTCAAATTTTTCTCTTTTTAAAATTTTACTTTGAACCCAGTGTGGTGGCACACGCCTTTAATCCCAGCACATGAGAAGCAGAACTCTGTAAGTTCAAGACCAGCCTGGTCCACAAAGTGAGTTCCAGGACAGCTGAGGCTACAGGGAGACCCTGTCTCAAAAAGACAAAAAAAAATTACTTATTGTTATTTTGTATGTGTGATGCGTATAGGTTAGAGAACAACTTTTGTGAGTTGGTTCTTTTCTTGTACCATATAGGTTCTGGGGATTGATTGAACTCAGGTCATCAGGCATATATGGCAAGCTCTTTACTTACAAGGCTATTTTCTCAGCCCCAGATTTTTCTTTTCATTCTCATGTGACAACCAGATTTAGAGTAGGATGCCCATCATAAGAGGTCTTCAGATAAGAAGGGAGGGAGGTAAGAAAGTGATCTTCCTAAGTTTTATGGCCTATTTTGGAAAAGAAGGAGGAGGGGAAAGGGAAAGTGGCCTTTGTGCTTCTGCTATTTCCTCAGTTTCCAAGATGCCCTACTTTGATATAATGTCCTGCACTTTATCAGTGGCTATCATAAAATCTAAATCCTGGCCAGGCATGGTGGCACAAGCCTTTAATCCCAGCACTCTGGAGGCAGATGCAGGTGGATCTCTTGTGAGTTCAAGGCCAGCCTGGTCTACAGAGTGAGTTCCAGGACAGCTGGGGCTACAAGGAGACCCTGTCTCGAAAAGACCAAAAAAAAAACAACAAAAAAATATCTAAATCCTACACATGCTTTGTATTGCTCTTGGACACTGCTGCTCTAGAAGTAGCAGGCCTAGGGATAGAGCGATATGTCAGATTACAAATCCCAGATCCAAGCCAGGCATGGTGGTACATGCCTTTAATCCTAGCACTTGGGAGGCAGAGACAGGCAAATGTCTGTGAGTTCAAGGCCAGCCCGGTCTACATAGTGAGTTCCAAGGCTACAAGGAGACCCTGTCTCAAAAAGACACCCCCCCCCAAACAAAAGATCCCTGGGTGACTTTGGCCTAACCCCGTAACTAGCCTGAGTCTCAGTTTTTCTCTTCTGTATAAGTGGCATATCTGAGGAAGTGGCACATGGTAGATTCTTTAGTTGAAGCATGTCCACTGTGCTCAGGCTCAAGGCATGCATCCCCCTACTTTTCTTCATCCTATTCCTCTGGCCTGAGATACCTTGTCTTTTTTTAAATTTATTTTTTAATTTTTAATTTTATTTTGCCTGCATGTATATAATCCTGGAATGCCTGCAGAAGCCAAAAAGTGTGCATCAGCTCCCCTGAAACTTGAGTTACAGACACATGTGAGCCACCATATGGGTGTTGGGAACTAAACCCAGGTCTTCTGCAAGAGCAGCCAGTACTCTTTAACTGCCAAGCTATCTCTCCAGTCCCCAACACCTCCTCTTTTTGCAGACAGCTCCCACTCAGTCCCTTAGGAAGCCCTGCCTGACTGTGTGTTCATTCACCTGCATCCATTCCTAGGGATGGGAAGGCTGCTTGCAGCCAGCCCTGTACCGGAGCCAGGAGGGCAGAAGCCAGCAAGCCAGGCACCTGCTTGAGCTCCACGCCCCACAGTCTAGTCCAAGAGCTGGATGTAATCGGTCACTCCAGATTCATGGGCAAACATCTGTGAGAGGTAAGGGAAGAGCCCAGTCTTCTGGAAACCCAGAGTCCATTTCAGACCCTTGGAAATAGCCTTTGGTGCCTATGAATTTCCCAGCACCTTTGGGCCCAGGCTAGTCCTCATGTGTCAGGCTTGGTGGCCAGGTTATATAATAATGAACTCAAAGGATACACTCTGTGGCTCACAAGGAGACAGACGTTCAACCATAAGATAACTGAGTAGTGATTTCATCCCAGTGGGGTCTGGCCACAGGCTTGGCAGCACTTGTGTACTTAGATATGGGTTAGAGAAAGGAGTTGAAGAAGCCCCCAGGTTTGTGTCAAGCCATGGAGTGATCAGCAGGTACCACTTTCTGAGATGACAGAAGTTTAGGAAAGAGTATGTTTAAGAGAAGAGACATTTATCCATCTCATATTTGACAAGGGGGCCAAGAAACCACAATGGAGAAAAGACAGCATCTTCAGCAAGTGGTGTTGGCAAAACTGGAACACCACTTGTAGAAGAATGAAATTAAACCCCTACCTCTCGCCCTGTACAAAAGTCAACTCCAGATGGATTAAAGACCTCAACGTGAAACCCCAAACTCTGAAGGCCATAGAAGAAAAAGTTGGCAGCAGACTACAAGACATAGGCGTAGGAAAAGACTTCCTAAATCAGACAGCAGCTGCACAAGAATTAAGGTCGACAATTGACAAATGGGACCTCATCAAACTCAAAAGCTTCTGTACATCAAAAGAAACAATCAAGGAAGTGAAGAGAAATCCCACAGAGTGGGAGGAAACCTTCACTGCAGATACATCTGACAAAGCATTGATTTCCAGAATATATAAACTACTCAAAAAACAAAGAAAAAAGAAAACAAATGACCCACTCAATAGATGGAGCAAAGAACTGAACAGAGACTTCACAAGTGAGGAATTAGAGATGTCTGAGAAACACCTCAAGAACTGTTCAACATCACTAATCATTAAGGAAATGCAAATGAAAACCACTTTAAGATATCATCTTACTCCAATAAGACTGGCTAGGATCAAGAAAACAAATGATACCAAGTGCTGGAGAGGTTGTGGGGAAAGGGGAACACTCATCCACTGCTGGTGGGAATGTAAACTCGTACAGCCACTATGGAAAGCAGTGTGGAGAACCCTTGGAAGACTTGGAATGAACTTGCCACCCGACCCAGCCATACCACTCCTGGGCATGTACCCTCAAGACTTACGCCACCACAGAGATACATGCACGGCCATGTTTATTGCAGCTCTCTTCACAATAGCAAGGAGCTGGAACCAACCTAAATGCCCCTCAACTGACGAGTGGATAGAGAAAATGTGGTACATCTACACAATGGAGTTCTATGCAGCAGTAAAGAAAGACGACATCACGAGCTTTGCAGGAAAATGGCTGGAGCTAGAGGACATCATGCTGAGTGAAGTAACACAGTCCCAGAAAAACAAACGACGAATGGTATCCCTCATCTGTGGATGCTAGTGCCAATTACCCAGTTGTAAGTATTTCTTGTGTAGGGCCCCCTGAGCTTTTGTACAAAGCAGTTGGGCGTAATGCATTTTGGAAACAACAACAACAACAACAGAAAAGACTGCATCAAAGAACTGACTGAAACAGTGAACTTCTGCTCAAAACAGTCAACTTCCCCATGGACAATATTGAGAAAGACTAAGAGATGAAAAGCATGTTTGGCAGAATGCATGAGAAGAGACATTTATTTCCCAGTTGGGCCTGGAGTACCCAGGGTCACAAGGTCTAAGGCCAAATGCTGCCAAGCAGCTCCTGAGTTTCAGGTACAAGGAGATACTTCCTGCCAGTGGGTAGTTTGGCAAGGCCCAGGGGCCCCTACTGGCAAGATAGGCGAAGAATCAGGCTTAGCATTAACACAGCTTCCCAGCACCTAACAGAATGCTGGCTCTGAAACCTGCATCCCTGCATGGATGAGGCTGGCCTGTAGGAGGGGCCAGGAGAGTTATTTCTCCACCTTCTGAAGGCTATGGCTTGCTTATCCAAATGCCTGTCTTGAGATGTCCACAGGTTCCAGTAGAGAGATAAGAAGCATTCTGGAGCTGGAGAGATGGCTCAGTGGTTAGAAGCACTGACTGCTCTTGCAGAGGACCCAGGTTCCATTCCCAACACCCACATGGCAGCTAAGAACCATCTTTAAGCTGAGTGTGGTGGCGCACGCCTTTAATCCCAGCACTTGGGAGTCAGAGGCAGGCAGATCTCTGTGAGTTCAAGGCCAGCCTGGTCTGCAGGACTAGTTCCAGGCCAGCTGGAGCTACAGGGAGACCCTGTCTCAAAAAAAAAAAAATAAATAAAAATAAATAAATAATTCTGGGTTGGGGAGGGGGGTCTGGGAAGAATAGGAGCTAGGTCTAGGCTCAGGACTGGATGTGCACTGCCAGCCATTTACTAGTGCTTTATCCTATCAAGCGCTTTGCTCATGATTCTTTGGAGGCTTCAAACCTGGTTAGAGTCATTGTCATTTTACAGCTGGTGGCAGAGAGGTGTAATGACTTGCCTGAGGCCATGAAGCCTGAATCAAGATGTAAAGGGCTCCACGGCACTGGAGTCCCTAGAACTTGATAGAAGTTTTCAGGTTTTCCTCTTTGACACTTTAGGACTTATTTCCCCTAAAAATTGGCATGTTTTAAATTTTCTTTACATTTCTTTTTCTTTTCTCCATCTAGTCACTCATGCATTCACTTGTCAGTAAGCATCCATAGTGGGCTAGACCCTGTGATAGCCAGGTTGGATATTCCTTTTTTTTTTTTTTTTTCTTTTGAGACAGGGTCTCTCTTTAGTCCCAGCCAGCTAGCCTGGAGCTCACTCTGTAGACCAGGCTGGCCTTGAACTCACAGAGATCCGCCTGCCTCTGCTTCCCAAGTGCTAAGATTAAAGGCGTGTGCCACCATGCTCGGCTGGAAATTCTTTAGGGACCTGGAGGCCTAGAGAGGAGACCCTTCTAGCAGGGAGGGATTAGGACTGAGGTGAATGATCTAACCCAGCCAGGAGGGTAATTCAGGAAGCCTTCCTGAGGAGGTGATATCCAGGAACCCTGAAGGATGAACACAGTAAGCTGGGTGATGGGAATTGGATGGAGAAGCATGATCCATTGAGGACAGAGAGCAAGGATTCAGAAATGAGTGTGAGAGGCACATGATTACTGCTCACAGCTAATAGCAGAAGCAGAGGACTGGCTATGTGGAGGAACTGTGAGGTGCGGGGTATGGCTAGAGTGCCCTCTGGGAGTCCCTGCAGGAGGGATTGTTGGCCTTCCTGCTATGGTCAGAGGGTTTGCCACATATATCTGGAGCTTTAAGTTGATCCACCTGGAGCAAGCAGGCCTGATTGGCCAGCCCGAGGCTGCCACAGAGGTCTAAGCAGATGATGGTAGCTTGGGTATCGGATCGAGGGGGTCCCAGCATTCCTTGCTAAAGCTGTGACTGAGTTTTGGTTGAGTGGGAACGAAGGCTAAGAGGCTCTTTCCTCCCCATTTAGTAGGGGTCTGGGGCACAGAGGTTCTCTGGAAGCAGGGTGGGCACAGGGCTGGGTTGGTGAAAGGAAGGCTGGCTGGGACATCTAGAAAAGGCATTGTCACCCAGGACGTCTCCCCAAGTCAGAGGTGGATTTTGGCTGTGGAACACCCAGGCAGGTCAAGGATTTTAGAAGGTTCTACTGACAATACCATGTCACTTTAGCTGACCAGGGCTTCTCTCTGCCAGGAGCTGTGGGGATGGCACACCTACTGGGCAGCCAGGCCTGCATGGACAGCCTGCGCAAGGACCTCACCGACCTGCAGGGTACCATTGTGGACGTATTCTCCCATGCTGGGCCTGTGCGCTTCCCCTCCTGGAAGTTCCCTGACCGTGTGGCCTGTGACCTCGACATGGTAGCCTTGCTGGAGCACTATGACCATGTTCCAGGCGACCCTGAGTTCACACAGTTGTCCCATGCCGTGCTGTTGGAACTGGTCATTGACAGGTGAGACCAAGCATGCTCCTCATAAAAGTCACAGCTTTAGGATGACGATGACGACATGGGTTACAGCAGTCACTGTGGATTGAGTGCAGGTCAGGGGCCACTCAAGATCCTTAAAGTAACCTCACTTTTTTATTTTTGAGACAGGGTCTCCTTGTAGCTCCAGCTGGCTTGGAACTTACTATGTAGACCAGGTTGGCCTTGAACTCACAGAGATCTGCTTGCTCTGCCTCCCAAGTGCTGTAAACTTCACTTTTTATTGTCTGGTGTGCAGTACTGTCCTGTTCTTGTCCACTTCAGGGAGTTTCTGTCCCATCCTCCTCTTGGCCCCTTGCTCTTGGTTCCACAATACCACAGCCCTAACTACATTCACTTCAAGGTTCCTGTGTGTCAGGGACACTGTAGCTGCTGCTCAGAGTTTACATCCCAGGCACTTTTTTCCTGACTTGTGGGCTGTGTTCCTTCTGCATTACAAGGCTGGTCACAGGGAGGTGTTTTCCGATTCTTGGTCCTGCTGAGGAGACCAGTGAATTCCCTGCAGCACAACCCTTGTCTGTTGTCATTCAAGTTAACATAGCCACCAGCCTTCTTCTTGGGACCACAACCCAGGCTTCTGGTGCTCAAAATATTTCCATGCCAATAAAGCAGTGGGGGCCTCATAGGCAGCAGATATGTTGAGGGATGACTTGCCTTGGGACAGAGAAGGCAGGGTACCTGTGAGGCCTGGAGGAGCCCTGAGTATGAAAGACCAGTTTGCACCCTCCAGGGGCTGGATGGGCTCCGTGAACACAGCTCCTTCCCCACAGCTTTGCATTGTGCTGTTGCTCTGCTGGGCCAGCTCTTCCCACCCTTTCCTGCTCTGGCAGAGCCCCCTCACCCACAGCCTTTTCCTGTAAAGCTGTTGTTGACATGTCCCTGGCCCTTGCCCTGCCTGATCTCTGTGGACATGTCTGGCTGAGCTAGCCACAGCCTCTTCCGTGTATTAGTGACTCCTGTTTATAAAAAGTTACTCCTGCCAGAGGCCATTTGAGTATGAGGCTAGCCCAGCTCAGCCCAGGAACCCTCAGATCTGGCCATGGCCTCTAGCAACAGTATAGCATTCCGTAGTGCTCAGAACATGGCAGGGGTGGGATTAAGAGTAAGGGTGCAGAGATCACAGCATCTTCCACCTCAGGAGTCTCTCTGAGAAGGGATTGCTCTGCTGAGCCACACTCTGCCAGTGCCCTGTTGTGTCCCCATTCCTCAGTGCTTTTATCCACTTGGCTCAGAAGGGCAGAACCTGGAGGCAGTAGGGACCACCTCCCAAAGCCCCGGGGGTGGGGGTGGGGGTGGGGGTGGGGGAATGGAATGGCCTCTGATTCTGCAACAAGATAAGGTCACTTACTTCCCAGGTGTGTATTATAAACATACAACTCTGCCTATAAAATAGACTTTGGCCTTGCAAATGCACACTTTCCTTTCTAACACCCCTTTTTCTTAAATTAGTGCCTGCTTCTAATTTAGATGTGGAAGTTAGCATGAAGACCTAACTGTCCTTATGCCAAGTGTAGTTGTCACACAAACAGCTCAGCCTACAGGACCCACCCTGAGTAGAACCAGAGAAACATGCCCTGCTCTGTTCTGCCCTGTTTACCCTGTGGCTGGGGTGTGTGTCTTTGGTGGGGAGCTCAGCTCCATCATCCCTAAAAGGAAGTCATCTACTTACCCAGAACTTTCTGAGCACTCATGATGCATCTTCAGCGAGGCCAGGTTGCCTTTCCTCAGGTCCTTGCTCAAGTGGGAAATCATGAGGCAGAAAGGGATGCTATCCAAGAAGCCCACGAGGGAGCATCCCAGAGAAGGTGGCCCTGGGTCGAGTCTGAAGCTGACATGGACTCTGCAGGTGCCTGATGTCCAGGCCAGTTCTCCAGAGCTCAAAGCCCCTGTTGTATGACCAGTGCATTGTACCAACATCAGCCCCAGCTCACCCTGGCAACTCTGCCCACAGGCTCCTGCTGCTGCTTCAGAGCTGTGCCAGCTACCTGGAAAACCTCAGTTTGGAGATGATACCTCCTACCCGAGCTACAGGGCCATGCATGTCTGTGGGGCTCACAGTGCGGCGCTTCTGGAGCAGCTTACTAAGGATGGGCATGCTTTACCAGCAGGCGTTCCCCCAGGTGAGTTATCCCAGCCCCAACTGTGCTTTTCCTCTCATTCTGCTCCAGCTTTAGCTTCTTAGCATACCATTGTTTATGCCACATCCTGCGCTAGCTCCCCACCGTCCAGCTGGAGCTATCTAAACTCCAAAGCTTCAGGTCCGTGGGTTTTGCAATTGAGCCCATGTCTGGGCTCCCTGGCTCTACCACTTACACAGTGGGACTCTGGAAAACTCCTACTCAGTACCTCAACTTGTTTATTGATACAATGAGATTAATATTAGTTTACTTGATGTTGGTTGTTCAATAATCCTCCCAGTGAACCAGAGGGAAAGGGCAACCATCACTATGAGGGAGAAGAAACTAAAATAGATTGGTCGTAGTGACACAAGAGCAAGCAGGAACCCAGTAATAGCTGGCATGGATGCCATTACCCTCCCAGATCCATGCATATATAACCGCAGCAAGCCCGGGACTGGGGACGGGCAACAGCAAAGAGGCTTGGGAAAAAGAAGTTATGTGTGATTCCTGTTGGGTTACATAACATCGGAGCATTAGGCAAGGCTGTCACCAACATCCCCAGGGAGCTGCTTACTTCCCAGACCCATTTTTCTTCTCACCTGCCTTCTTTTCCTAACCCTAGAAAAGGTCAAACCAAGGGGAGATTCCCACCGCCAAGCCCACAGCTAAGGGAGAACCAGCCAAGAGCTCTGAACGCATGACTGCCAAGTTCGTCAAGCCTCCCTCCCCGGTTCCAGGCTTGCCCCTGATCTCCCAAGGGCCGCAGAGCATCCCTGTAAGAGTCTCCCTGCGGGGCCCATCTGGGACCTCCGAAAAAACCAAGAGCGTCCATTCCCAGACCATCGAGACAGCCTTGGTACCCTGTGATGCTTGCACCAGCGTCCAGGGCAGCCTGTGGGAGGTGGGCAAGGTGGTCATCAGCCTGTGTCAGAGCCAGAACTTGCCCTCATCCTTGGGCCAGTTCCAGAAGCTGGTGCAGGACAGCATGGGGGTCAAGCCACTGCCAGCCGCCACCGTGGGCCACTGGGCAGCAGAGCAGAGCAAAGACCTGGCACGCCTCAGTAAGCATGTGGAGGCCCTTACTCAGCTTGTCGGGCCCCTCAGGGCCCAGCTGGAGGAGGCTGAGGGGCAGAAGGATGGACTGAGGAAGCAGGTGGGCAAGCTGGAGCAGGCCCTGCGGCAGGAGCAGGGGGAGCGTCGGCGGCAGACCGAGGAGACTGAGCGACACCTGGCTAATTGGGAGCATGACAGGCAACAGCTGTTCACAGGTCTACTCCCGAGGCTGGACACTGCCATGGCCTTGGCCTGATCATCCCTCCCTACCCCAAAAAGCAGGCCTTGAGACAAAGCTTTGAGTCCCAGTAGTATGCATGGAAGAAATCCAGGCTGGGAGTGGGCAAGAGTTTAAAGGGAAGGCAGCAAGAAGGGCATGAACATCCAGCTGGTGACACTGTGAGCAGCTGGAGCTCTACCCCCCTGGGGATACCTGGTGCCTCAGACTTGTCCCATGAGATGGGGAGGGAGCTAGGGTGTTAATTCTGTACTCAATCCTAGTGGTCTACCACTTTCGGGGCGCTCTTTCTCCTGAGACCACCTCAACAGAGCAGTCTCTTATGCTTTGGCAAAAGCTGTTGGGTAAAAAGGTATAATAGCTCCTGGCACTGCAAGTCACCATGGTCCACTGGTACAAGGCCTGAGGGATTAGGACAAGTCACTGTCTTTTTCTGAGTCTCACCACTGTCTCCTTGGAGAAGACTAGGTCCAGAGAGGCAGAGATAATGTGGCAGCCAGCCAGTGAGAAGCAGGGCAGGGCCCAAGGTTTCCTATATTAGCCCAGGCCTTCCTTGGCAACTCAGGTAACCCACCCTGTATGGCTGTCTCTGCTCTTCAGGGTTCACTGGGCTTGAGGTCCACTGGCCAGGCCCAGGTGACCCTCTGAAGAGACTCTCTCTTGGCTACCATAGAAACATGTGACCTAAAGACGAAGGTGACCACTCTGGAGGGAAAGCTGAAGCAGCAGCAGAAGTCCATGCAAGCCATGGGTAAGAAGCTCATTCTCAACATGTGCCGCATCTCCGTCCTGTGCTGATTCTACATGCATCCTGCACTCCTGTCCAAAGCCATCTCTGTACATGGGGGTGACCCAAGCTGGGGTCTAAACGTCAATGGGTACACTTTCTGTTTGTTCAGAGCCCTGTGCTGAGAACACTGAAGCCCAGATCTGTAAAGTGACCTCCCGTTAGTCCCAGTCAGTACAGGGATTCACACCCAGGACTCCCTTGCCCTACCCCTTTCACAACTGTTTGCTCAATCCTGCAGAGGCAAAGGCCCAGCAGCTGGAGTTAGAAGGTGAGCGTAGGGTGGCAGCTGAGAAGCAGGTGCAACAGCTGGAGGAGCAGGTACAACTTCTGGCAGGGCGGCTGGATGGGGCTGGCCAGCAGATCCGCTGGGCCAGCACAGAACTGGAGAAGGAGAAAGCCCGAGTTGACAGCATGGTCCGCCATCAGGAGGTAAGGCCCACAATCCTGTGTTTCAGGCTCTGTAGCCCTTGTGTTCTTACTCCCTGTCACAGTAGCAGGTGGTAGATCCTCCTATCATCTCCCATTTTATGGAGAAACTGAGGCTTGGTGAGGTTAAGAGAATAACCCCAGGCCACATAGCTAGTGGAGGCAAGAGTCAGGTCTTTCAATTTATTGGGCACTAGGAAATAGGGGTTTCAATCATATACACAGATGGGATGCTACAGACATAAGGAAAAGCCTAGATGTCAGAATCCTCTTTAGGTGGGAACTGTATATGAATGGGAAGTAGGGGCAAAGTACAGTGTCCAGGTCTGCAAGCAGTGGGGTCTGGCCTATCCAGATTGTGCGTCTGCCTGTTGTCTTTCCTCTTCAGTACCCAGACATGGCACAGAGGGTCAGAGATACAGTAGCCTCCTTAGTCCCGTGTGGCTGGCCTGACCCTAAGGTCCTCACAGCTGCCCTGCCTATCCATTTCCATTTAGTCCCTGCAAGCCAAACAGCGGACTTTGCTACAACAGCTGGACAGTCTGGACCAGGAGCGTGAAGAGCTGCGGGGAAGTCTGGATGAGGCTGAGGCCCAGCGGGCCCAGGTGGAGGAGCAGCTGCAGAGTCTACAGAGTGATAAGGAGCAGGGACAGTGTCAGCTACAGGCCCAGCAGGTGCAATGGGGCAGGGTGATGGACGAGGCAATCCCTGACTTCTCATCTGAAGAGTCTCCAACCTACTGAGTGTCCCTGGCCTGTCCCACATCTAGGGACTGAGTAGTGTTCCCATGGGAGCCAGGAGCCACCCTGGGGCCAGGCCTGAGCCTTTCTTTGCCTGCAGGAGCTGCTGCAGAGCCTGCAGCAGGAGAAGCAGGACTTGGAGAAGTCAACTACAGACCTGCAGCTGACCATCTCAGAGCTGCGACGAGAGCTGGAGGAGTTGAGGGAGCGGGAACAACTCCTGGTGGCCTTCCCAGACCTGTACCAGCCCTTGGAAACCCAGATCCAAAGTAGGGGTCTAGGGGTTGCTGCTGAGGGCATAGTGGGTCCTGGTAGAGCACAGCTAAGACCTTTCCTGGACATGCCATACCACTGGGGCCTACAATTCCTTTGGCCCGCATCAAGGGGAGATGGGGGCAGGAGGGTGAATAGTGTGGCCCTACAAAGCCACCACAACCTGCAAGTGTTTTGTGTCCATCTCTCTGTGTAGAGGGGACACAGATGCTTAGAGGTGAAGTGACTGCCCCCTGATCACCATAGTCGAATCCAGAGATAAACCTGGCTACCTCTAGCATGTGTCCTTCACCATGTCACATGCCAGTCCTTGCTTGACTTCCCTTGATCACCTTTCCTACTGTCATACCACACCGTAGGACCAGTTCCAAGGACACAGCCTCCAGCCGTCCATTGTCCTGGACTCCATGGTCAGGAGTGCTAGCACCCAACTGGCACAGGATCTGATGTCAGGCAACCTCTGTTCTCACATAATCTCTAAGGCCCTGGGATGGATCCTTCCCCAGTCAGATCTTCTCTAACTTCGCTGGTTGTAATAAGTCATCATTCCTGAGCATTAAGTGCCAGACCCTTCTGTTGTGTACAGCTGCCCCAAGGAGTGGATCATGGACCCTTTTAATTTATGTGTCTGAGTGTATTGCCTGCATGTATGTAAGTGCACCCATGTTCTGTAGTGCCTGAAGAGATCAGAAGGTGTCAGATCCCCTGGAACTGGGTTTATGGATGCTTGTTAGCGATGCTTGTTAGCTGCCATGTGGGTGCTAGGAACTGAACCTGGGTCCTCTGTAAGAGCAGAGACCAGTGCTTTTAACCACTGAGCCATCTCTCTAGCCCCTTGGACCCTCTTTTAATTAAAAATTTGACAGTTAAAATTTTTCTGTGTGCACATGTGTGTGCATGTGCACCCGCCTGCCATGTTGTGAGTATGGAGGTCCGAGTGCAACTTGGGGAGTTGGCTCTCCTTGTACCATGTAGGTCCTGGGTTAAACTTGGGTCATCAGTGGCAGCGCTTTGACCTGCTAAGCCATCTCACTGGCCTTGCAGCCCCTTTTTTTTTTTTTTATTTATTTCTGTATGTGTATGAATGTACTGTCTGCATGCAAGTCTGTGCACGCGTGTCGTGCAATGCCGCGGAGGTCAGAAGAGGGTGTCGGATTCCCCTGGAACTGGAGTTCTCCTGGAATTGGAGTTTCAGACGGTTCTCGGCCGCCATGTGGGTGCTGGGGATCGAACCCAGGTCCTCTGCAAGAGCGGTCGGTGCTCTTAACCGCTAGGCTATCTCTCCAGCCCGCAGCCCCTTTTTATAAACCAGGAAACTTAAGAACCAAGATGGGGAGCAACTTGCTCAGGTTACAGAGTTGGACGCTCTCATCAATCAACATAGACAGCATGGGGAAGGCCATCCTGAAGACTTCCTGTGATTCAAATCCCAGAGTGCCTGGGTGACTCTTTGGACAACTTTAGTACCTCTCTGACCTGCCAAAGACAAGTAGCTTTGAATGAGAGCCACTCTTTTCCTTATCCAGCTTTCAAATTCTAAAATATAGCATCACTTTCACAGCAGGTACTGAAAGAGAACAAGGTCCCAGGAGAAGGAAGATGTGAGGGAGGCCTGGAACATGGCCTGGCACCCACCTCTTCTGAGGCCCTGTCTAATTGGGTACAAGAGGCAGACCCAGCAAGGTGGGGTCCCAAATAGCATGTGTCTGCAGGCTCTGGCAATGTCACCCATGACATGGAGAAGCAAGTGCAGGCCAATGACATTCGTATCCAGGTACTGCAGGAAGAGAATGGGCGGCTCCAGGCAATGCTGACCAAAATCCGAGAGGTGGCTGAACAAGGAGGCCTCAAGGTCAGCCTGACTGTGGGCTTGGGGACTTGGATGGGGGCCCTACCAAGCAGAGGTATTCAGACTGCCCTGGGAACCTGTTGGGAACCTGTCTCACACCATGTGGCTTTAGGCTACGCTCGGTAAACTTCCATACATCAAGGCATGAGGCTTGATCCAGGGCTTCCAGCTCCACATCCCACTACAGCCTTTCACTTCATGCAGAGTCAATGGTTGGCAGCTGAGGATGGCTTCCCAAGTCCTATGTCTTAGTGAAAAGGACTTGTACGTCTGTGTTGGGATTCTCTCCCCTTGGTTCCTCTGTACAGTAGGAAGGAATCCTGGGCCTTGCTGAGTTTGACTTTCTTTGCAGTTGATCCCACAGGGCCAGCTGTGGTCCTCTCCCTATAGAGGCATCCAGGGAACAGCACCCTCAACTGAGGCCCAGAGTTCATCCCCTGGGTAAGTGAGGTTTTCCTGAGGTGGGGCAGGTAGGTGGTACAGTCTCCTTGCTCACAGGGCATCTTGTGTTCCGGTCTTCCCTTAGGCCTGTGGGCAGGCGGTACTCTCCTGGGAGCAGAACAAGCAGTGCAGGCAGGACTCAGCCAGGCCCAGGCCGGTCCCAAGCATCCCCGTCTCGGCAGCCCTGCATTTGGCCCAACAAGTCCTCCTTGGAGGATGGGACCCACTCAACTACCTGTGCCCAGAACCCCATCCGGGCCTTGGCCAGGCTGAGGAGGAAACTCTCACCAAACCAAGGCCAGGCTGGCTCTACATACCAGCCTCGGGAACGACCACCCATGTAGCCTGCAACAGGGGTAGGGCTGGAGGGCAGGTGGCTGGCAACCCCCCATAGAATAAAAGCCCCAGCCATCTGCCCACAGCAATCTTGGCCTCAGCGTTGCTGAGCTGGGGGAGCAGAACTTTCCTCCTTGTTGGGCAGGAGCCTCTGTGATGCCACCGTGAAGATCATTGGCCAATGGCCTGGCACTGAGTGGAGCTTCCTGTCTCCATCCTGACAAGGGTTATAGGAGAAAACACCTGAGGGCAGAAAGCAGCTTTCAGCACCTGAACCAAGTAAAGGGCAGCCTTTCTACCCCATAGCAAAGGCCAAGGGGTAACTCTGGCCTCACTAACTAGTACCTACTAAGGAAGGTCAGAGTTGGGTATACAGGCAAAGGGCCAGTAAGGGCATCTGAAGCAAACAAGCAGCCAGAGGCCAAGACCTTGGCTCTGGCTCACTTAGGCAGGCAGAGAACAGCAGTACCTTTCCTTCCTACCCTGGCTCTACATCTGGGGCAGGACCCAAGAGCATCAAGCACCTCTGACTATAGAACTACTTGCCTTTAGGAACTGCTGAAGTTCATCAAAGATTCCTCTAAGTCTGACCAGAGCCCCACAAAGTCACTGAAGGCAAGGCCAGGCCTTCGAGTACATTAACCAGCCCTGATTTGACGAGAGCTAGATGTCAGGGCCTGCTCAGACCAGGGTGCCACCAGGCAAACAATGATCATTTTTTCTCAGCAAGCCCCGGCCTGCCTTAAGTCACCTCATCTGTAAAGGACAGACGCTAGAGTCTCATTGACAATGTCTCAGGTCACACTGTCCAGTCTTCTGTGGCATTACTACCCAGTGAGGAAGGTGTCCGGTTGAGTGCCCCAGTTTACAGAGAAGGGTCAAGGACAGCCATGTGTACAGCTGAGCCAGCATTGTTAGGTCTCCCAACTCTTGTGTCTGAGCAGCCAAGGGTTTCCTGAGGAAACTGGATACTCTAGGCTACTCTCCCTGGAAAGCCAGCTTTGGACACAGCTTCCTGAGAGGCCTGGCCCAAGTCCAGAAGTGAAGCCCTCACAGCTGAGCATCCCAGGACTCGCAGCTGACTCACTATCCATTTATTAGGTCTTAATTTCTGCAAGTCAGGAGTCCAGATCCTGTCCAGCATGGGGACAGCTACCCATAATCCCAGCCCTGGGGAAGCTGACACAGGATTGTTTCAGGCCATAGGCCAGCCTACCTTACGTAGGGAAGTTCTGTCTCAAACAGAAAAAAAAAAGCAAAAACAAAACCAGGAAACAAACAAAATGAACAACAAAAATCTAGAAATCTAGGCCCTATTTGGCCGCCAAGTCCTTTGCTGAGGCCAAAATCGGCGTCACCCAGGGTGTGTTCCTTTCAGGTGGTTCTGGGGAAGAAGTCCCTGGTAAGCACCTTTGGGTTCCTGGCAGGACTGGGTGGGCACTACCTGCTCCGCCTAGCTTCTTGTCCCCACTCTTCCTCTTTAAGTCAGCAGAGAATGTTCCCTGCGTTGAATACCCATCAGTCTCTGGCTTCTCTCACCAGGGGGAAACTGCTTTTCACAGGTTCATGTGTTGGCCAGGTTACTGTTCCCTCTTTTCACAGTGCTTGGAATTGAATTTGGGACCTTGTGCATTCTAGACAAGTACTCTACCAATAGGCTACACCCCAGCCCTTGCTTTTCTCATCTGAAGGTCAATGTGCATATAACATAACCTACTCATGGGGATAAGGCCCTTTAGAATCAGTGTTCTGGTACTATGCAAGACATGTTCAGGGCAGAGTAGGAGCGCAGGGGCTTGGGAGGCATGAGAATTACATGTACCACCGGTGGCAGATGCCAAGGTGGTTGGGATTTGTTTATTTTTCTTTTTGAGAGAAGGCCTCCCAGAGCCCAGACTGGCCTTGAAATTTACTATATAGCCAAGGATGACCTTGAACCCCTGATTGTCCTGTCTCATTTCCCAAGCACTGAGATCACTTGTACCACCCAGTAGCCTAGTCTGGCTTTGAACTTCTAATCCTGCTGCCTCAAGTTCCAAGGTGCTGGGATTACAGGTATGTGGCACCATACCCAGCTCTTGTTTAAAATATTAAAAGATCTGCATACATTTTATGTCTTATGTTAAAATATATTCCATGTTTATTTTATTATTAAAACTTCCCTACCCCAAACTTTTTTTCCCCTTAATGGATGCCCTTGGGAGATGTGCTACATATATATATTCTGTGGCTTCAAGTATCATGGTCAGTAACATGTAGCCCATCCAAGAACACCACTAAATGGTTTCTAAGGCCTCTGATCCCAGCCATACTAGGAAAAGGAGCCCAGCTGGACAGGCAGCAGGACCTACAGCCTCCAGTGCCCAGGCAGCAGGCAGTGGAGGAGGCTCAGTTTAACCTCAGAGCATTGACTTGACCAAGCTGTAGCCCAAAAGATGATCAGGCTACCTGGACCACACACCTTTTTCCTCTATCTCTCCCAATAAATAACATAAAATCCAGCCATTATATCTCCAAAACACTGAGGACAAATGTACTGCCTCCATTCTTTCCCCAGAGCCCTGGGAGCTGCCTGACAGCAGACCCAGATGTCCCAGAACTGCAGTGAGAGGCCCTAATGACTCCTCCTTGCCTGGTGGGTCCTGGCTCTGCATCTTCAGCCTGGGGCTCTGAGTCCCTCCTGTCCATCATGGGCATGGTAGGGCCCTTCCTTGGCTCACAGGGCTTGCTGGCCTGCCCATCCCACTATTCTGTCCAGTGTGAAGGCTGGGAGGGGTCCATCCCCACATGTAGAATCTGTACCACCGCAGTTAGTCATCTGAATAGTGGTTTCCTGTAGGGAAGAAGGTAGGTCAGAGAGGTGGTATCAGGTAAGAGCCAAGGGGTGGCCTAGGCCCCACCTGGCCCCTGGTGCTCACCCAGGACGTTGAACTTGCACAGTGGGCAGGTCTGCTGCAGCATCAACCAGGGGTCCACACAGTCTCGGTGGAATTCATGTTTACAGGGCAGCACCCGGAGCCACTACAGGGCGGGAAGGAGGGGCTCATGCTCTAGAGGGACTAGGCCTGTCCCCCTTACCTGAGTTAGCCACTGAGCACTCACGGGGCCTTACTCCATTCTGCTCTTGGTAGCCCTTGTGAGGTCTCAGAGAAAGTCCTGGCTGGAGTATTCTGGAGCCTCTTGGGATCGGAGATGCCACAGGTCAGCTGTTAGCTGACCTTGCCCAGGCACTAACCTGCTTATTATAGAAGTAATCCAGACAAACAGCACAAGTCTCAGTGCCAGGCTCTGGAAGGCTGTGCGCTGCCCTGCTCAGGCGGCAGCGCCTGGTCTTGAGGGATGCTAGTCTCTGAACCACACGGCGTTTGAACAAGTCCCCCTGTGGGAAAAGGATGGCCAGATTCTGGCAGGCTCAAGGGCTGAGGGCCCAAGGGCTTCCATGGTCTGGCTCCCACCTGGCCTCCAGGCTCCTGTTGACTCTGCCGAGTTGCCTGCCGCTGGGCCTGAACCACAAGGCCTGTACATAAGAGCATGGCTACCAGCAAGATGGCGTTCCATAGCTGCTGCAGGGGCTTCTGGGGAGGGAGGCAGGTGTCAAGGGCACTGGGCTGCTCCACATGCTTCCTCCAGGAACATCTACCCCAGGGACACTTGTGACCAGGCAGGTGACATCCACTGAGGGCATGTATGTCTCCAGGCTCCTAGCTTGATCTTAAGTGTCCATCCCTCCCACCTGTGTGCACTTCAGGGTCTGCCCCAGCTGCATGGAGAGCCACATCTATCCCTGGCACCCTTCTACTCCATCCCCAACCTGTACTTCCTGATCTGTTCTCAGTCCCTACCGCTCCGCACTTTTATCACAGCTAAAGCTGCAGATGAAGCTAGCACCCAGCCTTTCCACTCTGCCTCCCGGAGGTCTGCTAGACCCCCTCCTCCCTCCTCCAACCCTGCGTTTTTAACCACACATACCTGTGTCACACCCACAGGCCCAGGAATCTCACCTGCAGACCTGACCCTGCTGGGCTTCCTGCCTTGTCTTGGCAGCCATGTCTATGCCCTTCTTACGGTTCCCTATCTTGAAAAATCTCTTCTTCCTTGTCCTGTTGAACTCCTGCTTCAGAAGCACCCCTTCACCTCCACCTGCCTAGCCCTCCTCATATCCACTGACCATGGGTCTCCTTGCTGCTGCTCTGGGTGGTCCTCAAGGCCCTCTCATTGGGAAAGAACTAAGTCTGCCATGGTCACATTGTAGCTCAGTCTTTGTGGTATGAATTCACGTGGAAACATGAGGCGCCACTGTAAAACCCGTGGGCTCTGGGGGCCTCAGAGTTGGTGGGGAACAAATGACTTTGACTTGGCTCTCACCACATGCTGCCTGGTGAGAGCTTTGAGCACCAAGCATTGTCTTAGGAAATGACGGCAGAGTGAGCAAGCCATGCAGGCTGTCTCACAATGGTGCACTATTTCACACAGCCTTCAAATGTGTTGTCAGAAATAAACACATTTACTGAAAAGCTCTCAGATTTCCTAATAGCTCTCTGTGTTCTCCCCTGACTCAAGTTCAAAATCACACTTGTCACCATACGGGGTAGGATGTCCTACCAGCCCTGTGAAAGCCTAGCAGAGCACTTCTCTGGAACTGTTCTTCCTAAGCTGGTTAACTTCCATTGTGACATTTGGTAGTAGAAGGCCACCATCCTGGACGGTGTTGGGGGCTGCTAATGCAACAAGTGTGGCCTTGCTTAGGGAGGAAGCATTAGGGTTGTTCCTTAAGAGGTGTCTGTGAACCTGTCCCTCTCCCTCAGTTACAGTAGGGTGCTTGCACCTGTTCCAGGAAACTATCCCATGAATTCTAGGTTGGGTTCCAGTGCCTCTAAAGGTCTGAGTCCACTACCAGTTTGGGGTTAACCCCCACAGAATGACACTCTCTCCTGGTGATCTGTTCCCAGCTTGAGCTGCCTTATGCTGTGCCATGCTATGACAGGGCATGTTTAGTGGCCACCGTATGCTTTCCAAGGCAAAGCTGCTCTGAAGCCTATGCTCTGGAACAGCCAGATTTGGCATACCCAGGAGCAGGGGACAAGGGCAGGGCTTCTTCATAAGACCAGCCAGGATGTTATTCAGCACAGCCTCCTGACAGGCGCTGCATCTCTGCATTCCTAGAGGCCACCAAGCAGCTAGCTCGTGGTGGTGACTGGGCCTGGGGTCAGGGTTGAGGAACTAGTGTTCATCAGGGCAGCTACTTGAGATACCTGCCCAATGACCTCTCCAACATCTCAGCTACGATGGCTATGCGACAGGCCATGCCCATCTTGGTTGGCAGCACCTCAGCTTTGTCCTCTGCACCTACCAGCCCACCCTAAGCACTACCTTCTCACCTGCAGGCTGCCAGGGGGCTTTTCCTGGCCTGCTCTTTGCTCAGCTGTAACCTTCCAAGCCTGGAGAGATGTCTCAGCTGTTAAGAGCACTGGTTGCTCTTGCAGAGGACCCAGGTTCAATTCCCAGCACCCATATGGTGGCTAACAACCATGTAACTCCAGTTACAAGGGACCCAACGCCCTCTTCTGACAACCAGGGCATTGCATGACTCGAGTGCAATTACATACACGCAGGCAATACACTCATACACATAATATAAAAATAAAATAAACTGGGTGTGGTGGCACATGCCTTTAATTCCAGCACTCAGGAGGTAGAGGCAGGCAAATCTCTGTGAGTTCAAGGCCAGCCTGGTCTACAGAGCAAGTTCCAGACAGCTGGGGCTATAGGAAGATCTTGTCTCAAAAATGAAAAAATATTGTTTTAAATACACCTTTTTTCCGAACCTTCACCAAATGCCTCCTTAACTCAGAGGTCTATGCAGCTGACCCAAGTCGGGGAGATACAGTGTATTGTCACTGTTCACAAATGAGGACCATGAAAACACTGGTCATTGGTTATTTACACATGGTCATTCAGCTAAGGTTTTGGAGCCAGGGTTTGAACCTGACTTCGTATCTGAATTCAAACCACTCAGTGTGGCCCATGTCACAGGCTGTTGGAGGCTTCGCACTAGAACAGAGTATGCCTGATTCCCCTTCCCCCTGTACAGATTGGGGCTCAAGAGATGACATGGACTGAGGACCTTGAGTCCCTGGATGGCAAGCATTGGGAAATCCAGACACAAAATAGCCCTAGCCATGAGGAAAGGGTCATACTCTCCAAAATACAACATGGGAGCTGGGCGTGGTGGTGCACACCTTTAATCCTAGCACTTGGGAGGCAGAGGCAGGCAGATCTTTGTGAGTTCAAGGCCATCCTGGTCTACAGAGTTCCAAGACAGCTGAGGCTACAAGGAGACCCTGTCTCAAAAAGACCAAAGAAAAAATAAAATAATAAAANTCTGCAAAACCTGCGACTTTCTCCACTCATGATTATTCCAGAGGATTTGCACCAGTGGTGTGTAAAAACATGTCAAAACAGCAAGGTCTTGGAACAATAAAACTTTAGAGGTATTTGTTCTACAGACACATCAGGAAAAATATTAGAGGTGAGAATTTCAAGTTAATTTGGGGACAAACTTCAGAGAAGAAAGCCCGGAGGCCACATTATTGCTCCTGTGTGAGCTTAGCACTGGGTGAGACCCACTCAGTTCCAGCTGCTGTGTTTGTCTGGGACCCTGGCTAGCAAGGAACTACATAGGCATAGAACAATGCTTTCTCCCAATTCCTACTTTATTGTTTTTGTCATCTTTTATGTTTCTGGTTTTTCTGTTTGTTCTACATATTAGGTCATGACATTTTCCAATTTCTTAGTGTTTTACAATCACTATAAAAAAGAAAATATCTGGGGCTGGAGAGATAGCCTAGCGGTTAAGAGCTCTTGCAGAGGACCCTTGTTCAATCCCCAGCACCCACATGGTGGCTGAGAACCATCTTTAACTCCAGTTCCAGGGGAATCCGACACCCTCTTCTGACCTCTGCGACATTGCACGACACGGGTGCACAAACCTACATGCACACAGTATATTCATACACATACAAAATAAATAAAAATTAAAAAAAAAAAAAGGATAGAGTGACAAGCTGTGGCAGCTACTGAGCACAAGAGAACATAAAGGCAACAGCAGCTGCCACTGCCCCATGACCCTGGGCCAAGTGCCACACACAGTGCCCACTAGTACAATGTTAGTAAATAATAACCTCTGTGAGGTAGGCAGGTCACCACCAAGACGTGTGTATGGCCCCACCTGAGCCTCCAATCCTAAGATCTAGTACAGTCCCCTGGCACCCACCTGCTCCTGGGCCTGACTGCCTCCTAAGCACACCAAGTCCTGCCAGCCCCCGTAGCCATCCTTGGAGAGGCCACAGGTGGTCCACAATGTCAGCTTCCATTCGATGTTGGCTGACAGAGATTCTCCACTGGTGATCTCAGCAACAGCCTGGGTCCTCCTGGGAGGAAGATTCACAGGGGCCCAGATGGGAGGGCTTTTGGGAAGGGAGGCCCAGATTTATCTACCTGGTTCTGCGGTGGATACCCCAGGATGTTACTGCAGTAGTCCTGATACAGTGCCCAGGCCTTTTCTGGCTGTTGATTTTCCCAATTCTCACCTAGGTCAAGGAACTCTCAACCAGGGATCCACCTTCCTCATACTGGGCTAGTCCCCCTCTGCCCATGGGGCTATCCTCTCCCCAGATCCTGGCTCCTATCTTCCCCCAACCCCATTTTTCAACCTTGGATAGTACAGTTTAAGGGCTAACAGGTAAGGCCCTCCTCCTGAGATACCCTCCTCCCCCAGCGTCGGAGACCCACAGTACCCAAGCTTCAGGACCACTCCCCCCCAAACAAATTCCAACTCACTGCAGCAGTGCCTCCAACAGCTTGGTGACATTGGAGGAATAATGTAGGACAATGACTGGCCTGAGCAGAAGCTGGGATATGTCCAGCTGCAGGGGAGAGGGAGGTCAGTGAGCTTTGGTTCCCCCTTCCCTGGCCTGCTCCCTCACAGCTTGCTCTAGTTTACCTCTCGGACCACATTGTGGTTTAAGATGAGGAGAAGCAGGGCAGAGGCTCCCAAGAAGAGGGCCCTTTGCATCTGCAAGGAAGACAGAAGAGGCTAGCCATACCCTGCCACACCTGCCTGACAGCCTGTGGCCTAGCTCTGCAGGAGCCTGTCTTTTGGACAGACTAGCTATAAGCTACTTGAAGTAAAGGGGAGAAACTTCCATTCCTCTTATTCTGTAGGATCCAAAACGAACCCTGTCATTTTCCCTGACTGACTCCCATCACACATTCTGAGAATGAATCCACCTTCCTAAGCAATCTTCCACCTCCTCCTTCCTCCCCATTTCCACACCATATTGCCAAGATTCTCCATACTGGGATCTCCTGACCCACTCAGGTCCAGGGCTTCTATGGAAGACTCTTTTCAGGCCCCCTGGTAGCCTGGGTCTAACCGATGCTTTGGAACCCTTTCCTTCCTCCCGTCCTTTCCCGAACAAATAGCCCTCAAACCTGCTGGACCAAGGCCTTGGGATAAGCCTGCCGGCCACTGCCTTGATTGTGCTGTTGGATCTGGCCAGCCTGCTCCTTGCCCACATATGCCACGGCAATCCAACCTTCTACCAGTACTTCTTGCTCAGCATCCACGACGTCCATCTGTGTAGTGAGGGGCCAAGAACGGGAGGAGGAAAGGGAAGTGAAAGAGAGAGGCAGCCAGGGTCTGCCGCAGAAGATTCAAGGTCAGGGCCTCGGAATGAGTTTGGAGGGGAGCATAGGGGTCCCAGATTTGTTTAGTATGGATGCTGGGGAGCCTGGGGCGCGGCGCTGGGCTGTCAGGACTTGGTCCCGGACGAAGACGGGTTCTAGGTACGGGGGTCTGTACGGGGATCCAAGTAGGCTGAGAGGAGGCAGAGCTCACCAGCAGCAGGCGGCCGCCAAGCGGAGTTGCGGGGCCGGCTTCAGGACCAATCTTCACGCCCTCCAGCACCAGAGGGTCCTGCCGCGGCAGCCTCACGTCCACCCGCACCGAGCGGGCTCCGCCCCGCCCCGCCCGGGCCACCGGCTCGCTACCGTCCGCTGCGGCCCCGGGCCCCGCCAGGCCCAGCCAGAGCGGCAGCAAGGGCAGCAGCAGCAGCAGCGGCGACGGCGGGGACGGAGGCGGCGGAGGCGGCGGCGACCTCAGCGCCGGGCGACCGGTGGGGCCCATGGTGGGACTAGCGAGTTGGCGAGACCTGGGACTTGGGCCCAAAACGCGGGAGGAGCGGAGAGAGAGAGGCCGCGCCGGACGGGGCGGGGCGCGGGGCAGGGCGTGGCTACAGCCGGACGGGGCGGGGCGCCGGGAGCGCGGGCTGGGACCTTGGAGGCTCCGCGCGCGCCGCCTGGTGGCCTCCGAGAAACCCGGCACAGGCCGGATGAGCTGAAACGGGGCAGAGCCCGGGTCGTGGCCCGCCAGGGTCAGTAGAGTCAGGTGCAGGATAATCGGGGCACTGGACCCGAGAAGGGCAGGACCAGGGACGTCTGGGTTGAAGGACCTATTGTGTGGTCAGGCCCATGTCACGTCTCTCTCTTCCTTGAGCCAGCATTTCTTCATAGGATCAAACAGCAGAAGGCAGAAAAACCAGAGATGACTTGGGAAGAAAGTGGGGAGGCAAGGGTCTTAAAGGAGCCAGGCCAGCAGCTAGACTACCAAGGCTGGATAAAGCAGACAGACCAGGCCTAGAGAGATGGCCTAGCGGTTAAGGACTCTGGCTTTTCTTACAGGGGACCTGGGTTCAATCCCCAGCACCCACATGGCGGCTGAGAGTCTTTTTTTTTCCCCCCTCGGTCTTTTTGAGACAGGGTCTCCCTGTAGCCCCAGCTGTCCTGGAACTCACTCTGTAGACCAGGCTGGCCTTGAACTCACAAAGATCCGCCTGCCTCTGCCTCCCAAGTGCTAGGATTAAAGGCGTGCGCCACCACGCCCGGCTGAGAGCCGTTTTCTTTAGCTCCAGCTGTCCTGGAACTCACTCTGTAGACCAGGCTGGCCTTGAACTCACAAAGATCCGCCTGCCTCTGCCTCCCAAGTGCTAGGATTAAAGGCGTGCGCCACCACGCCCGGCTGAGAGCCGTTTTTTTAATCTCTCCCCTGACCTCCGCGCCTTTGCACCACATGGGTGCACAAACCTACATGCAGATCCTTAATGGGAAAAGAGCTGGATGAAATAAATCTGCATTACCGCAACCCCAACACAATTTTTTTTAATTTTATTTATTTATTTTTTTATGTGTATGAATGTACTGTCTGCATGTAGGTCTGTGCACCCATGTCGTGCAATGCCGCAGAGGTCATAAGAGGGTGTCGGATTCCCCTGGAACTGGAGTTCTCCTGGAATTGGAGTTACAGACGGTTCTCAGCCGCCATGTGGGTGCTGGGGATTGAACCCGGGTCCTCTGTAAGAGCGGTCGGCGCTCTTAACCGCTAGGCCAATCTCTCCAGGCCCCCAACACAATTTCTAATACCTGCTGGAGTGTGCAAGTTCCGTTCTTGTCCTAAAATTTGTCCTTTACCCTAAGAGTTGTGGCTACTGGGAGCTGGTTTAATCTAAAACCTGAGCCTTTCACAAATTGTACCCTGATAACAGGGCAAATAACAGGTGAGCTGCAACACTTTCTCCCCTACTACTTTATTATCAGAAAACTGGAAAGAATTTTTCAGCGAACACCTGTCTAGCTACCAATATGCAATAACCAAAATATTACTAAAAAAGACCGAGATGAGGCTGAAGAGATAGCTCAGCAGTCTGCTCTTGCAGAAGACCTGGGTTGGGTTTCCAGCATCCACATGACAACTCACAACTACAGTTCCAGGGGATCTGACCCCTCTTTTGGCCCCCATGGGCACTCCATGCACTTGGTGCACTTACAAGTATGCAGGCAAGTATGGTGGCACGTGCCTTTAATCCTAGCACTTGGGAGGCAGAGGCAGAGGCAGGCAGATCTCTGTGAGTTCAAGGCCAGCATCGTCTACAGAGCGAGTTCCAGGATAGCTGGGACTAAAGGGAGACCCTGTCTCAAAAATACCAAAAAAAATCAAGTATGCAGGCAAAAGAATCATACACATACAAATTTTTAAAAAATGAAGATTGAGATCAAGAGGAAACATTTGGCAGTCCCTGAACAAGGAATTGGGACATGAGACAGCCCAGAACCTGATAAGTACTTCTAAACCTGGTGTGTCATAGGAAGTGTTGTATTTAAAAAGATGGAGGAGACGGGGCCGGAGAGATTGCTCAGCAGTCAGCGCTCTTACAGAGTACCAGGGTTCGATTCCCAGCACTTACATAGCAGCTAACAACCATCTTTAACTCTAGTTCCAGGGAATCCGACACCCTCTTCTGACCTCCGCAGCATTGCACGACATGGATGCACCTGCCTACATGCAGGCAGTACACTCATACACATAAAAAAAAAAAAAACAACTAGTAAAAACAATGAAATTGTACCCCTATTGGATGCTATATACAGAAAAAAACCAATTCCATGTGGGATAAAGACCTAAACAGGAAAAGTAAAATTTTAACATTTAAAATAAAGAAACACAAAAACAACAACAAAAAAGGGCTGGGTGTGGTGGCACACACCTTTGATCCCAGCACTTGGGAGGCAGAGGCAGGTAGATCTCTGTGAGTTCAAGGCCAGTCTGGTCTACAGAGTGAGTTCCAGGCCAGCTGGGGCTACAGGGAGACCCTGTCTTAAAAACACCAAAATAAATAAATAATAACTAAGAAAGAAAGGAAGGAAGGAAGGAAGGAAGGAAGGAAGGAAGGAAGGAAGGAAAGAAACAGAATACTTTGATTATCTCAAAGTTAGAAGAGTTTTATGGCATAGAAATCATACTGTGTTGGGGATAGTGGGTATGACTATAATCTCAGCACTTGGAGATTGAGGCAGGAAGACTGTGAGTTTGAGACTAGCCTGGGTTACACAGTGAGATCCTGTCTCAAAAAAAGTAAAATCTTTTAAATATAGCACAATTTTATAAATTTTATATAAATTTAGGTTACTTTAATAGGTTATTATTCTTATGAAAGCTATAATGAATACTTTTGTGTATTTTGTAAGCATACATTTTCAATTACTTGGGGTAAATATATGTAAATTATGTTCCTGGATAATAAAGTAGATTTTAAAAAATTTTTATTTATTTATTTTCTATGTGTATGAATGTACTTTCTGCATGTAGGTTTGTGCACCCGTGTCGTGCAATGCCTCAGGGGTCAGAAGAGGGTGTCAGATTCCCCTGGAACTGGAGTTCTCCTGGAATTGGAGTTACAGACGGTTCTCAGCTGCCATGTGGGTGCTGGGAATTGAACCCGGTTCTCTGCAAGAGCAGTTGGCGCTCTTAACCGCTAGGCTATCTCTCCAGCCCCGATTTGTATTTGACTTTAAGAAAAAAAAAAAAAAAAAGTAAAATCAGAGACTGAGAGATGGCTCAGTGGTTAAGAGCATTGCCTGCTCTTGTAGAGGACCCAGGTTCAGTTCCCAGCACCCATGTAGCAGCTAACCACCATCTATAACTTCAGTTCCAGGGGAATCTATCACCTACTTCTGGCGTCTGCCAGCACTGCATGCATGGGTACACTTAATGCAGGCAAAACATTCATACACATAAAATAAAAATAATTTTTTAAAAAGAAAAATCAGGCCAATGAGATGGCTCAGTGGGTAAAGGACTTGCCACCAAGCCTGATGGCCTGAGTTTGATCCTTGGGAACAACATGGTGGCAGGAGAGAACCAACTCCTGACTCCTGCAGTGTCCTCTGACCTCCGCACACATGCCACGGTACATGTGCACCCACACACATAAAACAAATGTAAAAATATAGAAATAATGTAAAATGTATCCATGATAAAAAGAAAAACTTTTTTTTTTTTTGGTCTTTTTGGGACAGGGTCTCCCTGTCTGGTGGCTCTGGCTGGAACTCGCTCTGTAGACCAGGCTGGCCTTGAACTCACAGAGATCCACCTGCCTCTGCCTCCCAAGTGCTAGGATTAAAGGTGTGTGCCACCATGTCCGGCAAGAAATTCTTTCTTAATGAAAATATCATAATAACCTGACAGAAGGGGCTGGAAAGATGGTTCAGCAAATCCAGTTGCTGGAGTTTGGATTCTCAACAACCTTGTAAATGTCAGGTGAATGTGCCCTGTAAGCACAGCCTTTGGAGGAGGTGGAGACAGGGAATCATCTGAGCAAGCTGGCTAGAGAGCTAGTAGAAATGGGAAACTCTGGTTAAAGGGAAATACCCTGACTCAGTGAATAAGCTGGAGAGCAATCTAAGATGTCAGCCACCAACCTGTGGCCCCTACATGTACATACATACACATGAACCTCCAGCTCACATGAGAATGCACACATGTGAATAAATAAACACACGCAAGTATACATAAATAAGGGAGCAGAGATGGCTCAGTGGTTAAGAGCACCGGCTGCTCCTGCACAATACCCAAGTTGGAATCTCAGTACCCACATGGTGGCTAGCAAGTGTCTGGAGCTCCACTCTCTAGAGAATCTGATGCCCTCTTCTGACCTTCCTGAGTGTTGTACAACAGCACGGGTGCATGTACATGCAGGCAATACACTCACAGGTATACAATAAAACTAACTAATTTTTAAAAGTATAAATAAATACACCCAACCCAGCCATACCACTCCTAGGCATGTACCCTCAAGACTCACCCCACCACAGAGATACATGCATGGCCATGTTTATTTCAGCTCTCTTCACAATAGCAAGGAGCTGGAACCAACCCAAATGCCCCTCAACTGATGAGTGGATAGAGAAAATGTGGTACATCTACACAATGGAGTTTTTTTTATTTTTTTAATTTATTATTTTTGTATGTGTATGAATGTACTGTCTTCATGTAGGTTTGTGCACCCATGTCGTGCAATGCCGCAGAGGGTAGAAGAGGGTCTCAGATTCTCCTGAACTGGAGTTTTCCTGGAATTGGAGTTAAATAAGGTTCTTCTAGCCACAGTGTGGTGGGATTGAACCCCCTGTTCTTTGCAAGAGTGTCGGTGCTCTTAACACTGGGCTATCTTTCCAGCCTCCACAATGGAGTTCTACACAGCAGTAAAGAAAGAGACATACATGAGCTTTGCAGGAAAATGGCTGGAGCTAGAGGACATCATTGCTGAGTGAAGTAACACAGTCCCAGAAAAACAAATGACGAATGGTACCCTCACTGTGGATGCTAGTGCCAATTACCTAGTTGTAAGATTCTTGGCACAGCCCCTTGACTTTTGTCCAAAGCAGTTGGGAGTGATGCTATTGGAAACAACAACAACAACAACAACACAGAAAGGACTGCATCAAAGAACTGACTGAAACAGTAACTCTGCTCAAAACAGTCAACTTCCACATGGAGAATATTGGATAAAGACTGGAAAGAGATGAAAAGCATGTTTGCAAGAATACATGAGCTCTGGTGGGGCGGGGGGGATGGGGGGGGACAACATGTCTCAGAGTTCTTGCTAAAATATATAAATAAAAATAAAAATTTAAATTTTTATTTTTTTGTTTATAATAAGTATATAAATAAATAAGCACAAAGACCAACTAGCGACTCTCCTCTATCTTCATACTAACGGAATACTACTCAATACACGTATGAACACGTATAGAAAATAGGGGATTGAACAGAAGAGGAAATAAGAATGGCCAATAAATGTGAAAAGATTGCTGAGGGTGTGTCTGTAGCTCACAGATAGAGTGTGTGCTTAGCACACATGAGGCCCTGGAAATTGCATCTGGAAGGAAAGCGAGGGGCGAAAGCGACAAGATGGAGCGCATGGCTCCAGTGGTTAACAGCACTTACTGCTCTTCTAGAGGACCCAAGTTTGGTTCCCAGCACCTACACTGTGGCTCACACCCATCCTTAACTGTAGTTCAAGGGGATCCAATGGCCTCTGTGGGCACTAGGGATGCCTGTGATGTACTTACATGCATGGAGGCAAAACACTCATACACATACATTTTTTTTTTAATTATTAGGGAAAGAGATGACTTTTTTTTTTTTTTTCTTTGAGGACAGGGTTTCCCTGTGTCCCCAGCTGGCCTGAAACTCACTTGTAGCCAAGGTGGTCTTGAACTCACAGAGATCTGCCTCTCTATCTGCCTCTCTGTTCGATGCTCGGATTAAAGGCATAGACCACCCACCCGCTGAGATGCACATTTTTTTTTTAATTTTATTTTTTTATTTCTTTAAAAAATTTTTTTATTAATTTAGTTATTTATGTATGAGTTGACATGTCTCCGCAATGCAAGTTTGTGCCCCGTTCATGCAATGCCCGGAGGTCAGGAGAGGGTGCGGATTCCCCTGAACTGAGTTTCTCCTGGAATGGAGTCTACAGTTCTTAGCCGACCATGTGGGTGCTGGGGAATCCGAACCGGGTCCTGCTGAAAGAGCGGTAGTAGCTCTTAAACCGCTAGGCCATCTCTCCCAGCCCATATTTTTTTATTTTCTATGTGTATGAGTGTACTGTCTGCATGTAGGGGGTTTGGTTGCACCATACGTGCACACACTCGGAGGTCAGAAGAGGGTGTCAGATTCCCCTGGAAACTAGAAGTTAAGATGATTTTTAGCTGCATGGGTGCTGGGAATCGAAACCAGGGCCCTCTGGCAAGAGCGTCGGCATTCTTAACCTCTGGGCTGATCTCTCCAGGCCCTGAGATTGACATTTTTTTTTTAAGATTGAATTTTTATGAGGCTTTGTGGCATTTCTAATTTTTTCCAGATTCAGTTCAGGCTATCTTTCCACTTTCCCTACCCCCCCACCCCACCCATCCCAGATCATGCATTTCTGCCCAAACTGTCCTGTTTCGTTCTCTCAGTTTTTTTTTTTTCCATTTTAGCGTATAAGTGATCATCCATGAGTACAAGCATCCTTCATGCAAACTATCTGCAGGCTGTTGTGCCCAAACACCTCCAGCCCCACCATCCAGTGGGAGGTCAGGTTGTGTGTTCAATCAAGTTGATCAAATGAGTGTCCAGACTACATTGCTGTAGTTTCACCATTCACCCCAATCGCAGCCCTTACATTCTACCACGCCCCCTCTTCCGCAGGTTGTTCCCTAGGCTTAGAAAAGGGGCACAGGTGGATGAGAGGTAAAACAGTCCACTCTCTCTGGAGCTGTTTTAAAGTTAATTATTGGTCAGGGAGATAACAATTTTAAAGTTTAAAAGCCTATGAGAGATAACTGGCAAAGTGAAGTCTGATGACGCCAAGTGTTGCTGGGGATGTGGAACCTGGAGCCTTCACATAGCTGAGAGGTATGCGCAGCTTGGCTGTGCCTGAATGGTACCACCACACCCGACACCTATTTGCAGCAAAGAAAACTGAAAGAGCACATTTTGGGGGCATTTTGGGAAGAAGTACCTATTCTATAGTAATAGTTCTCCATAGATTGAACATTAGTATTATTTGAGGAGCTTTAAAAATAAGACTGACACAGCTCTGGATGGTGGTACGGACCTGCACTCCCAGAATTGAGGAGGTAAAAGCAGGCAGATTGAGAATTCAGGGCCACCCTGAACTACATAGTGAGACCCATTTGAAAAATACATACATACATACATACATACATACATATATCTGGGAGCTGTGGCAGGTGTCTATAATCCCAGCTATTTAGGAAGTTGTGAGTGTGGCCTGTTTGAGCCCAGGAATTGAGGACAGGCTCAGCAACATAGTGTGGCCTGCCTCAAAAACAAATAATAACCATAAAAAATCTGGCTTCTTATCCAGATTTCAAACCAATATCAATGTCTCTAGAGTGAGCTTTTTTTGCTAATTGTAGAAGGCCTACCTGCTAGATAATTCTTTTTTTTTTTTTTTTTTTTTTTTTGGTCTTTTTGAGACAGGGTCTCCCTCTAGCCCCAGGTGGCCTGGAACTTGCTATATAGATCAGGCTGGCCTTGAACTCACAGAGTTCTGCTTTTGCCTCCTGGGTGCTGGGATTAAAGGCATGCACTACCATACCTGGCTAGATAATTCTTATGTATAATCCTCGCTGAGAACCACTCAGTTAGTATGTACAGAGCCGTAAAGTTGCATTGTGAAAGACTGGAAATAGCCCAATAGCCCAGCTCCCCAGGACTAGGACAAGAGAGAAGCAGTGCACTCTTCATTTGTAGACTGTCATATAACAGAAAAAAAATGTGTAGCAGTACAGATATGTCTTACAGAATGCAGGGTACAACAAGCAAGTCCTTAATAAGTTAGGCTCATTAGGATATAGAAGATCAATATACAAAGTTAGTTGTATTTTTTTTTTTTTTTTTGAGACAGGGTCTCCCTGAAGCCCCAGCTGGCCTGGAACTCATCCTGTAGACCAGGCTGGGCTTGAATTTACAGAGATCTGCTTGCCTCTGCCTCCCAAGTGCTGGGATTAAAGGTATGTGCCACTACACCTGGCTAGTTGGTTTTTTATAAAATACTTATGGAAGGCCGGGCTTGGTGGTGTACGCCTTTAATCCTAGCATTTGGGAGGGAGAGGCAGGCGGATCTCTGTGAGTTCAAGGCCAGCCTGGTCTACATAGTGAGTTCCAGGCCAGCTGAGGCTACAGGGAGACCCTGTCTCAAAAAGACCAAATAAATAAATAAATAAATAAATAAATAAATAAATAAATTACCTACAAATAAATATAAACGGAGAGGCAGGGTATGGTGACACATGCCTTTAATCTCAGCACTGGGGAAGCAGAGAAAGACTCTGTGAGTTTGAGACCAGCCTGGTCTATACGGCAAGTTCCAAGCCAGCTGGAGCTACAGGGAGACACTGTCTCAAAAAATATCTATGGAGGTAAAAGATGCATGCACTGAAAACTTTAAAATGTTACTGAAATATTTAAGAAGACCTAAAAAATTGGGAAGGTATCTACACAGATGAGTTGACAGACTTAATATTGTTAAAGTAACAGTACTACCCAAAGCAATCCACAGATTCAGTACCATTGTATCACAATTGCAATGATCTTCATTGAAAAAAATGAATCCATACCTAATTCTTGTAGAATTGCCATAGAGGACTCATGCTTACTACAAAACACAAAAACCTATGGTATAAAGACAGGCAGAGGGGTTGGAGAGATGGCTCAGTGGTCAAGGGCATGTACTACCCTTGTAAAGGACTCAAGTTTGGTTCCTAGCATCCATGTCAGGTGACTCACAATCACCTATGGCTCCAGCTCTAGAGATTCCAAAGACCTCTTCTGGCCCCTAAAGGCACCTGCACTGCACTCATGTGCACATACCTCTCCCCCTACATAAATACATGTAATAAAAATAAATAAATCTTGCCAGGATGGTGGCGCACGCCTTTAATCCTAGCACTTGGGAGGCAGAGGCAGGCAGATCTTTGTGAGTTCGAGGCCAGCCTGGTCTACAGAGTGAGTTCCAGGCCAGCTGGGGCTACAGGGAGACCCTGTCTCAAAAAGACCAAAAATAAAAAAAAATTACTATTTGAATACCTCTGTATACTGCAGTGTTTTTTTTTTGTTTGTTTTTGTTTTTTTGTAAATTCTAATAAACTTTAATAAAACTAAAAAAAAAAAAAAAAAGGAAAAAAANCACCAGGGTGGAGTATGACTGAGGGGACACACATGCTCACCAGAGTGGAGTATGACTGAGGGGACACACAGTGTTCACCAGAGTGGAGTATGACTGAGGGGACACACAGTGTTCATCAGAGTGGAGTATGACTGAGGGGACACACAGTGCTCACCAGAGTGGAGTATGACTGAGGGGACACACAGTGCTCACCAGAGTGGAGTATGACTGAGGAGAGCCCTCAGGAGACTCTGATGGCATTGAGAGAATCTCAGGGTCTTTTTGTTTATTTTTCTGATTTTGTTTACTTGTGGTACTGGGGATCCAGTTTAGGGCCTGTCAGGTACACACTAAGCTACACCTCTGGCATTCTGCCTTTTTTTTGACATTCTGTTTTAAAATCACATGAGTATTCATTTTATTATTATTACCATTATCATCATTATTATTAAAACAGGGTTTTGGGGGCTGGAGAGATGGCCTAGCGGTTAGGAACGCCGACTGCTCTTGCAGAGGACCCGGGTTCGATCTCCAGCACCCACATGGCGGCTGAGAACCATCTGTAACTCCAATTCCAGGAGAACTCCAGTTCCAGGGGAATCCGAGACCCTCTTCTGACCTCCGCGGCATTGCACGACACGGGTGCACAAACCTACATGCAGACAATACATTCATACAAATAAATAAAAATTAAAAAATAAATGAATAAATCTTTAAAAAAATAAAATGTTATTTTCTTTAAAAAAAATAAAAAAATAAAACAGGGTTTTGTTATATTTGCCGGGTTAGTCTTGAACTTGTGATCCTCTCATCTTAGCTTCCCTAGTGCTGGGATTATAGATAGGTATCACCCTTGGCTGGTCCTTATTCTTTGTATGTGTCATTAACACATGCACATGTGAGATCACTCCTTTCAGATGTACTCTGGAGGATCTTGAGGCTCTTTGAGGCAGGCTCTTCCTTTGTAGCCCAGGCTGTCCTGGAAAGCACTCTGTAGTCCAAGTGGCCTTGCCTCTCAATTGCTAGGATCACAGGTATAAACCACTATGCTCAGTCTCCATGGAGTCTTTTTCTCACCCATTTGTGAGGTCCAACGACAGAGCTGCATGGCCAACCTGTCACGCACCATCTGCCTCTTCCTGTTCTCACTTTTGCTTCCGACTTCCACCCTGCCACCTGAGCAGGGCATCCACAATGACTCTCCCTCTCCCCAAAAACACACCCTAGCAAGATGCAAATGCTGTCTCAGCCTCGTCCCTTGGAACCTACTCTGCATCTCTATAAATATCCATATCCTAGCCTTCCATCACTGGCAGCCAGAACTCCCTACAAACTCAGTGGGTAGACAGAGGTACCCCGTGGTCTATCTTCCCACTGGGTGGCCTTGCTTACCTGGAAGACAAAGCTGGACAGTGTCATCTCTATGTGGACCAGAGCCCTGCTGCAGTGGGGTAGAGTCTGGGTGTGTAGGAGCAGCAGGGTCTGTGGTGGGGGAACAAGTCCAGGATAGAAAGCAGCTAAGGTCAGGAGACTGGCTGCAAGGAGAGAGTGACCTTGGCCCCACCTGGAGTGGGATGTCTGGAGAGGAGCCGAGGAAACTGACCGCCGGCTCATAGGAATGGGCAGACAGCGTGCTCAACCCTTCCAGCCCTCTTGGCAGAGCCAGGCCTGCAGCTCTTAGCTTGCCTGACCTCTGGGATATGGTGAAAAGCCAGTCAGGACAAGACAGCCACTGTCTTACCATATGCTTCCAAAAGAGACATCCACATTTTGGAACTTAGATGAAAAAATTTTGGACCCCCCCCTCCCCCCACACCTGTGGTTCTAATGTTTTGGTTCCAAGTAGCTTGTTTCTTGTTATACCAGATTTCTTGGCCCTGGATAAGCTGTAACTTGCACAGAGGGAATCCCAGTTCCGCTACCTCTCCTTAACCCCTAAGGCTTTGGGGGAAGCCAGAAATAAAATAAAAAGTTTAAGCAAGGGATATGCTCCCCAATGTCGGATGGCTGATGGGCCCCAGTACTGGGGTGCATGGTGAGGCCAGTGAGCCTCATGCACATGAACTCCCTTCTGCTCCTTCCCTTTGCCGTGAAGTGAGTTCTTTCACAAGCCATCAGGCTGTGCAAATGCCACTGAGATGGGCAAGGCATGCCATAGACCACAATGCTGGCAGTGGAAGGTGGGTCAAGGACCACAAATCCATGTGTTCCAATGAGGAGGAAGCTCATAGCATCATGCTGCCACTAGGTGGCAGCCTGGTTCCTAGGGAAGATAGGTACTTTGGGACTCAAGGTTGTGCTCTGCTGTTTCGTAAAGAAAGGGCCTTTGTAGCCGGGCGTGGTGGCGCACGCCTTTAATCCTAGCACTTGGGAGGCAGAGGCAGGCGGATCTTTGTGAGTTCAAGGCCAGCCTGGTCTACAAAATGAGTTCCAGGACAGCTGGGGCTACAGGGAGACCCTGTCTCGAAAAGACCAAAAAAAAAAAAAAAAAAAAAGAAAAGAAAAGAAAAGGCCTTTGGGGAGGAAGTGCTCACAGGATTGAGTCTCTGGCGCTGAGAGGGTTTAAGGTTCAGTGTCAATAAAAGACAGTTAGGCTAGGTTTGGAAGGGGATGTGCTAATTTTAGAACTCAGAAGTTCCTTCACCTTACAGACATGAGACCCAGTACAAAAAAAGGAAAATCAGGGCTGGAGAGATGGCCTAGCGGTTAAGAGCGCCGACCACTCTTACAGAGGACCCGGGTTCGATCCCCAGCACCCACATGGCGGCCGAGAACCGTCCAAAACTCCAGTTCCAGGAGAACTCCAGTTCCAGGGGAGTCCGACACCCTCTTCTGACCTCCGCGGCGTTGCACGACACGGGTGCACAAACCTGCATGCAGACGGTACATTCATACACATACAGAAATAAATAAAATTAAAAAAAAAAAAAAGGAAAATCATAGACTATCCCTTGGCTGCCATCACACCCCTCCCTCTACTCACCTAATGTCCGAAGAGGGTTACTGCCTCGCCCAGGACCACATAGGTCAGATGAAAAGTAGCAGCGGCCGCCAACTGTCCACTTGGGGGAGGGCTGAGGGAAATGGAGACCAACACCTTCCTTCTGTCATCCCCTCTGGGGTGGGGGGTGAGTCTAGGAGGTGGTAATACAAACAGCCTCCTGAGTCTAGACACTGGGCATACAGTGGTGAACATGACAGGTGATGCCTAAGCCCTTGAGAACAGGGTAAACCCTAGCCACATAGCCAACAGGATCATTCCAGACCACCGTTAAGTGTCATGAGAAGAAGCTAGAGCAGCATGAGACAAGGATGGGGTGAGGGGCTACTTTAGTCTCAAGACAGGAGCAGTAATGCCACTCCCAGTGGTGGTGTGTGGGCAGCCGCCTACAAACCAGAATATCTGGGGAAGAAACAGGAAGTGAAGTAAGAAAGAACTGATACAGTCTCTAGGTTCTAGGCACTTTTCAAAAATGAGTTTACTTCATTTCACCCCAGTTGGTGAGATAGGAGGATGATCACTGTCATTTTCTGAATGAGAAGCTAAGGTAGTGTTGACATGTAGCTTTGTTAGGTGACAGAACCAGGTGGTTTGGTTCCAGAGTTGGTGGGCTACCATTCTGCTTTGCCAAGTCCTCAGGGTGGCATGAACACGCCTGGTGGTGATGAGCGTCAGTCTCCAGATTGGATGCAGGGTCAGAGCTGAAATGCTGGCCCACTCTCTCACAGGGAAGTCTCCAGGCTCTTGTCAACTCATGCCAGAGCTGGAGCAAGGTCTCCCTGAGAGTCCGCAGGTCCCAGCTCCCTGCCCCCAGCCTCTCTGTTCACAGCTAACTGGGCCACCTCATTCTAAAGGGATTTGACTCTCTGAGACAACTGGAGACTGGTGGGAAAGGACTTAGGGATTAGACAGTGATACCCAGGAGGGCAAGGGACTTAATCAGGGAGGCTCAGGTGCAGGAAGTGGGGCTGGGAGAGGATTTGTATCTCTTCATAAAGCCTGAGTGGACTGCGGAAGTGAGAAGGAAGTGGGGCTCCGGGGGAGCAGAGGGGCGGACTCAGGTTCTCATTTTTCTCATGTATCTTCACAAACAGCTCATGATAGCAATCATCATCATCATCATCATCATCATCATCATCATCATCCCTGGCCATGTGCATCCACCACTTTCCCAAGCATTACGTCACTTGGAATGATCACAGTGGCCCCAGAGAGAAAGGCAAGGATTAGCGCCCGGCCTTCCCAGGCTGCTGGCACCTGGAGAAGGCAGGCGATCTGAAGCAGCAGGCTGAGAAGAGGCGGAGAGGTCCCAGGGCCTTTCCACAGGCTGCTTTATGAGTCCAAGGGTTTTCTAGATAGTTCCTCTGGCCCTGGCCCTGTGGAAGTAGAGTGTTCCACAAATATTTGTTGAAGGGTTTAAAGCAGTTGTTTCTGACTCTCAAATCACGGTGCCAATCTCTGTGCCACTGCCTCTGTCATTGGCATCAGGAGATATGAGGTCAGGGCACCAGGGGGAGGGGCTCTGATTCTGAGGCCAATTATTTCTGTTTGGTCAGGAGGTCACCAAGGCCCTGAGGCACAGGCAAGGAGCCGTGGAGGGAACAGCCCCACAAACCTTGTGCATACTAAATAGCTCCTGTAGCAAGCACCCTAGTTTGGGGAGGTGATGTAAGGCTGATGTGCTGGACTCCCAGTCCAGTGTTTTTCTTTGTGCCCAGAGCTGCTCCCTAGAATCTAAACCTCAAAGCCCTAACTTCCAAAATTAAGGCCCTTACCCCTAAGCACCTCTTTGGGTTGGTCACACTTTTCATGCTTCTTCTGCCTCAGTTCCAGCAAGATACACTCATGCTACCAAAGCTCACCTCCAGACTGCCTGACCCTAGAGACCAGGCTCTTTCTTTCAGGCCAGCTAACAGTCACTACCATGGTACAGAAGAGTACCTGTCAAGGGCAGGAGAGAAGGGCTTCTGTTGGCAGAGGTCAGATTTCAATGTGTAGATCAGGGAGAAGTTTCTGGAAACAGCATTGGATCAAGGCTTTAAGGGCCAAACTGGAGGAAAGAAGAGAGAATGTGAACTCTGATGGGCAAGGTGGAAGGAGTTTAGGACGGACAGCAGGAAGCATCTCTGACTGAAATGACTGTGTCAAGGCCACAAAGGATCCTGGGAAGGGATGGGCTATGCCTTGAAAGCAAGTCAATGGGATTGAGCTGACTTCTGAAGGAACTGGGGAGCCAGGGAAGGTTCCTGAGTGGAGAAGGAATATACCTAGCAGCAGGGGGGAGATTGTAGGGCAGGGGGTGGGGTGGGAAATGAGGGAAAATTAAGGGTAGGAGGGAGTCTGTCTCAGTGACTAGCTCAGAGCAGTTTACCAGATTATTTCTCTAGGATTTATATTATCAGATTAACTAGTGGCTCCCCAGTGGGTTGGGCATAGGTGAAGCTCAGTGGAAGAATTGTAAGGGGCGGGCGGGAGAGAGAGTTCTTTGTTAGGCTTCTCATATAACTGCAGATTTGGCCTTTGTGGGGGATGGGGAGCTCAGGGACTCTTTCCTTGGAGTAAATGTGTCCCTTGTGCTGCCCCTGCAGGAAGCTCTCTGGCTGGTCCTGAGGGCACCTGGGAGCTGGTGGCCTAGAAGGCATGGCAGAGTTGTCTTGACTATAGCACTCTCCTGTAACCACTCCTCTCCCTTGGGGTTCTCCATACATCAAACGAACTTAGCATGCTGGAGGACTGGCCAGCCTTTCCAGGAGAAGCTATCTGAAAGGACATTATAAACTCTAGGGGCTGAGCCACCAGGAGGGGCTGTTCTACTTTCCTTTGAGTAGGCTCTACCCAGTAAAGCGCATACTCCCCTGGAAGGGTCTTAAATGAAGATCTTATCTATGTGTCCAGTGAGGAAGGCAGCATTGTCCTGTCCCAAACCAGAAGCCAAGGAGTCTTAACTAGGGCATCGCCTGGAAACTCTGCCCAACTCAGGGTGGGAGTCTGCCAGCCCCAGCTGCCCCTTAGCCCACCCTGCATCAGATCTCTGAGGTGGAGGCCACACCAGGGGAACATCAAAGTCCTTCCTGGTGTCTGCCTGCTGCTACCTGCCTTGCTTTCTATCACTTCAGGTGAGGGAGACATTGGGGACTTGAGTTTTGAGGTGACTAGGGATATGGCTATCTCTACATTAATGTCAGGCAGGAAGAGGAGTTCTTTCCACGGGCCGGCACTCTGCACTTGTGCCTCTACTGTCTTTGGGCAAGCCATTTTTGGGCCTCATTTTTCCCATCTATTAAATGGAGCATGTTACATGAACTCTATATGGTTTGGGCTTATCTCATCCTTTCTTTAGGGGGCATCCCCAGCACTTGCTTTGGTTTAGAGTCCTCTCTCTCTCTCTCTCTCTCTGTGTGTGTGTGTGTCTCTCTCTCTCTTCTTTTCCCCTCCAATTTTTGACATTTGTTAGGGTCTCACTATGTAGCCTAGCTTGGCCTCAAATTTGTAATCCACCTGACTCAGCCTCCCTCCTCCCAAGGGATGACAGTTAGGTGCCACCACACTTGATTTGTGTTAGTACATTCCTTGTTTTTATGTATACAGTGTGTGCTTACTAGCCATCCCTGTCTGCAGGAGCCTGTGCTGGGAGATTCAGGGCTTGTGGGGACTCTGGTGAGGGAAGCAGCGCATGTGACCAGGGACCTGCTGGCCTAGACAGTAAGATTTTGGCTAATAAGCAAGGTCATAGCAAGGCTCTAAGGTCCTCTCTGCCTGTGCCTCTCTCCACCTCTTTGGTTATAGCCACATTTCCCATCTACCACCAAAACTTAGCTCATACTATTGTGCTGGTATGGATTGGGGAGTCCCCCTTTCATGTCCCCCACAATTTAAGGTACAGGTCAAATTCTACTCTCCACGAAGCCTTCTAGGGTCTCTAATTCCAAAGCAAATTTTGTCCTTTCTAAGTTCCTAGCCATCGGCTTCTCTTTGACCATTTAGCTCGCCTTTGTTCTTATGAAGAGGTATCTGTTTGCTGGCTGAGAGGGCGGTGTCTGAACACTTCTCCACCACGGCCCCTACTGCATGGTGTACAGGAGGAAGAAAAAGTGGCCCTGGACCAGGTGCTACCATGGAAGTAGAATCAGTGTGGCAAGGAACCCTAGCAGAGGAGAAGGCAGTTGAGCTCTGAGAAATGGCTTCATGATGTGGGGCAGAGGCAGTGACCTGGGAATGTCGGGACAGTCTGATGGCACAGGCTGAACAAGAGGGGCCACAGTTGCCAGAGTATCCACTCGCAAGTCAGACTTGCTGCTAGCAAGGAGCCTACAGGCCTGGGCCAGAGCTGGGTGGCAGATAAGCTGATAGCAGGCCTGCTTTCTTTGGGCCCTGGCTTCCACTGTGGCTTCCTCTTTGTCCACACTAAGGCTGAGGTCTAGCCAGGCAGTCAAGCAAAAGGCAGCTATGCCAAGTTGATTAAGAAGTGGCCACAAGAAGCCAAGCCTCAGAATTCCATCTATTGATTCCCTTTAGTCTTCTGCCAACACACAGGCCAATGATCACCTCTAGTTGGTGAAGGAACCATAACCCAGAGAGGCCAAGGCGTTTGCTTATGGAAACTCATAGAAAGATATGGAGCACTGGCACTTAAACCTAAGCTTCCTGGTTTCCAGAGAGGAATCAGGCATGCCAGCTGAGGCGTGAGAGCTTTGGAAGTGACTCCCAGAGAACAAGGTCAGACTCAGAAGACCAGGTTCCAGGTGCGAGAGTTTTCCCTTGTCCCCTAGCCAAATGCCATGTTCTTCACCCTGCCTGTTTTGCAGGTAGAGGGAAAAGGCTGTCAACTTTGGTTTTGTTTATCTGTATTCCAGGCTAGCCTCAGACTCAGTAAGTAACCAAGGTTACCTTGAATTTATATGAACCGCCAGCCCCCACCTCCCCAATGCTGGGATTACAGGTCTGTGTGGGCGTGTACCGCCATGACTGGTTTATGCAGTGCGGGGGCGGGGAGGGGGGATTCAACTCAAGTCTGTTCATGCTAGGCAAACACTGCAAATGAGCTGCACCCCCAAAGCTGATGTCAACCCTAAATGGCCCCAAGCTGGGTTGGTAGCAGTAGTCATAAACGATGGCATGTTAGGCGGACAGCAACAGCTCCGAGAGTCAACATCACAGTTCCTAGAGGCAGAAGGACACTTGGGGAACATTCCCTCTGCGGAGGGGGCACCAGGAGAGCTCCCTTACACCTTGGGCTAAGGAAAGTGATAAAGGAGCTGCCAGGTTCTGCCCTGCGGCGTCGGACCTTAGAAGTCATTATCAGCCAGGACCTTTCTACATCCTCTTTGCTAGGATGGGGAACCCGGTCCAAGAAGCTCAGATGTCTCAGTGGGCAGGCTTGCTCGCCTCCTGCAAGATCTCAGACCTTGGGACCGCAGAGGGGACCCCAGTGAGCTCCGGGTGCCTCGGCGGGTCTCGCCCCGCCCCTCCGGCTCCTTTAAGAGGCGGGGCTTGGCCGTCAGCCCCGAGGCTGAGGCCAAAAGCTGGGACTTTACTCCAGCGGCGGCGGCCGGCGACTCAGAGCTCCATCAGCTGCCGCAACCGCCGCGCCCTAAGGCAGAGCCAGGATGAGCGGCAGGGTCGGAGACCTGAGCCCCAAACAGAAGGAGGCGCTGGCCAAGGTGAGTTCGCTCCGGCTCGGCAGGGGCCCTCGTCCTCCGGGTGGAAACGGCTACGACGGACGGTACCCGCAGGGTGCGGGTGACGGAGGGAGCCGCAGCCGGTCGCCCCCGCCTGGCCCGGGGCCAGTGGACCGCTCCTCGCGGTGTCGGAAGGACCTCGGGAAGTTTGGTCATCTCCGTCCCCAGCCGGAGAGGCCCTGGCGGTGCCACCTGGGAAGAAGTGGTTGCCTGGAAGCCCTCGGAGGCAGCTGAGGGCACAAAGGCAACATTCATCTTCGGGCTGGCAAGAGACTGGCAAGCCAGGGCCGTGGGACAGGGGCAGAGCCCCAGGATTCCTCCCATTTCCGGGAGGTTTTCCTCTTGTTGGGCAGTGGCAGATGCACCAGACCTGGGCAGCCCCTCAGCGTACTCCCATAACCCTTGCGAAGTACCAAGTCTAGTCACTGTGCGACCTTGGGCAAAACTCTGTCCTGTCTGCTCTTTGGTTAAATGAAAGGAGGTTGGACTCGCTGATGTGTTTGAAGGCTAAGATGCCCTGAGTCTCACCAGTTTGGGTTAGTTTCGCCCAGAAGAGCTCTTCTCTCTAGCAACCTAGACCCTTACCTGGCAAGGGACTTGGGTGATGCTCCTCAGAAGGCACAGTGTGGCCAGGCTGTGCCTTGGCATCTGGGCAGAGGAGGCCCATCTACTCCATTCAAGCTCAAGAGCCAGACCTTCTTCCCCACTAACACATTTAGTTGACTTGGGCCAGAGTTGGTGGGATCCAGCCCCAAGGTTTGGAGGGTCCACAGCTGGCCAGCTTCCTAGTCTAGGAGGGGGCAGCCACCTGCTCTGTGTGGCTGTTTCCCAGACTGAGCCTTCCCCATCCCAAGTTCACTGCTGATGTACAGGAGAATGGCCAAGACAGGATTAAGAGGTGATTAGACCAGGGCGTTAGGTAGGGTCTTTGGTGAGGGGTGGTTTCCAATGGCTGTTTGGATGACCATAGCACTGGAAGATATTTGGCAGGGATGGGACGGTCTGATTAGGCCTAGCTGACCTAGGCAAGGGGCAGAGGTGGCCAGTCCTCATTGATCCCCTCTGGGGGGGTGTCTTATAGGTCAGTGACCAGGAAAAGGTTACTGTTGGGGCAGGAGGCTTGGGGAGGACAACAAGGGGCCTGTTCACCTACTGGGTAATGAAAGATTTGAGGTGGGTGTAGCTGTCCCTTGGGGTCACTGTCTATCTCACTTGATTGGTTCTGTACTTTCCCCTTTGTGGCTTCCCACTAGAGCTGTCCCCTCTACCTGGGTTGTCTATCTCTCTCCCTCTTCTGCTTTTGAAGTCTTTCGGACTCAGCTCAAATGCCATTTTTGAGTGAAGTAATTTGAGCCCACCCCCTTCTTTCCTTCTGTTGCCCGTTCCATTACCTAGGGGGCAGAGGACTGCCTGGAAAGAGCCAGCCATCTGCCCTGGATCTGGATCCCAGCTGTTTGATCTTGATGTGTTGATTAGCTTCTTGGAGCTTCCATCCCTTCATCTGTAAAATGGGGACAGCGATACTTCTAGGGGCTCTGAGATGTAAGACACAGTGCCACATGTGGAGTACCGGGTGTTCAGACAGCATTTATTACAGCATGCACCAGAGTGCCTGCTTTCCGTTAGCTGGAAACACTCCCACCTGCTCAGCAGACTGATGTGGAGGCACACTTGTAAGTGAACTGAGTGCCCTCCTCTGCTACCTGGCACCCCATTCAGTACCAGCGCTTAGTGTGTCTACAGCATTAGTATGTAAAAGAGGGCTCTGGCAAAAGGCCTCTACGGAGCACTCTAGGTAGAGTGCAGGCAAGCAGGGGCCTCCCACTCATCCAGCTGCCTCTTCTTACAGTTTCGAGAAAATGTCCAGGATGTGCTGCCCACCCTGCCAAATCCAGATGACTACTTTCTCCTTCGCTGGCTCCGAGGTGAGGGAAGAGGGTCTTTGGGAGGCTGGGGCAGGCACAAGTTCTGAAAACAGACTGATGTTCCTTGGAAACCCTGGCAAGATGATTACAGACACAGGAGCTGAGAAAGGTGAAGTAACTTGCTGGACGAGCCACAGGCAGAAAGACTAGAATCTCTGGGTGTGGACTGTTAGCACCTTGTTCATGTATTCCATAAGTTTGCTCTGCCGATGGAGGAAAACCTAGGCCCCAGAAAGGCTCCATTATGTGGGAAGTTGGAACCGGACTTAAGATTAGAACCAGGGTCCTGGCCCTGGGAGCTTGAAAGAAACTAGGGTATATGGGGACTGAAGGGGGATAACTCCCCACCAGGCTCCAGGGTCCTAAATTTTAGTTCTAGCTCTGTGCCAGCCTGACTGTGACATCTAGGCCAAATCACAGATCTCCAGGTTCGTCCGCTGGGAGAACAGGATTAGACAGGGTGCCCTGCCTTTTGCAAGATACAGCATGACAAGGTCCACCTGTAGGCTGATGGGAACTTGTTGCTGGCGTCAGGGTCAGACTCAGCCTGGTCCCTGATGCCTAAGACCTTTTTGTTCTTTTTTCCCTCTTCTTTTCTGTCATTCAAGGCATGTGCCACCCTTCTCAGCTCTTCTGACACACTTTTATTTATTTATAAACATTTATTAACATACATAAAAATAAGTAAATTCTGCTCTGTTTTACTAGCAAAGCTCCAGTTGTGATGTAGAATTCTTTTTTTTTTTTTGGTCTTTTTCGAGACAGGGTCTCTCTGTAGCCCCAGCTGTCCTGGAACTCATTCTGTAGACCAGGCTGGCCTTGAACTCACAAAGATCAAAGATCCGCCTGCCTCTGCCTCTGCCTCTGCCTCCCAAATGCTAGGATTAAAGGCATGCACCACCATGCTTGGCTTGATGTAGAATTCTATCCAAAATGTTAAAGCATAAGCCATGTTCTCCAATTTATTTGTAGACACATTCACACATCCCTGTGCTCTGGAAGACTTGGGACAGGTAAAAAGATGGAATTTCCTTTGTTCTTTTGCTTTACACAAATGTAATCCTGTCCCTCCCCAGTACCACCTAGAGAGGATGGAGGGGCAGTGTGGTAGTGCTGATAAAGTCAGTCCATGCTGGAGGAAATTTTGGCCCAGAATTTGCTGAAGGGCTGGAGCTGGAAACAGTGGGTGGAGAGAGTGGGAGACAGTGGCCTCCTTAAAGGGCAGCTGCAAGACGATCCAACCAACCATGGAGCTGCTGCTAGGAGGAAGAGAAGAGTGGTTCCAGAGCTCCGAACAGCTAGGTAGCTATGTACAGGCTGGTGTGAGGTCCCGGCAGCTGGTCTCCCAGATGCTAAACAAGCTATCAGAGTCCCGGAATGGGATAACCCATTGAATAATAAGGCTTGGGTACACCTTCACAAGAATACCAGTGTATGCAGCCGGGCGTGGTGGTGCACGCCTTTAATCCTAGCACTTGGGAGGCAGAGGCAGGCGGATCTTTGTGAGTTCAAGGCCACCCTGGTCTACAGAGTGAGTTCCAGGATAGCTGGGGCTATGGGGAGACCCTGTCTCGAAAAGACCAAAAAAAAAAAAAAAAGAATACCAGCGTATGGTCATTCTCATTTTCCAGTTGAGAAACCTGAGGTTCAGATAAGGACTTACCTGAAAGCACACAGACAGTTCAGAACCCAGGCCTCCAAATTCCCAAGCCAGCCTCCTTCCCAGTAAGCACAGCTGCTCCTGAAGCCAAGCTCTGCTTCATAATTGATGTTTTCTTTCTGAGGGGCTGAGGATCGAACCCAGGGCCGGTGCTTGCCAGGCAAGCGTTTTGCCACTGAGCTACAGCCCTGGGTCCAAGCTCTGCTTCTTAGGACAGGAAGTTTCTCCTCTGTGGTTCATTTGTGCCTCACACTTTCTGGGCAGGAACTCAGGCCTAGTCAGAACCTATTATGAATTTGAATCAGGGTTTTTGTTGCCTTTTTTAAAAAAAGTTTTTTGTTTCTGTTTTTGATCCTGCAGGAGACATTTGCAGTAGAATGTCCTGGGGTTCAGTTTCCTGCTGGTCTTCCAGCAGGTACACAAATCCCTACCACCCTTATCTAGCTGGAGGTGAGCTCTGGGCACCCAACAAAGAGGGCCAGTGACTAAGCCAGAGAAAAGTAGCAGCAGAAACCCTGAGAGGGAACAGAGTGGCTGAGAGCGTCTCTGTAGTCTGCAGGGCTAGGCTGTCGGCTACGGGCAAACTGGAGCCCACAGTGGCTGCTCCTGGGCCGCGTTATGATGCAATGCCCCATGTGAGCAGAGCGGCAGGAGCCTGGAGAGACCGCATTCAACAGTCATGGGGAGCACCAGGAAGCCAAGGGAGGGCTTAGGAAAGACCCTAGATGTTGGATTCTGGCAAATAACGGTTGGCTGAAGAGGTTTACTGCTACTGGGCCCTGTTCTCTAGGGAGATGTGGGCCATCCTTCCTCAGGGGTGTCCTTTCTGTGGGAGACTCCCATTTTCATGGTCCAGCTCCTTTATCCCAAGAGGATGCTTCTTTACTAGAGTTTCTAGGTTCTTAGATGATCTGGTCAGGGATATGCAGTATGTTGCCCAGGGTAAAATACAGAAAGTCTGCTGAGATGCAAACCCACATTAAATTCTCCTAAAAGCTGCACCAGACTGGCAGATGACACAGGAAGGATGAGGAAGAAATTCCCAAGGTCACCAGCTCCTAAGGTCTCCGTTCTGCCAGGAAGGGTCTAGCATCCATAATGGCTTTGGCAATGGCCAACTCTATTGTTCTTTTTTCTTTAAAAAAATTTTAAATGTACTATTATTTTGTGTGTAAGGGCATGCCAGTGCACATGTGGAGGTCAGAGGACAACTCCATAGAGTTGATTCTCTCCTCTCCTACCTTTGCATGGGTTCTAGGGCTCAAACTCAGGAAAGCTCCTTTATGGAGTATCTTGCTGATCATTTATTTTCTTCTTCTTTCCTCCCTCTCTTCCTCCCTCCCTCCCTCCCTCCCTCTCTTCCTTCCCTCTGTCCTTCCTTCCTTTTTCCTATCTTTTTGAGACAGGGTTTCCCTGTAGCCCTAGTTGGCCTGGAACTTGCTATTTAGACCAGGCTCGCCTTGAACTCACAGAAATCTGCCTCTGCCTCTGCCTCCTGAATATTTGGATTTCTTATGAAAGCTTTCAGTACATAGCCCAAATTGGCTTAACTTCCTATGTAGCCGAGGCTGATATCAAACTCAAGATCCTCCTGTCTTAGCATTTAAAGGTGCCACACCCAGCTTTTGTCGGACCTCTTGACTCTCCTGGCTCAGGGGAGGGGATTGGATTTCACAATAGCGGGGTCAGGGAGCATGCTCCCATGTTCCCATAGAGCAACAATGAAAGGATCAGTGACAGTCCAGAGGGCAGCCTGTCCAGCATCCAGGACTGTCAGCAGATCTAGATGTTAATTAATCAAATTCACAGAAGATGTACAGCCAGGAGGAACAGTTCATAGGTTAGATGGCCACAGGAGTCAGAAGCTCAGACACTCTCCAAAGGATGGAGTGAAGCAGACTACCATGATGAAATCTGAGAGGGATGCATGGCAGGTCCCTTCTCTCCACGGAGGCACTGAGGGTTAGCCAGAGCACAGGTGTGAAGGCTTTGGGGGTTCAGTTGACTCTAATCTCCACTTGAGCCACAGGCATGACTGCTGCTAGGGGAATTCTTAGGGTTTATTGCAGAAGGCAAACAATGTCTGGGAATGTTTTCGGCTTGGGAGGCTCACTTAGGAGGGGTCCTGGCAAGGTAGACAACATCCAAAGGCAAATTAATGGGTGGTCTTGAAGCCAAGTATGAGAAACAATGAAAGTCTCCAAGGAAGGCTAGCGCAAGGGGAGAGAAGAATCCAGAGTGGCAACGCAGAATTCACATCTTGGGAGGGTTATCAGCTGGTAGAAAGGCATCTTTGGAATAGACTGAAGCTTGAGACAAGAAATAGGTGCAGATGACATCCTGGTTGTCTGGGAGAAAGTGGCCTTGGGGGAGAGCGAGGTCTTGTGTTCAAGATCTTGAGTCTTGAGCAGAACAACTTGTTCAGGTACTTGCGTAAAGGAGAGTGTAGGGCCAGGTAAGACACTTGATTCAGACACTTTTCAGGAACCCTTTGTACTCCTTTAAGGGATGCGTGGATCTGTTAGGGAAGTGGCAGGATTTACTGGCTTACTTCACTGAGGTGTTCCGGCAGCTCCACCCCATTCTGGGGCAGCTATGTTCATCTTTGAACTGTGGGTCAGTTTCTTGGGGCTGGTTGTTACACTTTGGAGATAAAGTTTGTCCTTGTAAGGGGATGGCCAATTGATAAAGGGATCCAGGGTACACTTTCTCTGAGATAAGACCCTTTACCTGATTGTATCCAGTAGGATACTCTTACCCTAAGGTCACAATGCCATACCCTCCTAACTGCCTTGGACTCCCATCTGCTTATCCCACAAACCCAGGGGCTGTGGTGTTTCACAAGTCCTCAGTGTGGCCCTTTGACAGTCAGATCTGACAATGGGTTGGAGAAATCCACAAGAGGAACCTGAAGCCAGAAACAGGCTAATTTCTATATCCGTGGACGTGCAGTCTGATGGCGTAATCTGGTCATATTTTTGTTACAGCCCGAAGCTTTGACTTGCAGAAGTCGGAGGCCATGCTTCGGAAGGTGAGGTCCCACCGCTGCACCAGTTCTTCACATGAGAGTCATGTCTTGCCTGGACTTCTTTGGCCCACTCCCTACCCAGTTATAATGTTTGGCTTGTGTGATATATCTATCAGCCAACCATTGTTGCCTTATCCCTGCGGGACAAAGTGGGTTTCCTTCCCTGGAAATACAGAGCTTTCCTACTTCTGGGTCACCAGGAATGATAATTTTGTTGAGATGTCTGATGAAGGTAGGGTCTTCTTTTTAGCAACCCCTGGCCAGGGCCTTCTAGGGGCCACCCATGATCTGTGGTCAGATCATGCTATCAGTCATCACTAGGCACCTGTTCAGGACCACTTTTCTCTCTCCTCTCTTCCTGTTTTCTAAATCTTTGTACATTTGCAGCATGTGGAGTTCCGGAAGCAAAAGGACATTGACAACATCATCAGCTGGCAGCCCCCAGAGGTGAGGACCAATGATCCCACTCTATCCCTAGGTGAGGATGCTTATTAGATCCAGTCAATATCCTGATTCTTTGGACTGAGAGCCTCAGAGGACAGTTGTGACAATGCCAAAGGGGTCCACTGTGGTTCCAAAATAGGTATCAGCTGGCACCAGGAGATGGATGTGGTAGAAGAGAGCGATGAGCGCATAGTAAAATACTGTGATCAGTGAAGGTATGGGTGCCTTGGACCCGCCCACCAAGTGCCTCTACTTGTTTTTGCCCAGGTAATCCAACAGTATCTGTCTGGGGGCAGGTGTGGCTATGACATGGATGGCTGCCCAGTCTGGTATGACATCATTGGACCTCTGGATGCCAAGGGTCTGTTGTTCTCCGCCTCCAAGCAGGACCTGCTCAGGACTAAGATGCGGGACTGTGAGCTACTTCTGCAGGAGTGTGCCCACCAGACTACAAAGGTGGGCGGCCTGTCTGTTGTTGTGAATGAGCTGACCATGGTGCAGGCAGTCCAGCAGGGATATCACACAAAGATGGAAGGACAGCCTCAGCGCTGAGGCCCAGATTTGGGGTTTCATAGACCTGAAATCTCAAAGTTGTAGACTAATATAATGCTGGCAATCCATCTTCCTTCTCTTCCTCTCTTCCACTGGAGATTGAGCCCAGGGCCTTGTGCATGTTAGGCAGGTCCTCTACCACTAAGCTATACCCCCAGCTTGTCACTTTTCATTTTGCTAATTAAAGACTTAAAATGACTATTATGTCATAATATAGAAACTATAGAAATATAGTATAATCTCAGAATAAAAAGCAGCCCTTTAAATTGAATAAATTGGGTTGGAGAGATGGCTTAGTGGTTAAGAGAGCCAACTGCTCTTGCAGAGGACCTGGGTTCGATTCCCAGTACCCACATGGTGGCTAAGAACTGTCTTTAAGCTGGGCGTAGTAGCGCATGCCTTTGATCCTAGCACTCTGGAGGCAGAGGCAGGCAGATCTCTGTGAGTTCAAGGCCAGCCTGGTCTACAGAATGAGTTCTAGGCCAGCTGGGGCTATAGGGAGACCCTATCTCAAAAAAAAATTTTAAATAAATTTAGCTTCATAAAAAATTCAGAAGGCTGGCATTGTAGCTCAGTTGGTAGAGCCCTTGCTTAGCATGCTCAAGGACCTAGGTTCCAACCCGAGTACTGCAGACCCAGAACCAAAGATGCACTACAGCAGGATGGAGTGCTATACACACTCAAAATTCTGAGGGAGGAGGATCTCTAATTTGAGTGTAGCCTGGGCTACATAGTGAGACACTAAATAAACCAAGAATTGACCACAGCTGGAGACAGAGAAGAAGGCAGTTGAGCTCTGAGAAATGGCTTCAAAAATGGAGACAGAACTAAAGTGGCAAATGCCAGGCATGGTGGCACTTGTCTTTAGTCCTAGCACTTGGGAGGCAGAGGCAGATGGATCTCTGGGAGTTCAAGGCCAGCCTGATCTATATAGTGAGCTCCAGGCCAGCTGGGACTGAAGGGAGACCCTGTCTCAAAAAGACAAAATTCTGGGTTTAATCTCTAGCCTCTCTCTCTCTCTCTCTTTCTCTTTCTCTCTCTCTCTCTCTCTCTCTCTCTCTCTCTCTCTCTCTCTCCATTAAAAATGTAATTCTTTTATCTTTTTAAGACTGGTCTCCCTGTAGCTCCAGCTGGCCTTTTAAGACTGGTCTCCCTGTAGGTCCAGCTGGCCTGGACCTCACGACATAGACCAGGCTGGTCTTGAACTCACAGAGATCTGCCTGCCTCTGCCTCTGCCTCTTGAGTGCACCACCACACCTGGCTAAAAATATAATTTAAAAAAAAAAAAAAAGAAAGGAAAGAAAAAACCAAGGCACAAGCTGGAGCTGCTGCCTGGCTGTCTTGTCTTCCATCTCCCAGAAGTTGCAAAGGGTATGTCAAAGTTTGGGGGACATTTCAGCATGTCATCGTCAAATGCTCACAAAGAGCCTGTTGAATGCAGAGACCAGGGGCACTGGGGGCACAGAAGCCCCTCACCTGGAGGTTTCCCTACAGCCTAGGTTGAACAGAGCCTCCATGTCTGAAGGAGAGGTGGCTTAGGTCCAGGTGCCACATGGGGTGCTGCCCCGAGAGCACACGGTGATTCAGACGCACAGGGAGGCCACCAGGAGAACCTGCAGGACAGAGGGAGTCCCAAGTGTGACCTCAGTCCACCTAGTCATTTACCAGATGAGAACATGGAGACCCAAAAGGAGGAACAAATTGTCTAGGTCCCAACTCCAAACTGGGGTGATTATCTCCGTCTGGACAGCCCTGGACCCAGTCAGACCTGATCTGCTTGCTGCTTATACCTGGCACAGTCAACATTGACCCTGACTTGGGCTGGCTTTCTGCAGCCCAGCAGAATGATGTGACTTCCTGCTGTCTGTCTGTTCTCTGTAGCTGGGGAAGAAAATAGAGACCATCACCATGATTTATGACTGCGAGGGCCTCGGCCTCAAGCATCTCTGGAAACCTGCTGTGGAAGCCTATGGAGAGGTGAGGTGCAAGGAGAGGGAGTAGGAGGGGCTCTCGACTAGGCTGTCCCAGAGGATGGGTGCAGCTGTGGCAGATCCCAGATTAGAGGAAACGGGTTCTCTGCCTGGCACAGAGGCTTGAGCCTACTGGAACTAGAGCAATTTTGCTTCCACAGTTTCTCTGCATGTTTGAGGAAAATTATCCTGAAACACTGAAGCATCTGTTTGTTGTTAAGGGTAAGTTGGGAATTTCTGGTGATGAAGCTGAATGGGAACAAGGGGCCACAGACATTACCTGGGGACAGACTGAGTACAACAGTGAGTCAAGGGCATATTCAGAAGCCTGACCTTGACCTTACTCTTGATCTGTACAGATGCTTTACCATTCATTACCTCTTTGAGTCACCTGGCCCAATAGAATGTGAGCTGGTGATGTGATAGGAGAAGACCCTTTGGCCATACCCCATGTATAGACTAGGAACTAAATCTCCAATATGCCAGGCTGAACTCCAAGCCCTGGGATGCCCCATGTTTAGTTCATACACTAGGGGACGTGAGTGCCAACGTGGGGTGGGTGCTGCATAGAGGTTAGTAAAGGATGCTGTCAGCAACTGACTTACCCTTCCTCCTGGCCTCATGTGGTCTGGTCTCTCTTCCAGCCCCCAAGCTGTTTCCTGTGGCCTATAACGTCATCAAGCCCTTCTTGAGTGAGGACACTCGTAAAAAGATTATGGTCCTGGGAGGTAAGTATCCCAAACTCCACAGATCGGTATGCAGTCTAAATTTCCGTCTGGCTTTGGAGAGGTGGCCACAGCATCCAGGGCAAAGGTCTGACCTCTGCTTTGGTAGTAGTTGGGACACAGAGGCAAGTGGAAACAGAGCTGGGCCTTCCTGTCTGTTTGCAGAAGGACACTTTTTCTCAGATAGTCTAGAAGCAAGCACTGAGCTCATCACTGAAGATTCAAAGATGAATGAAATTCCAATACTTATCCTCAAGGGGCTTTATAGTGTTAGGGGGAGAGACAACTATACTTTGAATAAGAAGGCACTAGAAAGGGCAGGGGAAGGTATTATGAAAGTCATTTTGGGTCACCTAGGAGTGGTTCCACTCTTGCAAGTACTTTGGTGTGCCAGGCCCAGGGCTAGGTGCCAGGTTGCAAAGATTATTAAGATAGAGTCTCTTGAATAGCTGTCAAGAAAGGGAGACACAAACATGTTTATCAGCATGACATAAATGGAAGAAAGAGGAGAACAGAGTGCACAGGCACGGTTAGCAGCGACACTCATCGTACCTGGGCCGGGGCAAGGGCAAGTTGGCCACATAGGGCGAAGTAGAATGTTGCTTGGCAGCAAGAGGAACACAGAGCAAAGACTCACCCCAGGCAGTTGTCATGGAATGTGAGGCAGGGTGCTGCAAGAGATGAGGCTGGGGAGGGAGCCAGGAGCCAGGCTTCGTAGAACTCATGGGCACATGCTTAGAGGCTGGGACATGACTCTACAGGCCATTGGGAACTAGAGAAGAGTTCTTGGCAGGGGAGTGCCACGGTCAGACTTTCACCTGTCATATTGTCCTGACAAGGCTTTGAAAGACAGACACCAGTTTGTATGCTATGCTGTAGCCACTGTCCACACAAGAGATGGCATGCACCGAGGGACAAGGGAAGGCTGTATTTACCACTCGCATAGGGGGCAGAACTCAATTGGTTGGATGAGGAGGTAAGGGAGAAAGAGAAATCTAGAATGCTTGTCATGTTTGGCATGAATGACTGAGTACAGGATGATACATTTGTTCAACCAGAGAAAAAACCTGGTAGAAGTGTGGATGAGCTGAGGCTGACTGTGCGAGACCTACAGATGCTGAGAATCCAAGAGCTATAGCTTGAGAGAAAATGTAGATCTGGAGATTTAAGTCAGGCAGCAGGTAAAACCTTGAGAATAGTTCCAAGATTACCAGAAAGAACAGAGCTTGAATCCTGGGAAAATCTCCAAGTTCAAGAGTAGGCAGAGTATGAGAAGCCCACTGGGAAGACTGAGAAATGACTAGTGGTGTTGGCAGAGAAGCAGATAAGCAGGGACGGGATATGCAGAGCAGCGGGGACAGCTTCAGGGCACAGGGGAAAATGTGACCCCCCCACCTTCCAGGAGGACACATAGAAATCAAGCCAACTGGGGATAGGATGCGGAGTTGTGGACTAGAAGGGCAGACCGGGATGGGGTATGGTGTTGAGCTGGTTGAGCTGGTAACAGTATAGGTGACAATGATTCTGAAGGTCCACCTTTAGGTGACATGGTAGAAGTGGCACTTTTGGATTGCTTCTTGGATTTTTGGCTAAGATCAAGTGACTGGTAACTCTGGACTGGGAAAGTGGTGCATCTATAATCCCAGCATCTGGAATTGAGGAAAGAGAATCTCAGGTCTGCCTGGGATACATCCTAAGTTCAAGGTCAGCCTGGGCTACACAGTGAGACTATGTCTCTAAATAACAATGTGGGCTGGTGAGACAGCTTGGCAGGTCAAAATGTAAGCCTGATAACTTAAGTTTGATCCCAGGATCCCACAGTGGAAGAAGAGAACCAACTCTCCCAAATTTTCCTCTGACCTCCATACATGTGCCATGGCATGCACATGCCTACATTATATACACCTCACACCCACACAATAAAAAGTTTTAAAACAAAATGCACTTAAGAATTCTCAGCATTGGGGAGGCAAAGGAAGGTTGAGGCTACATAGTGAATTCCAGGCCTGTTTCAATCAGGACTTCTGAATTCTAGTCCTTGCTTTGCTAGTGACCAGTGCTGCCCTGCGGCTCTTCAGTTACTCTCTCTGTAAGATGGGAAGAATTCTCCTGGCCGTATCCCAGGTCTCTTGCTCATCTGGGAGAAGAAATAACAAAATCAGAGCAAAAGGCTTTTATGGCTTTTGGTTTTTCCTTTGCTTCCACCCACCATGTGCGTGAGATGGCTTGGTTTCCTGGCAGCAGAGCTATGTAGGAGGTTTGGTCTGTTCTCCCACCCACAGTTCAAACTCTTTCAACCAAACTTGCCTTGGGTGGACTGGAAAGAAACAGGGTATTCGGTAGAGGAGGGATGAAATTCACTTCAGGCTGTTCACTGGAGCTTAGAATCACCGTAAAGCCACAGACATGGTGTTCCCAGGAGTCGCATGGTTTGGGACCCTAACCACCTGAGGGTTGGCAGACACTGGATTGTCAGCAGGCTTCTAATCAGTGATTCCAAGGACATGAGGCTCATCTCTGGCTTGGAGCTGCTGCCTGCATATGATCTACACAGTCAACATGGAAAGGTTTCCAGTGTCAGAATGTCGTATTTGGCTGGTTTTCTTTGCCAAATTGGATAGTGAAGATAACATCAGATACTGTAGAGCCAGCCTCTCCAATCAGGAGGGTTTGGTCAGAAGCAATAGCCAGCCAGCCCCAAACAACAGGAGCAGAAGTGAACTGGGGCTTGGGTAAAGCCAAATGAGCCCACATAAGTCAGTGATAGGAGATAGGAGTTCAGCCGTAACTAGATCAGGCCCTGGGGATTCAACACTTCGGGTCTCCCACACATTCTTCTGTGTGGAATGCCTTCCCTGTTTTCTTTGTCCCCATGATGTTTGTATTTTATTTTATTTTTTTTATTATTATTATTATTTGCCTTTTTGAGACAGGGTCTCCCTGTAGTCCCAGCTGTCCTGGAACTCACTCTGTAGACCAGGCTGGCCTTGAACTCACAGAGATCTGCCTGCCTCTAAAAGACTTTTTTTTTTTTTTTTGCCTTTTTGGATGTTTGTATTTTAATGTCTGTATTATCTTCTGGGAGTGGTAATATGTTCTAATGGCTGCAGGGCTTTCTACAGTTTAAAAAGCCCTCTCACATATACTTAGTTCATTTTAGTTCATTATGAAGTGGTTTCCCAAGGTTGCCGAGATGGTCAGAGGCCATGATGACAGCAACTGAGGACTTCCGATTTCTGGCCCAGGCAGACAGCTTCTGGGCGATGGCTTTCCAACCCCCTTGTAGAACTGTGCACATATCACATGCTCATAATGTATTCCTTTTTGTCTGAGACAAAGTCTCATTACGGAGCCAAGGCTGAGTACACAAGAAGTGTGCACCACCACACTCAGCTCACAAACACCCTTTTAAGGAAAGGACATTTTTTTCTGCCTCTTCAATGTCGACCACCAGGGCTGAAATCCTGCCTAGTGACATGTCTCTGTCCTTCCCTCTCCTGCCAGCAAACTGGAAGGAGGTTTTACTCAAATATATCAGCCCTGCCCAGTTGCCTGTGGAATATGGAGGTACGATGACCGACCCTGATGGAAACCCCAAGTGTAAATCCAAGGTACTAGTGGCGAGCTGGAGACCAACAGGGAATCCTCCATGACATGTGCACCTCAGCTCACTCCGCGCTCTACTTCTAGATCAACTACGGGGGTGACATTCCCAAGAAGTATTACGTGCGGGACCAAGTGAAGCAGCAGTATGAGCACAGCGTGCAGATCTCCCGGGGCTCCTCGCACCAAGTGGAGTATGAGATCCTGTTCCCCGGATGCGTCCTCAGGTAGGACGGGGCCTTCCACTCTGCCCGAGCCTTTCATGGGTGACATCAGTGAGTAGGCTGGGGTGGAAGAAGCCTGTTGCCATGGACACACATAAATGGAGCCTATGTGTCTAAGAGGGTGATGTCCTCTGCAGGTGGCAGTTTATGTCGGAGGGGGCAGACGTTGGTTTTGGGATTTTCCTGAAGACCAAGATGGGAGAACGGCAGCGGGCAGGGGAGATGACAGAGGTGCTGCCCAACCAGAGGTACAACTCCCACATGGTCCCCGAGGATGGGACTCTCACCTGCAGCGATCCAGGCATCTGTAGGTATCCAGGTCTTGACAACGCTTGAGGCCCTGCCACCTTTCTGCTTTTGAAGCCCCTCTTCCTCAGTGTTAGAACAGGAAGGAGGACTCTGAAGTCACCTTTCCTGGCCCAAATGAGGAAAACAGGCTTTGGAAAGGTGCAGTGACTTGCTTAACGGAACCCAGCTAGTTAAGTGCAGGGTAGGGCTCTCACCTGATACGCTTAGGTAGAGGTGAGTCACAGTATCAGGTGAACACAGGAGTTCAGAACAGCTGCTTTTGGGAGCTAGAGTTAGTGACACATATCTATAATGCTAGAACTTAGGAGGCTGAGGCAGGATTGAAAGTTGAGGCCAGCCTGGGCTATAGATTTTGTCTTAAAAAAAAAAAAAAAAGAAAGGAATTGGAGCCAAGAGCTGGCTCAGCATTTAACAGTACTGGCTGCTCTTACAGCTTTGGTTTCCAGCACCCACATGGTGGCTTCAGAACCATCTGTAACTCCAGTTCCAGATAATTTAATCCCCTTTTCTGGTCTCCTTGGGCACTGGGGACACATGTGGTAACATATGCATATATGTAGCTAAATACTTATACACATAAAATACAAATAAATCTTTTTTTTTTTTTTGAGACAGGGTCTCCCTTTAGTCCCAGCTGGCCTGGAGCTTGCTATGTAGACCAGGCTGGCCTTGAACTCCCAGAGATCCACCTCCCTCTGCCTCCCAAGTGCTGGGATTAAAGGCATGCACCACCATGCCCAGCCTAAGACAGTTCTCAGCCACCATGTGGATGCTGGGAATCGAACCTGGGTCCTCTCCAAGAGCAGTCAGTGCTCTTAACTGCTGACTCATCTCTCCAGCCCCCAAATAAATCTTTTTCAAAAAGTCTGCTTTGGAGTCCAAAGCTAACTAGGCCCATGACAGCTGCCAGATATTTCTTGTGGCCACTCCACCCTCACAGGTCAGATAGGCAAAGCTAACTGGATGGGTGTAGGGATCCCATGGGGAGTAGAATGCTGAAAAAAGCCTAGCCTTGAACCCTCTGAACATCATTTGTCTCCAGGTTTTCCAAAGAGCAGACACAGGGCAGGAGCAGGCAGTTTACACATGAAGAGATAAAAATGGTAAACAGATATTTGAAAAGGTGACTAACCTCACTCACTTTGTGGTATTGATTAAAATTCCTTTAGACTCACCAGTACTACTTTTGAAATGTATGCTACAGAAACATTTACACAAAGATAGAGGGGCCAGGAGGCTCCTAGCAGCCTATAAAATCCATAATAAGCTGGGTGTGGTGGCGCATGCCTTTAATCCTAGCACTTGGGAGGCAGAGGCAGGCAGATCTTTGTGAGTTCAAGGCCAGCCTAGTCTACAGAGCAAATTCCAGGACAGCTGGGACTACAGGGAGACCCTGTCTTGAATAGACCAAAAAAAATCCATAATAAGTCAAATAAATAATTATGGTCCATTCAAACAAAGCTAAGATGTTAACACATTAAGCAGATAAACATGAAACAGCATGTGTAGTATATATTCACTTATGGGGCTGGAGAGATGGCTCAGCGGTTAAGAGTACAGACTGCTCTTGAAGAGGACCCAGGTTCGATTCCCAGCACCCACATGGCTGCTAAGAACCGTCTTTAACTCCAGTTTCAGGGGAATCCGATGCCCTCTTCTGACCTCTGCAGCATTGTACGACATGGGTGCACAAACCTACATGCAGACAGTATATTCATACACATACAAAATAAAATTTAAAAAAAGAAATACTTAAAAAAAATTTTAAAAGTATATATTCACTTAGGTTGAACAAAAAAGTGTGCATACAGAAAGGGATTCTGGGAAATCTACATCAACTATAGGGAAATGGGATGCTTACAGAGGACTTTTTTTCTATTTCTGTAAATATATTTAAATATTTTATTTTTATTTTTGTGTATGAGTGTATTGCCTGCATGTATGTAAGTGTACCCATGTCATATAATGCCGTGGAGGTGAGAAGAGGGCATCAGATCCTCTGGACCTGGGTTGTTAGCTACTGTGTGTATTCGGGGATCAGACCTAGGTCCTCCAGAAGAGCAACCAGTGCTGAGTCATCTCTCCAGCCCTTCTGTAAATATATTTTACAGTGACAGTGTACTACACTTGTAAGTGGAAAAAGTACCTGCATATGCAACACACAAACCAGATAAATTTTTTGTTTCCTTTCTGAGCCAAGGGAATATCGGTAGAAAAGCATGAACAGGGCTTTATTCAGACAGGAGTTGGACTTCACCACTGGCTAGGTGTGTCACCTTAGCCAAGTGACTCAATCTCAGTTTTCTGATTGCTGCAACTAGGATCTTACAAAGATACCAGGTTACACGTGATAAGATCTGGGCAAGTGGCATAAGCCACTTGATAAAGCAAGCAACTCCATATCTGTGGCCACCATTATTGTTTTTATTAGAGCGAGTTGGGCCATTCCCAGAGATTATGCTACAGGATAGGAGAAGCCCTGGGCTCCATTTCCGAAGCAGCATAACCAAGGCATCAGCACTGGCCCCACAGATGTCTGCTGGCTTCCCTCCCATCCAGCAACACAAAGTCCCTGCTGCCCCCTTCCCACAGATGTATGGTGGCACAATCTGGCTCCCCTGAGACAGGAAGCATTCTTATTAGACAGCAGCCAGGTCTCTGGGGGAGGATGTGTGCTTCAGCAAGAACAAGGCTTTAGCACTGCCCAGGTATTGTCATCCACAAAGGAGAAAGCACTTTCTACTCACAGATTGATGTTTCTTTAAAGGATGAAGAAGTTGATATATAGAAAAGGGATGTTCCCTCTCCCACTAAGTAACTTGTGTAGACACAAAAGAAGAGAACACTAGAGACTCCCAGTCACAGACTATCCTAGAGATGATTAGGGCATTTATCCTTGATGTGACAAAGAGAATGTGGAGTCCCAGATCAGGGGAGCACTCCCTCAAAGGTCAGGGAGCTAGCAGGAGACCCTGCCCATTTGCAGCTCCTTCACAACAGAAAGATGACACAGCCCGTTAAGAAAACTAGGCTTGGGTCTGAAAATCCTAAATTTATTTTAGCCCTTCTTGGATCTGTTCCCTACAGAAGGCTTTCCCAGCTGGGATCTGCTTATTGCCCATTCATCGGTGGAGCAAAGTCAGGCCACAGTGTACAGTTCCCCTCCCAAGATATAAAGTCAATGAGAGGGGATCCGTCATTTGGAGCCAGGGTTGTTGAGATCCAAGGATTAGGTTACAGCTCACATGTGGGAGAGCAGTGCCTCTAAAGACCCAGCAACCCCCGCAAGGTGCAACCTGATCACCGTGTAAGTATGCCTGAGCCTTATTCAGGTGTACTGAGGACAATTTTGGATTAATTTCACCGTTTTCCTCCCACCTCACCTTTACTGAGGGTCTACTGAGTGTGGAATGCTCAGCTAGGAATGGGAAGATTGAGGAAAAGTGAAGACTTTATTTGGCAGGAGAGTACAATATAGTCTGGAAGACCTGAAATACCTTAGGAAGGTGTCAAACAGTGTCAGGGCGAAAACAGGCCAGCTAAGCACCAGTTGCCTGCTCGCTGAGAAAGTCTAGCTTTGCCACCAGATCTCTCAGAGTGTTCTGAGCAAGTGTCTCTAAAGAACAGATTTTGTTTTCCTTTCCTGTAAAATGAGGGAAGTGGGCTAGAACAAGTCTTTATCTGGGGTCCATGGGCTCCTTCCAGAGCAGTGGTTCTGAATCTAGTGACCAACACCTCTCTTTTACAATAGTAGCTACTGTTCCCATTACATTCTGAAATAAAACTCAGACACTATAACCCACTTACAACATACAATTTAAAAATCAATATAATCTGTAGTATAAAGAGAAATAAAAGGAACTCATTTTGAATATAATAATTATTATGAGGCACTAGAGATCAAAACAAGGGCTTCCTGCCGGGCATGGTGGAGCACACCTCTAATCCTAGCACTTGGGAGGCAGAGGCAGGCGGATCTCTGTGAGTTCAAGGCCAGCCTGGTCTACATAACAACCTCTAGGCCAGCTAGGACTAAAGGGAGACCCTGTCTCAAAAATATCAAAACGAACAAACAACCCCCCCCCCACACACACAAAACAAGGGCTTCCTGCATGCTAGGAAAGTGTTGTTATCACTGAGCTTCAGCCTGAGATCTAGAATAGACACATTTTTTCACTACGTAAATGAGAGGGCAAGATGATACTGCCCCCTCTCTTCAGAACACCATCTTCCCCAGGGTCACAGACTCTAAGGAGTTACAATGACTGGAGGGCTTCTGAAATTGCAAGCTGCCTTCAGATTCTCAAAGGGGCCAGTTACCCAAGAAAAATAGAGGATTCCTAGTTGGGAGGATCTCTAGGGGATCCATGAACCTGTCAACAGATGACCAGTGTCACAGGGAGTTATGCAGACTCTGGGGATGCAGTCACTCTACTTCCCCTTTGCCTCCTTTAAAGCCTTTCCTTGTGGGGCTGGAGAGATGGCCTAGGGTTCGATCCCCAGCACCCACATGGCGGCCGAGAACCGTCTGAAACTCCAATTCCAGGAGAACTCCAGTTCCAGGGGAACCCGACACCCTCTTCTGACTTCCGCGGCATTGCATGACACGGGTGCACAGACCTGCAAGCAGACAGTACATTCATACACATACAGAAATAAATAAAATTAAAAAAAAATTAAAAAAGCCTTGTGTTTCAGGGCAGAATCTTGCTTGCTTGCTAGGCAAAGCCATCTCAATCCTGGTCTACGGAGATCAAAATATTTCGAACTCTTGATTGCCAAGACTATTACCCAGGGCTGAGGGAGTATGGGACATGAAGGACCTCTGGTGGAGATGGAAAACAGATGACTGATATTCATGGCAGGAAGGAGGAGTGGGGACTGTGCTGGCTATTGGGCTAATGCATTTTATCCAGGATCAGGAAAAAAGGTCGTTTTAGGATAAATACAGCCAGGCATGGTGGTACACACCTTTAATCCTAGCACTTGGGAGGCAGAGGCAGGTGGATCTTTGTGAATTCAAGGCCAGCCTGGTCTATAGAGTGAATTCCAGGACAGCTGGGGCTACAAGAGAGACCCTGTCTTGAAAAGACCAAAAAAAAAAAAAAAAAAAAAAAAAAAAGGATAAATGCAGTTGATTTTTCCCTCAAGTAAGAGAAGAGCAGCGCAGGGAAGGGGCGAAGCTAGTGTTTTTGTTTTCCTGCTTAGTTTTCTTAGAGGGGCATTTTAGTGAAATGGAACAGCTTCTCAAAGGCACAGTATTAGATGAAAACCAAGCCTGTTCAATTGCCAAGGCTTAGAAGTTTTCTCTGCCAATTGAGTGTCAATGTTCTCTCTCCAGAGGAAACCACAGCTAACTGGTCCTATCTGTCATTGTACCAAATATATTCCATCTCTTCAGAAACACTATGCTTCCATAATAAGCAGGGCAGGTACTCACACACAGATACAGACATAAGAATTATGTCTGTCATTTGGTGTATGTTTGAAGAAAGTTTGAAATAGAACTCACCAAAGGACTTGAGCAAACCCTGCCCTTTCCACCATTGTCATATTGTATGGCATCATCAAAAAGAACCTAGAAATATAGGAAAACACTTGGGTTTTTCTACATATATTAAGAATGATGTTACAGGGCTGGAGAGATGGCCTAGTGGTTAAGAGCGCCGACCGCTCTTACAGAGGACCCGGGTTCGATCCCCAGCACCCACATGGCGGCCGAGAACCGTCTGAAACTCCAATTCCAGGAGAACTCCAGTTTCAGGGGAATCCGAGACCCTCTTCTGACCTCCGCGGCATTGCACGACACGGGTGCACAGACTTGCATGCAGATAGTACATTCATACACATACAGAAGTAAATAAAAATTAATAAAAAAAATAAAAAAAAAAAAGAATGATGTTACAAACTGTTTTACATTCTGTTTTGGCTTTAGGATGTATCTTGGAAATTTCCCATTCTATGGAGCTAAGGTCCCTTCCTTCCAACTCTCCCTTTCCTTTGTAGTCCTAAGTAGTCCAGGTTGGCCTCAAACTTGGTACATAGCCCAGGTTGCCCTTGAACTTTGGATCCTCAGCTTCCTGAGCATGTGGGATGCAGATGTATGCCACCATGTCCAGCTAAGCTTTTTCTTTTTCTATCAGAACACTGTTCCAGCACATGGATCACAATACAAATTGCTCAGGCAACTTTCCTTTGATGGACATTCTGTCTTTTTATAAGTAGGCGCTGTAGTGAGTTACCTCTTGCCCAATTTTTTTTTTTTTTTTTTCTTGGCCTTTGAACAGGGTCTCCCTGTAGCTCCAGCTGTCCTGGAACTGCTATGTTAGACCAGGCTGGCCTTGAACTCACAGAGATCCACCTGCCTTTTGCCCTCCCAAGTGCTAGGATTAAAGGCATGCACCACCATGCCTGGACCCACTTCTTTTTTTTTTTTTTTAATTAATTTTATTTCTGTATGTGTATGAATGTACTGTCTGCATGCAAGTCTGTGCACCCGTGTCGTGCAATGCCGCGGAGGTCAGAAGAGGGTGTCGGATTCCCCTGGAACTGGAGTTCTCCTGGAATTGGAGTTTCAGACGGTTCTCGGCCGCTATGTGGGTGCTGGGGATCGAACTCGGGTCCTCTGCAAGAGCGGTCGGCGCTCTTAACTGCTAGACCATCTCTCCAGGCCCCCACTTCTCTTTCTATAAGGTACATTTCCGATTCATAAATTTTGTTCAGAAACTGAGTGGAGCTTGGCTTCCTGGGGCAGAAATCAAGCAGGACTATAGGTAGGAATGCAAATCTTAGGGAAATTCCAGTTCTACCATGTCCTTACCGTGTGACACAGGACCTCCTTTTTACCTGATTTATAAAACAGAGCTACTGCTGAATTCAGAGTTGCTGTGAGGAAGAGTGTGATCACATGTATAGATTACAAACCCAGTGTTTCCACATGGACATTATCATTATCAAGCTACTGCTGCTGTTACCTCTCCTTTCAAAGCCCAACTCATGCCTGCCTGCTCTAAAAAGCCGTGGGCTTGGCGTTGGAGACCCTTTTCTTCTAAGCTGTTCCAGATAGGGTCCTGTCACTCATCTCACTTGGCCTGTTCTGTCATACATTTTTCACTCCATGAACATATTGTCAGTCCAGCTAGAGTAAGTTTCAAAAGGTCAAGGACTGTTTACTTATGCTACCTTTACCTCCATCTCCTACCACACTGCCTTGCTCTGTCAGTAAAAATCAATCTATCTCTATCTCCAAGCTCTTGGCCAGAACTGCCTAAATGTCTGGTTTTCTGCTCCCCCAGATGTCTTGCGGTTTGACAACACCTACAGCTTCATCCATGCCAAGAAAGTCAGTTTCACTGTGGAGGTCCTGCTTCCAGACAAAGCTGCAGAAGAGAAGATGAATCAGCAGGGGGCAAGCCCTTCAAAATGATGGCTTCTCCACAGGCCCGGCCCCCTGTCTCCCTATCGGTTTCTTTGTAGTAGTCATTTTCCTACAACCTCCATGCCCAAAGATATTGGGCTGGAGGGAAGACCTCAGATTGGATCTGGGAGATTTGGTTTCATCATTAGAAGAGGACAATTAGCTAGATTGGGCCTCCTTGCCTCTTGGATTACTAAGGGGTTCTCAGAGATTGGTTGTCAGGATTGGAATTGTCTGTCCTGTAAACACAGCCACTTCTGTCCAGTGTCAGCTAAGACAAGAGGAGGCGTTGCACAGCACCACAGCAGGAAAGAAAATTAGAAAGGGGAGAGGTGGGGATGTAATACTGAGGGAAGATGTAATACTCAGGGGAGAAACTTGCTCCCAAATGAACATGGAAGTAAACCTCCATGATCGTAAAGGCAGGGGCAAGGTGGCAGGCTGTCGAGAGTGACGGCAGGGGTCCAAAGCTCTTCCAAACTTTTCATCATAAGGCTTAGGTATCTCCTGGCCTTTTCCCAGTCACAGGTGTGGCCCGCAGATAGGCAGCCCTCTCTTCCCCCGCTGCGAACTTCAGCCTAAAGACTGCCAGTGACTCAGAGCTTTGTGAGACTGGAGGACCCAGCCACCGTGCTTCGATGCAAAAACAAAACAAAAACACAAACCCTCCAAAAGCACAAGGGTAATTACCTCCAGGGAGTAGAGTGTGGAAGGACCAATGAGGCTGTGGGTGGGTGCTAGGCCTCCCACTGGTCAACCCCCATTTGAGCACCCCAATGAGCACAAAAATGACAAGTGGGATCCAGACAGCATGTGGAGGGGGCATTTTCCAGTCTGAGTTTCCCACAGTGCCTGCCAACCGGCTTCCTGACCGACTTGAGCAAGGGCTTGACAGGCCTACTAAAGTGGAGGCGTGTAAGTGCGTTTCCCGTGCCTGTGGACGTGGGCAGGGAGGGTGCCTGGGCAGATGGCGAAAAGCCAGGCAAGCAGCTCGCAGAGCCTGGGGCAGGGGCGGTCACAGGCGGCAGGCACCCGGAGCACTGGGCCCGACACGCCCTGCGAACGCCCGCCTGGGCCTGGCTGCCCAGAGCTAGGGACCGCAAAGGGCCGAGGCTGCGCAGCTCCAGTCACGCCCCTCAGGATATTCTGGCCTTGGTTTACAACGCTGTTAGGAGCATTAACCAATGAATAAAGCAATTCTCAATGCACACGGAGTGGAATTCAATGATCACCGCCCGGCTTCTAGCTGCCACTTGGACTTGAGAACTATGCTTGAACCTCTCGGAAGCCCACAAGCAGCTTTCTCCCAAAGTGACGCACACGAGAAGTAGTCTGTTGCTCTCTTCTCGCGTGAATTTTCCCGAGCGCTCGACGTGTTTGTTCGCCATCTTTGTTTAGGGCATTAGGAGCCCCCGCCCCCTCGACTGCCTTCATGGTGGGGCGGAAATCCCGTCCTATTCGGTTCTATACGTGCCGCCGTACAGTTAGTGCTCGCCGACCTGTTCGGGTCCTGAGGTGGGCGCTGAGGTGGGGGGGGGGGGGGAGAAGAGAACCCGGGGGNGGGAGAAGAGGAACCGTGGTCACGTGGTTTTAGGGAACGTCTCCTAATTCCTCTCCTGCACGACGTTTGTTTCAGGGACTCCAGTCAGATATGCCCTCCTCACCCCCACGGAGCCCAGTATGGCTTAACCGCTGACTTTCTGCCACTCAGGGTCCTAGAAGGACACAACTGGAAATGATGTTCTCCGTAGGGAGTTGGTATTCACTTTCCCGATCTTTGACAAGTACGGTACAGAAACCCTGCTCTTAAATTAACCAGCTGGAAGGAAGCCTGGTGTAGTGACGACAGCCTTTAATTTCAGCAGACGGAGGCAGAGGCAGGTGGATCTCTGTGAGCTCAAGGCCAGCCTGGTCTATAGTGCGAGTTCCAGGTCTGTCAGGGCTACCTACTGAGACTGAGACCATCTAAAAACAACACAACACAAAGCACATACCAGCTGGGGTTGTTGCAGACAGGGTCTCATTATGTAGTCCTGGCCAGCCTGAAACTCACTATGAGGACAGGCTGGCTTTGAACTTTCGATGTTCCTCCTGCCTTTGCCTCCTCAGTGCTGGGATTAAAGGTGTAAGCAAGCCATTATTCCCTGATAAGGCAAAGATTTAAGAAAATATAAGTGCACTTATACCTACAAGAGAGCTTGGTGGAAATCAGCACTCTGTAAATACTGGTAATTTTTTTTTTTGTTTTGTCTTTATTTTATTTTATTTTATTTTTGTCTTTTCGAGACAGGGTCTCCCTGTAGCCCCAGCTGTCCTGGAACTCACTCTAGACCAGGCTGGCCTTGAACTCACAAAGATCCAACTGCCTCTGCCTCCCAAGTGCTAGGATTAAAGGCAAGTGCCACCATGCCCTGCTCTTTATGAGACAGTTGGCCTGGAACTCACTATGTATACCAGGCTGGCCTCCATCTCACAGAGATCCATCTGCCTCTGGCTCTCAAGTGCTGGGATTAAAGGTATGTGCCACCATGGCCGACTAACTTTTAACTATTTTATTTTAATTATGTGTTTGTAATACACAGAGCTTCAATAAAACATCTGCTTAAAAAATGTGTTTGTGGGGCTGGAGAGATGGCCTAGCGGTTAAGAGCGCCAACTGATCTTGCAGAGGCCCCGGGTTTGATCCCCAGCACCCACATGGCGGCTGAGAACTGTCTTTGACTCCAGTTCCAGGGGAATCCGATGCCCTCTTCTGACCTCCGTGGCATTGCATGACACTGGTGCACAGACCTACATGCAGACAGTACACTCATACATATGTTATATAAATAAATAAAATAATGTGAAAAAAATGTGTTTGTGTCTGTGTCTGTGTGCCCTGTGCCTGCAGAGGCCAGAAAAGGTGTCAGATTCCCTGGAGCTGGAGTCACAGGCAATTGTGTCCTATGAGGGTGCTGGGAACCCAACTCAGGTCCTCTGAAAGAGCAGTAAGTGCTCTTAACCCAGGAGCCATCTCTCCAGCCTGTCCACTTTATTTTTATTTTTTACAGACGTGGCAACTGGGGCCAGGAGCGGGACTAACATCTAATTAGTGATACAAGTGGGATTTGTTGCCAGGGGGCCTACCTTTGCTTGCCCAAGAGGAGTCAGGGTTTTTTTTAATTGACACGAACTAGGTGATTTTCCTTGGTAAGGGAAGGACTCACCTGTTGTAACCACTATCCCCAAGTTCTCTCCGATTCTTATTTCCCTGGAATTTTGTATCCCAGACCTTGTCCTCTTGCTTCATTCATTCATTCATTCATTCATTCAATATCTGGCCCCCAGAAAGTTTACTTAATCTGGGCATTTACTAATCCAGATAGCATAGATAAATATGCTCTGCTGACAAGGGACTCTGAAAGGCCTGGCACCCACTTCTCAGGGGCACTCGGACCCCCAATCCCCTCATTTACTGAGTCCAACTTAAAGAGCTGGGATCTGAAGCCACCCAGTCTAGATTCAAATGGCAGCTTCTCTGTTTAACAGCAGTATGACCCAGGAAAGTGACCATTTTCTCTGTGTCTCTCTTTATTCCTCTGTAAAATAGGTCCCCATGCTGGTATGAGGGTTTAAGGAAGCAAACTTCTGGGTTGGTAGTCAGTCACTCAGTAAATAATGACTTCTCATAATCATTGTGAACAGTGAAAACTCCCATGTCTCCCACTTTACACGTGAACTGAAGCTCAGAAGTCCCACACTTTTGCCAGAAGCCCCACACTATCAAGTGTACCATTCTCCCAAATCTATAATCAGATCTGGGAGAAAAAAAAAAAAACTATCGACCCGCAAAGTCCAAGCCTTGTAGAGGGACTTGGGTGTGCACGGCAATTTGCAGACACTCCCTGGGGTGGAGATTGCCCGAACTGTCCTTCAGCCCCAGCTTTCAGTCGGGTCTGGTCTGGTGGCTCCAGAGGTGGCAGCAACGACTGCAGTGACTCGGACCCTAGAGGCAGTGTCATGGCGGAGCCGCAGGCGCGGGGCGCGGAGCGCGACCTCTTCCGGGACACGTGGGTGCGATATCTGGGTGAGAGTGGGAGTGATGGGCTCCAGGGCTGGGAAAGTGGGGTCGCCGGTGCGGATCTGGAGTCTGGGGGAAGGTTGTAGTTCTCATTCAGCCTGGGCTGGAGACTGGACTGAGAGGGCTAGGGACTTGCCCAACGTCACACAGCATTGGTGGGTTCAGCTCTGTTTTCAGGGCTCTGCTGGCCCACGAGGGAGGCTTGAGCGGGCTGAGCGAGTTGCCCTCTGCCATGACCGTGCACTTGCCGTGGGGCCAGAGGACCTGAACTCGTACCCTGGCCCTGACACTCTCTGGCCCTTCGTGGGTCTTAGTTTCCTGTTGTAGAAAAAAGGCCTCCGGTTGGGTGCTGGGTGTAAGAATGGAATGAGATAAGGCTCTGAAAGGCCTGGCACTTGATAAGCTTATTAGGGCAGACTCCCAAAACCACGGCCAGGAACTCGAACCAATGAACTGTGGGAGTGGTGCTTCAGTACTGAGCCCTCCAAGATGGACTTCCTCATTGGTGCCAGTTCGCAGCCCAGAACCTAAGGTAAAATCCCTTGACTGAGGTCACGCAAAAGACAGTTTAGCCGGCCAGGTTTAGAACAGCGCTGTCTAGTGCCCCCTTGTGGAACGGCCCTGGGCTTGAGATTTAAAGGCCTTCTTCCTCTAGGCTATGCCAACGAGGTGGGGGAGGCTTTCCGCTCCATGGTGCCTGCAGCTGTGGTATGGCTGAGCTATGGTGTGTCCAGCTCCTATGTGCTGGCCGATGCTATTGACAAAGGCAAGAAGGCAGGAGAGGTGAGTGTTGGCTGACCTTTCGAATCCCAACCCCAACCCGGACGCACTCCCCGTGTGGTAAAGTCCCCTGGGACAGTCCTGTTCCCATAGCATTTCAGGGTGCAGGCCATACTCTGGTCCTACTCCACCCCACTCCCACCCTCGTAATTGGAGGTGACAGTCCATTCTTTTTTTTTTTTTTTGGTCTTTTTGAGACAGGGTCTCCCTGTAGCCCCAGCTGTCCTGGAACTTGCTCTGTAGACCAGGCTGGCCTTGAACTCACAAAGATCCGCCTGCCTCTGCCTCCCAAGTGGTAGGATTAAAGGCATGTGCCACCACGCCCGGCAGCAGTCCATTCATTTTTTTTTTTATTTTTTTTATTTTTGTATGTGTATGAGTGTACTGTCTGCATGTAGGTTTGTGTACCCATGTCGTGCAATGCCGTGGAGGTCAGAAGAGGGCGTTGGATTCCCCTGGAACTGGAATTAAAGACGGTTCTCAGCCGCCATGTGGGTGCTGGGGATCGAACCCGGGTCCTCTGCAAGAGCAGTTGGTGCTCTTAACCGCTAGGCTATCTCTCCAGCCCCAACAGTCCATTCTTAACTCATGGGTGTGGACAGGTCCTGAGTGTGGTACAGTCCATAGCAGCCTCCTTCCTTTTTTCCCTCATGCCCCCTCACCCTCCATCTTCCTCCTGTGGTGGGCACTTTGCCGTAAGTGTTTCTGTACCCGCCAGGTGCCAAGCCCTGAAGCAGGTCGCAGCACCAGGGTGACTCTGGCTGTGGTGGACACCTTTGTGTGGCAGGCTCTGGCCTCTGTGGCCATCCCGGGTTTCACTATCAACCGCTTGTGTGCTGCTTCTCTCTATGTCCTGGGCACTGCCACCCGCTGGCCCCTGGCAGTCCGTAAGTGGACCACCACCACGCTTGGATTGCTGGCTATCCCCGTCATCATCCACCCCATTGACAGGTGGGTGACTTCCTGGCCTCAGGGACTCGCCATTCTGCAGGTAGATTTGCGTTGTAAGAGGTGTGGGCACAGAACCATGACAGCAGAGGCGGGGTTGAAGCAGGTAGGACAGTCTGTGCCCTTGTCATATGACGTGGCAGGCACTTTGGCAGTAGAAGAAGAGTGCCTTGAGGATATGGGACAGAGGACAAGTAAGTTCCCAGAAGGAAAGGAGAGTGTCGGAAAACAGCTAGGGGCAGGCCTGAGCAGATGCCCTGGGAGTAATGGATTCAAAGGTGGTGTTGGCAACAGAAGTCAAACTCAAGACTAAAGTTGTTAAGGAGAAATTAAAAAACAAAAGTCCAGGGGTAGATTGTTTCAGGTACAGCTAGATCTAGGCATCCACAGGGGTAGATTGCTTCAGGTACAGCTGGATCTAGGCATCCACAGGGGTAGATTGTTTCAGGTACAGCCGGATCTAGGCATCTACAGGGGTAGATTGTTTCAGGTACAGCTGGATCTAGGCATCTACAGGGGTAGATTGTTTCAGGTACAGCTGGATCTAGGCATCCACAGGGGTAGATTATTTCAGGTACAGCTGGATCTAGGCATCCACAGGGGTAGATTGTTTCAGGTACAGCTGGATCTAGGCATCCAAGTGGTACCGTTAGGGTCTCCCATCCTTCAGCTCCCCCTCCGTCCCACCCTTCTGTTGACCTCATTCACTCTCCCCTCTGGGGGCAGAGATGGCCCTCTGTACCTCACAGCTTCCCCCTCTAAAAGTTTAACAAGCCATACCAGAAATTTTGTCATAATAATGCCAAAAGTCCCAAGAAAGTCTGATTGGTCTATCCAGACTGGATGCTCCACATAGGTCCACATTCTCTTCCCTGATTAGCCAGGCTTGGGTCATGTGATCCACTCTTAGAACTAGAGGTGGGTGTCAGCTAGAAGAGACCAATATCCAATAAGGGAAGGGTCTTCCCATAGGAGCATAACTGACCCTGAGCCTCACAGTGATCCTTCACCCACTGTGCCTCAGTTTCCCCAACTGCATAAATAGAAGGTGACTGTTATTCTAGGGGGGGCGGAGTGTGGCCCAAGTGGGAGGATTACGACATGGTGGATCTCCACCCAGACGCCGTTTGCACCGTGTATCCAGCATCCCTAGCCTAGATCCTGTCTACCCTCTTCCTTGGCTTCCTGCTCATCAACCCTACCCTTCCTGTAGGTCGGTGGACTTCCTCCTGGACTCCAGCCTGCGTAAGCTCTACCCATCAGTGGGGAAGCCCAGCAACTCCTGACTGCCCTGTGTACCTGGCCTGTGGGTTGGCCCACTCACATCAAGGAACATGGACGCTGGGCTGTCCGAGGTCCATGGCCCTGGCATCTGAGCGGGTTTGAGCTGACAGAAGCCTAGAGACAAAGGCCTCAAAGAGCGGCAGCTGCAGCAAGTCCCAGAGGTGGGACCCAACCATGACTGCATTAATGGCAACTGTTGAATGGAATGGGAGAGGACCCTGGCATAAGCCTGTCTTTGGATGGGACAGTTGCATGCTCCCATGGAGCATAAGGATGCTGAGGCCCAGAGAGTGCGAGGAGTAGACCTAAGATCACATGACAAGCCAAGTACCAGTATGTCCAGCTGCTCAGCTAAGTCACTTAATGGGAATGTGACTCAAGGATTCAGGGAGAAACACAGAAACACAGCATTTGGGACACCTCAGGACAGATTCTTCAGCCACTCCACCCTGCTTCAGGAGCTGCTGGGGCCTGGCTGGAAGGCAGGACAGCAGTGAGCTAGGTGCTGGTCCAATAAACCTTTAAAAGTTGCATTTCTTCTTCTCTAATGGGGATGTGGTGGCAGCAGTAGGCCTTCCTGAACAGGTAAACTGAGGGAGGAGTGGACTGAAGAGATGGCCAGTGGTTAAGAATGCTGGCTTGGGGGGCTGGAGAGATGGCCTAGCGATTAAGAGCGCCAACTGCTCTTGCAGAGGACCCGGGTTCGATCCCCAGCACCCACATGGCGGATAAAAACCATCTTCCAGGGGAACCCAATGTCCTCTTCTGACCTCCGAGGCATTACATGACACGGGTGCACCAACCTACATGCAGACAGTACACTCATACACATAAAAAATAAAAAAAAATGCCGGGCATGGTGGCGCACGCCTTTAATCCTAGCACTTGGGAGGCAGAGGCAGGCGGATCTTTGTGAGTTCAAGGCCAGCCTGGTCTACAGAGTGCGTTCCAGGATAGCTGGGGCTACAGGGAGACTCTGTCTCAAAAAAGACCAAAAAAAAAAAAAAAAAAAACCCCGTCTTAGGCCGGGTATGGTGGTGCACGTCTTTAATCCCAGCACTTGGGAGGCAGAGGCAGGTGAATCTCTGTGAGTTCAAGGCCAGCCTGGTCTACATAGTGAGCTCCAGGCCAGCTAGGACTAAAAGGGAGACCCTGTCTCAAAAAAGACTATATATATATATATGAACTGGCTGTTCTTGTAGAGGACATGGGGCTAACCGTTATCTGTAACTCCAGTCCCAGGAGATCCAACACCCTCTTCTGACCCCTGAGGGCATCGCATGATTCAGGTGTACTTACATACATGTAGGAAATACACTCACACAAATAAAATAAAAAAATAAAATATTTTAATAAAAAAATAAAATTTAAATTAAACTAATGTAGTCAGAGAAAAGCTTGTCGAGAGGTGCTGGGATTAAAGGTGTGCACCACCAGGCCCGGCCTAAAACTTTTTTTTTTTTTAAGTTTTTATGTGTATGAATGTACTGTCTGCATGTGGGTTGGTGCACCTGTGTCATGCAATGCCACGGAAGTCAAGAGGGCATTGGATTCCCCTGAAAGACTGTTTCAGATTGCTATCACAAAAATACAAGAGACTAGGTAATTAAGAATACAGGTTTAATCTAGCTCCTGGTTTTGGAGGCTGGGAAATCCCAAAGCAAGGTGAAGAAGTGGAGAAGGTCTGGACTATGCTGGCTAACCCAGTGGGTGAAGGTCTATCCATTCCTGAGAGTTGTTCCCCATGCCCCAAATACCACCCAGGAGGCCTCACTCCAATACTGTTGCGATGATGACTTGAGGCTCCAACAATGGAACTTCAGGGGGACACAAATCATACCAAGGAGTAAGCTGCAGGCTGCTGCCCTCCACCAGGCTGGACAGATGGAAGTGTGGCAGAATACTGGGAACAAACCTACAGAAGCGGGGGAGAATGCCCAGGCTCACACACTGTGGACTGAGCAGCAGTCCTGAAGGAGGGCTCTGGGCAGGAAGGGCAGAGCCCAGGTGGCTGTTCTGGGAGGCAGAAGAGCAGACCAGGTCCTACCTGAGACTTTCTGCTGGGAGGACTCTGCCAGCTCACCTTCCTTCTCTGATTCTTAGAATTTAGATCTGGAATGGTGGACCATGCTATTTACCCAGCATCTGGGTTAGCAGGAGGGCCAGAGCAGTAGGTGTGCTTAATATTTAAGCATTGGTATCTCTAAGATAGGAGGACTCTGGCTTGTCCATTTCCATAGTAAAAATGTTTCCACATGGGGCTGGAGAGATGGCCTAGCAGTTGAGAGCACCGACTGCTCTTTTAGGGGACCTGGGTTTGATCCTCAGCACCCACATGGCGACTGAGAACCGTCTTTAACTCCAGTTCCAGGGGAATCCAATGACCTCTTCTGACCTCCGTGGCATTGCACGACACAGGTGCACAAACCTACATGCAGACAGTACACTCATACACATAAAAATAAATAAATTAATTAAAATAAAATTAAAAAATATTTAAAAAAATGTTTCCATCATAGCCTCTTTCAAGCTACCCACATGAAGTCCCTGAACATAGCTGGGAAGCGGCACACTAAATAATTGGGCATTGTCAAGAGCGCCTCAAACCACAGATGCCGTCAGACCCTCTACACTGTCTGATCCTAAACATACATGCTGTGATTAAGTTTATAAATTAGGAACAAGAAGACATTAACTACTACAACTATAATGACATAAATGAGAACTGGGGCTGGAGAGATGGCTTAGTGGTTAAAAGCGCTGCAGCTCTTGCTGAGGACCCGGGTTTGATTTTCAACCCCCACATAGTGGCTAACAACCATCTAAATTCCAGTTTTAGGGGATCTGACAGCCTCTTCTGACCTCCATGGGGATTGCAGGACATGGGCACACTTGCATATATGTAGGCAATACACTCGTACACATAAAATAAATAAAATAGTTGCCGGGCATGGTGGCGCATGCCTTTAATCCCAGCACTCAGGAGGCAGAGGCAGGTGGATCTCTGTGAGTTCAAGGCCATCCTGGTCTACATACAGAGTGAGTTCTCGGACAGCTGGGGCTACAGGGAGACCCCGTCTCAAAAAGACCAAAAATAAGTAAGTAAATAAATAAAATATTAAAAACTGGAACAGTCATAATCCTATACTATAAGAAGAGTTACTCAGAACTTGTGAACTGATTATTTCTGGAAATTTCCATTTAATACTTTTAGACCACTGCTGATCCATAACTACTACATGGAAAGGAAAACCACAAATAAGGGCTGACTATTGCAGATAGAAACAATCTCATTGGGGGCTGGGAAGACTGCTCAGTGTGCAAGAGCACTTGCTGCTCAATCATGAGCACCTGAGCTTGTGTCCCCAGCACCCAAGTAAAAAGCTGAGTGTAGCCAGGTATGGTGGTACACGCCTTTAATCCTAGCACTTGGGAGGCAGAGGCAGGCGGGTCTTTGTGAGTTCAAGGCCAGCCTGGTCTACAGAGCGAATTCCAGGACAGCTGGGGCTACAGGGAGACCCTGTCTCAAAAAAAGACCAAACAAACAAACAAAAACAAACAAACAAACAAAACCCCGAGTGTGTCCGAGTGTGTCTGTAACCAATCCCAGCCATTTGGGGGATGGAGGCAGAGACAGGAGATCTCTGGGGCTTAGGTGGAGGCATGGGGTGGGGGTGGGGTCTGGTGGGAGGTCAGGAACAAAAAAGCAAAGCAAAAAAACCTCTAACAGTGTAGGTGACAGTACAGTAAAACAATTAGAAAACATCAACTTTTTTTTTTTTTTTGGCCTTTTTGAGACAGGGTCTTCCTGTAGCCCCAGCTATCCTGGAACTCACTCCGTAGACCAGGCTGGCCTTGAACTCACAAAGATCCACCTGCCTCTGCCTCCCAAGCGCTAGGATTAAAGGCGTGTGCTACCACGCCCACCGAAAACATTAACTTTTTGAAGATTTGCTACCTTAAAAATATAATTGAGGGGGCTGGAGAGATAGCCTAGCGGTTAGGAGCACCGACGCTCTTGCAGAGGACCCGGGTTCGATCCCCAGCACCCACATGGCGGCTAAGAACCGTCTGTAACTCCAATTCCAGGAGAACTCCAGTTCCAGGGGAGTCCGAGACCCTCTTCTGACCTCCGCGGCATTGCACGACATGGGTGCACAGACCTGCATGCAGACAGTACATTCATACACATACAAAAATAAATAATAATAAAAAAAAAATTAAAAAAAAAATATAATTGAGGACTGGCGAGATGGCTCAGTGGTTAAGAGTGCAGACTACTCTTGCAGAGGACCCGGGTTCAATTCCTAGCACCCACATGGTGGCTAAGAACCTTCTTTAAATACAGTTCCAGGGGAATCCGATGCCCTCTTCTGACCTCCATGGCATTGCATGACATGGGTGCACCAACCTACATCCAGACAGTACATTCATACACATAAAAAAATAATAATAATTGTATTTAAATTTGTTTATAATATTTTCATATGAATGTTTAATAATGGCTATTGTCTTGTTTTTGTAGGAATTGTTCTGCAGAATGATCATTGAGAGGGTTATTGAAGGGTGACTAGATTGTGAGGGTGCCAGGTTCATCAATGGTCTAATCACTGATGAGCTCATTATGGCAGTGCTGTTAGGAGGCGGGCCTGGCTAGAGGATATAGGCACCATGGGCTTGGCTTTGAAATATAGATTTTTTTTAGTTTAAAATGATATTTTATACATAGCCACACACACACACTTCCGAAGGCTAGAGAGATAATTCTAAATTATGGAGTCTTGGAGGCAGCAGAGATTATACTGGGACTCAACTGACCAGTGATCAAATCCTAGGTAACAACATCTGGAAGCATGGCCTTAACACTGTACTGTGAGTGGAGAAAGCATTTTGGCCAAGAGTAAATGCTTCATATTCTGTAAGCATTAATTGCAAATTAAAATAAAATTGAGAAGAGGTCACGATAAAGAAACTGCTAGAATTCTACTAATCCCAGTTTCATTAGATTGGTACAACCTGTGGTAATCTCAGGGTCACTTGTTATTGTGACAACATTTGACAAAAGGATGGCCCACAGGAATAGTCTTGCTGGGCTTGAGGATTGTCCTTGAAATCAGGTCTTGGCTGTGGACCCCGACTGCATTAACTGAAAGCAAACCACTGTCAGGACCCAGCCAGCTCTCTGGACACCACAGTATTCATGTCTTTTTCTGTTGCCTGTTGGCCCTTTGGGGGTTTGGCTTCCAAGACAGGATCTCATTGAGTAACTCGGAGACCTGGCTTGAATTCATCATGTAAACCTGGCTGACCTCAAACTCACAGAGAGGCGCCTGACACTGCCTCCTGAATGCTTAGATTAAAGGCATGCACCACCACTCAGGGCGCCATCTATTCTTCTATAATATGGAGTTTCTGATAGCTGGGCACCTCTGAAGCTCGGGAAATTAGTGTCCACCATAAGCTGGGCCCATACTAGGAGCTATAGCAGCTTTGGTGTATTAGGTAAATTATAGGGCATGGACTAGAAGGCATGCTTCTATATGGAGGGCAAGTTCCCTGGAGTCAAGCACCCAACCAAATGTTCAAGGCAGGCTCTGGGAACTTCACCAAAGATGCTATGCATCTTTAAGAACCTGGGGGATATGGTAAGGGGTGTGGGGGATGTAAGGCCACTGTTTCCCACACTGTGTTTAAACAGGCTTAAAAAAAAAAAAGACCTCAGTATTTGTCAGTGACGCGAGCAAGGAAACACTGCTATAAATCCTTCCGGGACTATCAAATATTAACTTTGACCAGAATGCTACTGAGCCTCCACGTGGTAAAAATAATAGTTGAAGAGCTTGTGTGTTCCTCTACACAATTCTAGGTGCTAAACTCCTGACAGAGTCTCTCAGGACTACTAACATTCCATTCCGTAGACAGGACAATCAAAGATTACAGAGTTTGAATTTGGAAACTTACCTAAAACCATATTGATAGCAAGTGATATAACTAGAACCAAAACTCTCATCTAAAAAAAAAAAAAAAGAAAGAAATCAGGTCTTGGCTGAAGTTCATCCGGGCCCCTTTCGTGAAGGCCAAGCTATCACAGTCAGTCATCTATCTCGCTGACCACCCTAGCCGTATCCAGTGAAAATCTGTATCGGAATCAGGGGATCCACCTCCCTCCACTTGCAGCCTGAGGAATTCTGACCATTCAGCAACTCCCAGAAGCCCCTGGATGCAGCTGTCTGTGAGGTGGGTCTGTCCCTTACTAGCCTCTGAGCTGGTAAAGGTCATCAGGAGACTGGCCCTGTGCTAGGAAGTGACCACTCTGAGCAGCATAGCCATCAGGGACTGCCGTCTTCCCCACTGAAGGTTCTGTCTCGCCCCTACGCTTCTCAGTCTCTCTTGGCTTCCCAGCCACCATGGGGTGGGCAGCTCTGCCCCCACCTCCTCCCCACCAGATGCTCCGCCTACTGCAGGCGCTCAGTGATGGAGCCAATCAACTATGGACCAAATTGGCTTCTCAGCCACCGTGGGGTGAGCTGCTCTGCCCCCCACCTGCCCCCCACCTCCTCCCCACCACGATGCGCTGCCTACTGCAGGCGCTCAGTGATGAAGCCAATCAACTATGGACAAATTTCCTGAAACCATGAACCCAAGTAAGTCCTTCTTTTAGGATGTTTAGGTCATACATTGCTGTCACCGTGATGGAAAACTGACACAGCTGTCTGACAAAGAGCTCACGGATTCCTGAAAGGTCAGCAGCTGGCTCTAGCTCTCTCCTACCAGCCAGTCCTGCTCTCCACTCACTGGCCCATAGGCAAGAGGACAGGCAAACAGGTCCCAAATGGGCTTGCCTCATCCACTTTCACCTTTTTTTTTTTTTGTCTTTTTGAGACAGGGTCTCCCTGTAGCTCCAGCTGTCTTGGAACTCACTTTGTAGACCAGGCTGGCCTTGAACTCACAGAGATCCGCCTGCCTCTGCCTCCCAAGTGCTGGGATTAAAGGTGTGTGATACCATGCCCCACCTGCCTCATCCATTTTCTTTTTTTAAAATTTTATTTATTTTTCTATGTGTATGAATGTACTGTCTGCATGTAGGTTTGTGCACCTGTGTTGTGCAATGTGCGGAGGTCAGAAGAGGGTCTCGGATTCCCCTAGAACTGGAGTTCTCCTGGAATTGGAGTTACAGATGGTTCTTAGCCACCATGTGGGTGCTGGGGATTGAACCCGGGTCCTTTGTAAGAGCAGTCGGTGCTCTTAACTGCTAGGCCATCTCTCCAGCCCCCTAATCCATTTTCAAAGATAAGCTCTGCCCTAGGCAACTGCTGAACCACTGATCAAAAATGTGAGGGGCACGGCCTTCCCTGATCAACCACAGATTTGGAGGAGACCATATCAACACAACACTCCCCAAGTCCACACAGTAGGCACAAGCCCTGCCTTGCCCAGGGCTGTCTCTGTCCAGGAGGCCTATGTGTTGGGGCCCTCATTTCCCCAGCAAAGTTGATCTGTGAAAGCTGAAGTCTTGGGTGAACATTTCTATACAAAAACTTTGGTAGGTATAGAGAGCTCCTCAGACCCCAATTTCCCAGACTGTAGCTGGGCATGGTGTGAAGCTCTGGGTCCTGAGCCACCCCCAGCAGCCGATGACCTAGATGCCTCTGATTCAGGCAGGTGTCACCATGAACAGAATCCATGACATCACGGTCAGTGAGCTGCTTGGTTTTATAGTATAAGAGGCATAAGCCAGTTAGAGCCTGGAGAGGCAAACTGTGTAATGACAAGGACAAGGAGGGAGTCTGGGTGATCATTTTCATTGCCTAGAATTGTTCATGTGGGTGGGGGGGGGTGGCACCCTGTATCCACAGGTTCCACAACTGAAGATTCCGCCAATCACACATCAAAAATATTTGGAGGTGTTGTGCTGTGGGGAAGGGAGATGGATTTTTGTAAACACCAGTGCAAGGGCCGCTGTGGTGTGGATACCACCAATGTCATCATGTCTGATCAGGAGGCAAAACCTTCAACTGAGGACTTAGGGGATAAAAAGGAAGGTGAATACATTAAACTCAAAGTCATTGGACAGGGTAACAGTGAGATACACTTCAAAATGAAAATGACAACACATCTCAAGAAATTCAGAGAATCACACTGTCAAAGATAGGGAACTCCAGTGAATTCACTCAGGTTTCTCTTTGAAGGTCAGAGAATGGCTGATAATCGTACTCCAGAAGACCTGGGCATGGAGGAAGAAGATGTGATTGAAGTTTATCAGGAACAAACGGGGGTGTGTGTGTGTGTTAGATATGTTAGATATTCTATTTTTTTTTTTGAGACAGGGTCTCCCCGTAGTCCCAGCTGGCCTAGAACTTGCTCTGTAGACCAGGCTGGCCTTGAACTCACAGAGATCCACCTGCCTCTGCCTCCTGAGTGCTGGGATTAAAGGCACGCACCACCGTGCCCGGCTAAATATTCTTTTTATTTTCTTTTCCCTCAATCCTTTACTTTTTTTTTTAATGGTTTCTTTTTTTTTATTTATTTTTTATGTGTATGAATGTACTGTCTGCACGTAGGTCTGTGCACCCCGTGTTGTGCAACGCCGCGGAGGTCAGGAGAGGGCATCAGATTCCCCTGGAACTGGAGCCAAGGACTGTTCTCAGCCCCCATGTGGGTGCTGGAGATTGAACCCAGGTCCTCTGCAAGAGCAGTTGGCGCTCTTAACTGCTAGGCCATCTCTCCAGCCCCAATCCTTTACTTTTTAAAAATAGTTCATTTGTAATGTATTCAAAATGAAAATTGGATACTGGCACTCCATCTCTTTAAAACATCTGATAATTTGAATTCTCACGTCCAATATTCATTATTGGTTGTTTTTATTGTGCTGATTTCTAGTGATCAGGCCTGAGCCCCTTTTGTATTCTCTCTCTCTTTCTGAAAATTTCGTGTGTGCAGAGAGAGGCCATCTTTTTAGGACTGTGCATTTTCAGATTTGTGGTGATAAAAAGTTATTGACCAGAGGGAGTTTTCATAATGACCTTCCCGCTGGTCTGAAAGCTCTATCAAGTGGCTACCTCAATCCTGGACTATAATTTTCAGTGGGAACTGAAAAATTTTTTAGAGAACTGAGCTGTGGAAAAATGACCCTTCCTCATCTTGAAGCTACTTTTTAAAATCTGAGGATCTAGACCAAAAGATCAGATTTGGAGTCACGATGGCAGATACAGCAAGTAAAGACTAACTCCAAAATGGCTTCACTGAAGAGAAAGCATTTTAAGATTAAATATTTTTTATTTTATTTATTTATTTTTATGTGTATGAGTGTACTGTCTGCATGTAGGTTTGTGCACCCGTGTCGTGCAATGCCCCAGAGGTCAGAAGAGGGTCTCAGATTCCCCTGGAACTGGAGTTAAAGACGGTTCTCAGCCGCCTTGTGGGTGCTGGGGATTGAACCAGGGTCCTCTGCAAGAGCAGTCAGCGATCCCAACTACTAGGCCATCTCTCCAGCACATTTTAAGATTAAAAAAAAAAATCTTGTCAGAAGATCCGAGAAAAGTTTTCTTTTCTTTTTCTTTCTTTTTTTTTTTTTTTGGGGGTCTTTTTGAGACAGGGTCTCCTTGTAGCTCTGGCTGTCCTGGAGCTCACTGTGTAGACCAGGCTGGCCTTGAACTCACAGAGATCTGCCTGCCTCTGCCTCCCAAGCGCTAGGACTAAAGGTGTGTGCCACCATGCCTGGCACAAAAGTTCTAAGTAATTTTCATTAGCCGTTGTTAATAAAGTTATTCTTGCAGAAGTATATGCAGCAGCAAAAAAAAAAAAAAAAAAAAAAAAAGGAAAAAAAGATGGCTGTGGTGGAACGTGCCTTTAATCCCAGCACCCTGGAGGCAGAGGCAGGAGGATATTTGGGAGACTAGACCAGCCTGGTCTACAGAGTGAGTTCCAGGACAGCTGGGGCTACAGGGAGACCTTGTCTCAAAAAGGCAAACAAAACAAAACAAAACAAAACAAACAAAACCACCAAAATATTTGGAAGATTGTATGTATCCATGATGAATATGCACAGACTTTTTGCCATTATTCTCTGTGTAATAATATATAACAACTATATGTAGCATTAACTTTGTAGTTTCTTTTCTGATCTTGTCTGTTTGGAGTTCTATGTGCTTCTTGTATTTGTATGGGTTTGTCTTTTTATAGTTTGGGGAAATTTTCATCTATTATTCTGTTGAAGATCTGATCAATACCATTCTCTTGGGATTCTTCTCCTTCCTTTATTCATATGATGGGGAGGTTTGATCTTTTCATAGTGTCCCACATTTCCTGGTTGTTCCACTTTTGTGTATTTTAAAATTTTTCATAGTCTTTACTTGAGGTTTTTAGTTGTTCTGTGTTATCTTCCAGGTCTGGTATTCTTTGTTCTGCTTCCTCCATTTTTTAAAAAATTTTATTTATTTTTGTATGTATATGAATGTACTGTCTGCATGTAGGTTTGTGCACCCGTGTTGTGCAATGATGTGGAGGTCAGAAGAGGGTCTCAGATTCCCCTGGAATTGGAGTTACAGAAGGTTCTTTGCCGCCATGTGGGTGCTGGGGATCGAACCCGGGTCCTCTGCAAGAGCAGTTGGTGCTCTTAACCGCTAGGCTATCTCTCCAGCCCTGCTTCCTCCATTCTACTTCTGAGGCTTTTTCCATTCCTTTCCTCTTGATTGGGTGAGTGTTCAATTTCCTTTTTCATTTCATCCTGTGATTTCTTTAGTATTTCCACTTCCTTTTGGAGCTTTTCAATCTCTTCCTGTAGCTCCTTTCTTCAGAGGTTGGTTTCCTTTTTTAGTGTTTCTTTTTTCTTTTTTTGGTCTTTTTGAGACAGGGTCTCCCTGTAGCTTCGGCTGTCTTGGAACTTGCTTTGTAGACCAGGCTGGCCTTGAACTCACAAAGATCCGCTTGCCTCTGCCTCCCAAGTGCTAGGATCAAAGTTGTGCGCCACCTTCCTTCTGGAGTTTGTCATTCTCTCCCTCTAGGTCCTTCTTGAGTTTTTCATTCTCTCTCCTTAGTTCTCTGACTTGTTCTTTATATTCTTTGATTTCTTTGACTATGTCTGTTCTCTAAGATCTGTGTCCTAGGCCACCCCCAGGCAGATCCTACTGTAGGAGTCTCCCACAGGGTTGGTAGAGCTTGGTGTAGAATTATCCTGCACCTTTCCCATGTTGTCCCTTCCTTGTGTCCCTGGCATGTGGGTTTCCTTTTTGCCTATATTCCAATGTGAATTCCAAATGCCTCTTCACTATATTGAAGGTTTGCTTTGCTTGCCTCCTTCAGATGCCTTTTTTTTTTCTCCTTATTTATGGAGCAGTGACTTGTCTAGGTTTCAGGCTTTCAATTTTGTTTATATATTGGAAGTCTAACTCATTCTTCCCTTTCTGTTCTGAAGGTTCTCCAAATATCCACTCGGACACTCCCTCATCAATTCCAGTTGTGGAGGGGATATGCCTTGCTAAGCCTGTGCCCTGGTACTCTGTGCTTTAGGTGGTCCTGGGAAATCCCTGATCTAAGCTCTGTGCACTTGAGTCTCACAGTGGCAACAGGCCCACCCTTTATACCAGCAGGGTGACTCTGCCCCCACAGCTACACAAGACAGTGATTCAATTAACCAACAAACCAATGAAACAATTATCCAACAACCCAGTGATAGAATTATCCAACAACCCGCCTGGCTGAAGCACCCGGCTCCTACCTGTGCTTCAGGTGGTCCTGAGAAGTCCCTGATCTAAGGTCTGTGCACTCAAGTCCTGAGGCATTAACTTTGTATTAGATACACTCAGTAATCAAGAGATGATGTAAAATGTATGGCTATATGTTGGATGAATACACACATTACACATGGATTACTTATGTTTGCATCAGTCTGAGCACAATACTCACAGAAACAACATAAGGGAGGAAAGGTTTAATTAATTAATTATTTTTGTCTTTTTTTAAAATTTTATTTATTTTTTTTGTGTATGAATGTACTGTCTGCATGTAGGTTTGTGCACTCGTGTCATGCAATGCCGCGGAGGTCAGAAGAGGGAAACGGATTCCCCTGGAACTGGAGTTAAAGATAGTTCTCAGCCACCATGTTGGTGCTGGGGGTCGAATTCGGGTCCTCTGCAAGAGCATTTGGTGCTCTTAACCACTAGGCCATCTCTCCAGCCCCTATTTTTTGTCTTTTTGAGACAGGGTCTCCCTGTAGCCCCAGCTGACCTGGAATTCACTATGTAGACCAGGCTGGCCTTGAACTCACAGAGATCCACCTGCCTCTGGCTCCCAAGTGCTGGGATCAAGGGTGTGCACCACCATGCCCCGCTTAGGGAAGGTTTATTTTGATTCATAGTTTCAGGGGGCTTTATGCCATCAGACGAGGGAGGCTGTGGGAGCATAAGAGACACAAGAATGGACCAAGAAGCAGAATACGATTCAGGAACCAGAGGTCAAGGCATAAGTTTCAAAGACTCACCCCTAGTGATCTGCCAGCCAGGCCTCACCTAAAGGTATCGATATAAGCATTCAACACACAAGCTTGTGGGGGCATTTCAGGTTCAAGCCATAACAGCACCATTTTACTTAAGTGACTTGAGTGTCCTCAGATGTTGATATAGGGATGGTGTCCAGAAGCCAATCCTCTGTAGATACCAAGGGATGATATCTGGACTAGGTGTGGTGGTGCACGCCTTTAATCCCAGTACTTGGGAGGTAGAGGCAGGCAGATCTCTGAGTTCAAGGCCAGCCTGGTCTACATAGTGAGTTCCAGGCCAGCTGGGGCTATGAGGAGACCCTATCTCAAAAAGACAAACAAACAAACAAAAAACCATAGCTACTTTCTAGTGTGGTAAAAACAGTGACCAAGCCAACTTGGAAAGGAAAGCGTTTATTTTATCATTTTTTTTCTCTTTTTTTTTGTCTTTCTTTTTTTTCTTTACACAAGAAAACAGAAACAATTCAAAATGACAATAACAAAACAAAGCAACAAGGACAAAAAAGGGGAGATTTCCATTTCTTATTCTGGATGTTGGACTCAAACTGCCACATTCAGAAGATTAACCAATGAGGGACCACATATTAATACGAAATTTATTTAATTTGCTGGTGCACCAGAACCCAATTAAGAAAACTGACACATCAAGGCAGCCAATTGTTGATGTGTCAGGGACACAACCCATTCCACACAGGGATGAGCACGACCCCGACTGTCTGTTACAGAGAACTTTTAAAGCCAAAGCCACAAACTAGAGGAACTTGGTGACATCATACATACACAATTGTGAGGCTATAGAAACACAATGCAAGCAGTGGTGACCTTTAAGCTGATTGGTTGTGTTTAGCAGCATGAAGTCCCTTGGAGAGGAATGGGCTTCTTAGGGGGTAGGAACCACTCCTACAGGGCTGGGAAAGTTCATCCTGACCTCAGGTAGTTCTGGGAACTAATAACTCAGGGTCAGACTGTATTCTTGTGGTTAAGGTAGTCATGGGCACCAGACCTGCTTCAACTAGAGAGTTGCTCCTGCATGGTTAACCCTTTCCTTTTGATTAACTTCTTTATGACCTGGTCCTAACATTCCCCCCTTTGAGTTAGGATCATGAGTCAAATCATGGACTCATCTGTAGTAATGGGTCCAAGGACTATGAGCTGGACTGCAGAGATTAACTGAGGCATGGCATCTGTGGGCACCTTGGTGGGGCAGTCAGCAAACAAGATGGCTACTAAGGTACATGCCCATATAGGCTCTGGGCAGGACCTCAGGTAAGGAAGAGGTCATAAGATTGACAGCCTCTAGGGGAAGTGGACACCTGTGTGTCCCTTGGAATTCTGGGAAACTCAGACCTAACATTCCAGTCTTTTGATTATAGGGGTATGGGACACTGTTCTCTCTTCTGTATCTGCTTCAGAGCTGAGGAGGGACGAAGTCTTGAGGGAACAGGTGTCAGGCTGGAGGGTTAGAATCCAGTCTCCCATCTTGGCCATTCTAGTTGCCAGGTATTTTGGTCCAGATGAATAGTGGGCAGTAGTTAGTGTACAGTTTTTCTGCAACTGAAAAGACAAGCTGGTTAAGTCTTATGTGAGTGTACCAATCCATGGACTTCCCAGTACCAACAGGGGGCCTAGTGGGTGCATTAGTGATTGGAGGATCCCTGTCTAGAATTTCCAGAGGAGAAGAGGACCTATACTCTATTCTGAGGAATTTCAAAAAACTTTTTAATACTCAGGGCTCCAGAATGAGAGCCAGCTTAACCTATTTCTGAGTTATTTTCTTGGCATGGTACAGTAGATCTTTTACCTATCTCTATGGTATTTCTTTGATCATAGTTTCCTGTTGGGGGTGTTTAAAACCACACAGTTAGCTCAGATAAATCAAATTAGTTTGGTGTTAAAGTCAGTTGAGATTCTGGTCCTTAAGGGTCATTCAGGCCTTGTGCTCTTTTTACCAGTTCCATCTATGTGAGGACAAAGTCAGGTCTTGCTTGACCAGAGCTTCCCTTTGAAGCATGAGGAATTTCTCCTCTATACTGACTTTCCTCCTTTGACTGGACACTGGCCAGAAGTCCACTTAAGTGAATCTCCAAGACCTCCCTGGCTCAGGATGACTGGTGACTCACTGCCATAGGACATGGAGAGAGGTGCTCATGCAGGACCCTAGGACTTAGGCCTACCTTAGAGGGTAGGAGCCAAAAGATTGTCCTTTTGAATCCCTCTTGCCAAATCAGATCAGAGCTTTAAGTATGGTTGTTAAGCCTCCAAGAGGGTCAGTTGAATGCTTTCCTATATAACACATAAGTAAACCTTGAACATTGACTTAAATATTCTTTATAAATTCTTAATTGCTGTTGCAAAACATTCTGACTAATAGTGAAAGCTCATGACAGGAGCCAGAAGGGAATTGGGATGCTGATTGCTCTAACTTCTTCCATGCTGAGATAGGACGTTGGTTGTGGCAACTGGGGTATTCCCCCATTCAGAGGGTCAATCTAAAAGACCCACAAGCATAAGTAGAGAGGGAAAAAAATCCTTGACTGGTGTCCATGAAATTGAAATGAATGCAGGAGTAGTTAGGTACACAATCTAGGCAGGGGACCAGGAGAAGTAAGAACAGGGTGAATTCCAATGTCCAACTTAAAAGTCCATTAGTGCTGGATATGGTGGTGCATGCCTTTAGTCCTAGCACTCAGGAGGCAGGTGGATCTCTGTGAGTTTAAGGCCAGCCTGGTCTACAGAGTGAGTTCCAGGCTGGCTGGGGCTATAGGGAGACCCTGTCTCAAAAAGACAAAAAAAAAAAAAAGTCCATTAGAATTTTCTGACCATTTCAAAGCATCCATTTATTAGGTTTCTCCTGTTCATTTGGCCATGATGTCTGGACTCAGGATCTGCTTTTCAGGCTTTTTAATAGTCAGGATATGAGTTTCCACTTAGATAGTTGCTAGAAAGAAAGAGTTTTATTATTGAGCTTTATAACAATAATAGTGGACTTGTCCTTTGGCTGCAGGTGACCCTACTCTGCTAATGGCAAGACCAAGATCTAAGGTTTTATGCCTGTTCAACATTATTATTTCATATAACTTTCCTCTCAATATGTGGAGGCACAATTTGTTTTCTCAAGGTCATTTAGGCTCTGGTCTTCAGGCAGCACTCTGGTTTTCAGGGACAGGAGTGCCTGGCTCCTTCTGGCCATTCTTAACCAGTTCCATCTACTGAGGACAAGGTCAGGTCTTGCTAGACAGGGCTTCCCTTTGAAGCACAAGGTGACTTTCCTCTACATTGAGCTGCTTCTTTGTAGACTGGACACTGGCTAGGGTTCTGTTAGTGGATCTCCAAGACCTCTCTGCACAGGAAGCCTGGTGACTCACAATTGCAGTACATTTTAAGAGATGTCCCTATACAAAATCCCCTGGGACCAATTGACCTCAGAGGGCAAGGAATAAAATTGTCCCTTAAATCCCTTGGCCAAATTGGTATGGGCCTTAGGTATGGGTGTTAAGCATCCAAATAAGTTAAGTTACAACAATCTGGTACTTTTAGTTACTGTGTCCTATTTAGATAAAGCTTGAAGAAAATTCTAAGAAGCCTTGCATAAACATTGACTGGAAGAAATTTAACATCACAAGATAAGCAGGAAAAGCTGTTTCTCAAACCCCATATCCTGGTTTGTAGTTTTCCAATAATGGGAAACATACCTGTTGACCAGAATTAAGCTGAAAAAAATTTTTTTTGGAGAGAAATGTTAGTGTGTGTGTGTGTGTGTGTGTGTGTGTGTGTGTGTGTTTGAGACAGGGTCATCCTGTGGACCTAGCTGGCCTGGAACTAGCCCTGTAGACCAGGCTGGCCTTGAACTCACAGACATCTGCCTGCCTCTGCCTCCCAAGTGCTGGGATTAAAGGTGAGTGCCACCACACCCGGCTTAAAGATGGTTCTTAGCCTCCATGTGGGTGCTGGGAATTGAACCCAGGTCCTCTGCAAGAGCAGCCAGTGTTATTAACCACTGAGAAACCTCTCCAGCCCCATTAAGCTGTAAAAATTTACCAAGTCCATCCGAACTATCTCCTTCTGGGGTGCATGCCACTAGTTCAGGGAAGTAAACCTAACTTTTCTTGAGTCAAGTTATCTTGAAATGGGCAGAACAGATATCAAAAGTAACACTTGCATAATAGAGACCAAAAAAAAGTATCTTTCAGTAGTCAAAGGTAGCCCATCATTTGTCTATGCCCCTTTAATCTGAATCTACAGCTGGAAGGACAGTACAAGCCAAGAATGGACTGAAAACCAATCAAAACCCCGTGTGGTTATAATCCCATTTAGATCATTAGTCAACTGGCTTTAATGTTTATACCATTCCAATCTAGAAACATTTAACCACTTCAATCGAGTACAAGTATCTTATTTTCTACTAAACTTTGGAATATTTATACCTACGCAGCTGAACGGTACAGTTCCCCCAAACATATCACCACAAAATGAAAACCTTAAAGTAACCCCACAAGTCCTGGGGCTGGCTCCAGCCAACCAAATCTGTCCAGATACTCAGAAATGCACCACATAGGCCTGGCAAAAAGCCTGTCTATCTGCCCCAAAGATGTTCCACCTAGTGATCAAATGTCCCACATACAAAACACAACCAAAGGCCTTGAATTCTATTTTATCTAGTATTACATAGTGATTCCTTCTTTCTTAGTGCCATTTACTTGTATTATTTTTTTTTTACCCTCCTTTCACCTTGGGATAATATCTATCTTTAAAGGTGAGGTATGGGCTGGAGACATGGCCTAGTGGTTAAGAGTGCCGACTGCTCTTGCAGAGGACCTGGGTTTGATCCCCAGCACCCACATGGCGGCTGAAAACCATCTGTAACTCCAATTCCAGGAGAACTCCAGTTCCAGGGGCATCTGATGCCCTCTTCTGACCTCCTCCGCATTGCACAACATGGATGCACAAACCTACATGCAGATAATACATTCATACACATAAATAAATAAATAAATAAATAAATAAATAAATAAATAAATAAGATAAAAAATTGCCGGCGTGGTGGCACACGCCTTTAATCCCAGCACTTGGGAGGCAGAGGTAGGCGGATCTTTGTGAGTTCAAGTCCAGCCTTGTCTACAGAGCAAGTTCCAGGACAGCTGGGGCTACAGGGAGACCCTGTCTCAAACACACACACACACAAAAAAAAAAGGTGAGGTATGTTTCTTGGAGACAAGAAAATAAAAAAAAAAGATGGGTTTTGTTTCTTAATCATTTCTACTAGTCTCTGTCTCTTAATTGGAAAATTCATTCCATTGATATTTAAAACTGTTGTTGAGAGAATTAAATTACTTCCAATCATTTTGGTTTCTAGAATATTCTTTTTAAGTTTATTTTTTATGTGTATGAATGTACTGTCTGCATGCTGGTTCGTGCACCCATGTTGTGCAATGCCACGGAGATCAGAAGAGGGTGTTGGATTCCCCTGGAACTGGAATTAAAGACGGTTCTCAGCTGCCATGTGGTGCTGGGGATTGAACCTGGGTCCTCTTTGTATTGCTTTGAAGTATTCTCTGTAGGCATAGCTTATTGGAGAGGAAGTCTTTCAACTTATTTATATCATGATACATTTTCCATTCTCCTTCAATTATAATAGACATTTTTGCTGGATAAAGTACTCTGGGTTGGCATCTATAGTTTTTTAGACCTGGGAATATTTTAGACCAGGCTCTTCTGGCTTTCATCATCTGCATTGAGAAGTCAGCTGCAATTCTGATAGGTTTTCCTCTGTAGGTAACTTGTTGCTTCTCTTTTGTAGCCCTCAGTATCCTTTGTTTGCTTTGAACATCTAGTGTTTTTACTATGATATGGCATTTAGAATTTCTTTTCTGGTTCTGTCTGCCTGGAGTTCTATATGCTTCTAGTACTTGTATAGGAATTTCTTGCTTTAATTTGGGAAAATTTTCCTCTAAATTTTGTTGAAGACCTTGGCCATATCACCATCCTGTGAGTCTTCTTCCACTTCTCTCATTATAAATTTGTAGGTTTTTTTTTTTTTTTTTTGTGTGGGTGTGTGTGTGGTGGGTGTGTGTTCTGGTGGGCTTTTTTTTTTTTTGAAAGTCAAGGTTCTCCTGTAGCCCAGCTGGCCTGGACTCACATGTAGACCAGGCTGGCCTTGACTCACAGAGATCTGCCTGTTTCTGCCTCCTAAGTTCTGGGATTAAAGGCGTACCATGCCTTGACTCAAAAACACCAAACAAAACAAAACAAAACAAAACAAAACAAAACAAAAAACCTACGAAGTTATATAAAAGCTGGTCTTTTCATAGTATTCCATAGATCCTGGTTATTCCATTCTTGTGGGTTTTTTTTTTTTTTGGTATTTTTGAGGCAGGGTCTCCCTTTAAGTCCCAGCTGGCCTGGAACTCACTATGTAGACCAGGCTGGCCTTGAACTCACAGAGATCTGCCTGCTTCTGCCTCCCAAGTGCTAAGATTAAAGGCATGTGCCACCACACCCGGCTCCATTCTTATGTTTTTTATACAATTTTTCGTAATCTTTAACTGATTTATCCAATTCTTCCATATTGTCTTCCAATCTTGATATTCTATTTTCTACTCCATCCATTCTATTATTGAGTCTCTCCCATCCTTTCCAAGTTGCTTGTGGAATGTTGGATTTCTTTTTTCATTTCAACTTGAATTTCCTTTTTGTAATTTCATTCTGCAATTTATCATTGTCCTCTTTCAATTTATCCCTGTCTTCTTTTAGATCCTGGACTTCCTTGTTTATAAGGTCCTTAAATTCCCTCAACTCCTTAATTTCTCTAATCATATTCATAATTGTTCTTTTGAGATCTGTGTCCTGAGTTATATTTAAGCAGTCTTCATTAGAGGGTACTTGAATTATTATTATTAGTGTTTGGTGGAGATCCACCTAAGTCCTTCTTTCATTGAACTTTAGGGATTTGGGTAGCCTCTGTTGGGAGTGGTTCCAATGTGAAGCCTAAGTGCTTATTGAGCTGACACTGATGTTGGTTATATGCTTCAGGTGCTTGTTGACTTCCTAATTGATGCACAGGTGTGGAAAATCTATGCTTCAAAATCTCAACTCTATCTTAACACTGTATAGACCAACACCTCTTGTTGGACTCAAACTGCCACACTCACAAAAGAAACCAATGAGGGGCCACAGATTAATATGAAATTTATTTAATTTGCTAGTGCATCAGAACCCAATTAAGAAAACTGATGCATCAGAGAAGCCAATTATTGATGTGTCAGGGATGCAACCCATTCCACGCAGGGATGAGTGTGACCTTGACTGTCTGTTACAGAGAGCTTTTTTAACTAGAGGAATTTGGTGACATCATACAAACACAATTGCAAGGCTATAGAAACACAATGCAAGAAGTGGTGACTTTTTTTTTTTTTGGCAGTGGTGACCTTTAAGCTGATTGGTTCTTTTTAGCACTGTGAAGCCCCTTGGAGAGTAATGGGCTCTTTAGGGGGTGAGAAGCACTCCTACAGGGCTGAGAAAGTTCATCCTGACCTCAGCTGTGGGAACTAGGAACTCAGGGTCAGACTGTATTCTTACAGTTAAAGTAGTCATGGGAACCAGGCTTGCTTCAACTAGAGACTTGCTCCTGCATGGTAACCCTTTCCTTTTGATTAACTCTTTCTGACATGGTCCTAACATTCCCCTTTGAGTTAGGACCATGAGCCAAATCATGGACTAATCTGTAGTAATGGGTCCAAGGACTATGAGCTGGACTGCAGAGATTAACTGAGGCATGGCATCTGTGGGCACCTGGTGAGGTGGTCAGCAAACAAGATGGCTACTAAGGTACATTCCTTTATAGGGCCTGGGTGGGACCTCAGGTAAGGGGAAGAGGTTATAAGATTGACAGCCTCTGGAGGAAGTGGACACCTGTGTGTCCCTTGGAATTCTGGGAAACTCAGACCCAACATTCCAGCCTTTTATAAGGGAATGGGATGCTGTTCTCTCTTCTGTATCTGCTTCAGAGCTGAGGAGGGATGAAGTCTTGAGGAAACAGGTGTCAGGCTGGAGGGTTAGAATCATCTTGGCCCTTCTGGTTGCCAGGTATTTTGGTCCAGATCAATAGTGGCCAGGAGTTAGTGTACAGTTTCTCTGCAACTAAAAAGACATGCTGGTTAAGTCTTATGTGAGTGTACCAATCCATGGACTTCCCAGTACCAACAGGGGGCCTAGTGGGTGCATTAGTGATTGGAGGGTCCCTGTACAGAATTTCCAGAGGAAAGAGGACCTGCACCCTATTCTGAGGAATTTTGGGAAAAAAAGTATTTTTAGTACTTAGGGATCCAGAATGAGAGCCAGCTTAACCATGACCTATTTTTGAGGTTTTTTTTTTTTTTTTTTTTTTTTTTAGCATGTAAAGTTCCGATCTTCCACCTATCTCTATGGTATTTCTTTGATCATAGTTTCCTGTTGGGGTGTTTAAAACCACACACTAGCTCAGATTAATTAAATTAGTTTTGGTGTTAAGGTCAGTTGAGGTTCTGGTCCTTAGGGTTTACTCAAGTCTTATGCCTGGATCTCTTCACCAATTCCATCTACGTGAGTCAGGTCTTGCTTGACCAGAGCTTCCCTTTGAAGCGTGAGGAATTTATCCTCTATACTGACTTTCCTCTTTGACTGGACACTGGCTGGATGAAGTCCTTTTAAGTGAATCTCCAAGACCTCCCTGGCCCGGATGACTGGTGACTCACTGCCACAGGACGTGTACAAAGGTGCCGATGCAGGACCCTAGGACCCAAGTCGACCACAGAGGGTAGGATCCAAAATATTGTCCCTTTAAATCCCTCTTGCCAAATCAGATTGGAGCTTTAAGTATGGCTGTTAAACCTCCAAGAGGGTCAGTTGAATGCTTTCCTATATAACAAATATATAAAGCTTGAACATTGACTTTAATATTTTTTATTAATTTAAAAAAATTTTTTTTAAATTTTTTTATTTATTTCTGTATGTGTATGAATGTATTGTCTGCATGCAGGTCTGTGCACCCGTGTCGTGCAATGCCGCGGAGGTCAGAAGAGGGTCTAGGATTCCCCTGGAACTGGAGTTCTCCTGGAATTGGAGTTTCAGATGGTTCTCGGCTGCCATGTGGGTGCTGGGGATCGAACCCGGATCCTCTGTAAGAGCGGTCGGCGCTCTTAACCACTAGGCCATCTCTCCAGCCCCTTTTTATTAATTTTTAATTGTTGTTGTAAAACACTCTAAGAGTGAAAGCTCATGACAGGAGCCTGAAGGTAGTAACTGCAGCAAAGGCTAGGAAGGGATGCTGCTTACTGGCTTGTGTTACTGGCTCATGTTCAACCTATTGTATACACTATAGAAATATCTGGCCAAGGATGGCATTGCCCACAATGGGCTCAGGCCAGTCCAGTGAAGGTAATTATTGAGGTTTCTTAGCTCAGGTGTGTCAAGTTGGCATTAAACTATCCAGTAAAGCACACAATTTGTTCTTTAACATAGTCCAGGGGAAAAACCCAAGATAATAAAGAGGCTAAAAACAATACCTTCTAGGACTGTCTCAAGTGATGGCCATGTTACTTATCCCCAGATTTTGAATTATAGCTTTGAGAAGAAAAGGAGGAGAGGGCATTATCACATACCTACAGAAGGCAGGAAATGCTTAAATCAAGCTCACCAGAATTGGTTTCATTTGGACTGTTCTCATGTGGTCCCCAGAAGTGAAACCTAATTTTTTAAAATATTAAAAGCAACCTAAAAAAAGTAACATGTGCCAAGTATAGCAGAGTTATAGAAGCTAATGTACCAACAGCAAGTCACAATAAACATACAATAAATTAAAGACTAGACATGACACATTTAAACAAGACAAAAAAGTATGTAATCCTTACTAAATAATTTTTATCAAATGTTCATTCTATTAATTCACTGTATCCATAGGGTATTAACACTTTATCATTTCCACCAACTGCAGCATTTTGTAAGCAAACCAGAAGAAACACTTTCATCATAGATGTAGCTAATGATTATTAATACTTTTTTTTTTTTTTTTGGTCTTTTTGAGACAGGGTCTCCCTGTAGCTCTGGTTGTCCTGGAACTCACTCTGTAGACCTGGCTGGCATTGAACTCACAAAGATCTGCCTGCCTCTGCCTCCCAAGTGCTAGGATTAAAGGCGTGTGCCACCACACCCGGCTTTTTTTTTTTTTGTATGTATTAATACTTTCTAAAGGACCTAAAGTTCCCCCAAATTTTATTTTATGCTATCAATCCCATCAGATCAAAAGCACTTGCCAAGATGAATAAGTTACAAAGTAAATAATTTTGGTTCACAAAAATGTGCAGTGTTCTCAAAACTCAACAGTTACCCATTAACACACATCTTTAAAGCTTAACTTAAAGAGTTAGAAGATAAGTTTCACAGTAATGTAATTTTAACTTTCATTTCCGTTTATATTTACCTTTAATATGTTATTATGATGTTTATGTCATGATGGTGCTTTTTAGTGTTCACAATTTATAGCTTCAGTTTGTACATACATAACTCAGGAACATAAGGGACAATTCTTACTATTATAAACTATCCCTAAGGGGAAAAAAATGAACCACCACCCCACATAGAAGTATAATAATGGTATGAATTTAAAACAAATTAACACAACATGGTTTAAAAAATTTTTTTTAATTTATTTTTATGTGTATGAATGTACTGTCTGCATGTAGGTCTGTGCACCCGTGTCATGCAATGCTGCGGAGGTCAGAAGAGGGCGTTGGATTCCCCTGGAACTGGAGTTCTCCTGGAATTGGAGTTGCAGACAGTTCTCAGCCACCATGTGGGTGCTGGGGATTGAACCCGGGTCCTCTGCAAGAGCAGTCGGTGCTCTTGACCACTAGGCCATCTCTCCAGCCCCACAACATGGTTTTTTATGTGAGTCATTTTTAAAATACCAGCATGTGAATTTGGATATTATATCTAACAGTTTTATTTACTAAGAAATTGTGTATTAATTTTTTTTTTGGTCTTTTTGAGACAGGGTCTCCCTTTAGTCCCAGCTGGCCTGGAGCTCACTATGTAGACCAGGTGGGCCTTGAACTCACAGAGATCCACCTGCCTCTGCCTCCCGAGTGCTGGGATTAAAGTTGTGCGCCACCACGCCCAGCTTGTGTATTAATTTTCTTTAACCATCTTTTTTTACCTTACCTCAAAAATTTATTGACTTGTGTTTTTCAATGAATTTTAAACTGTTTGAAGGGGGGGGGTGACAAACAGTGTAAACAAAACAAACAACTTCCATATTAAAAGTGGAATTTAAACCTTCAAAGGGCAATTTGAACCTTTGAAATCCAAATGACCTATTTAGTTAGTACTCAGGTCTAAGACAACTTTTCTTTCTTTCTTTCTTTCTTTCTTTCTTTCTTTCTTTCTTTCTTTCTTTCTTTCTTTCATTCTTTCTTTCCTTTTAAAATTTTATTTATTTACTTTTTATACATATGAAGTTATCACATTTTCTTTTTCTTTTTTTTATTCATTTTTTATGTGTATGAATGTACTGTCTGCATGTAGGTTTGTGCACCCGTGTCGTGCAATGCTGCGGAGGTCAGAAGAGGGCATCGGATTCCACTGGAACTGGAGTTAAAGATGGTTCTTAGCCACCATGTGGGTGCTGGGGATTGAACCCAGGTCCTCTGCAAGAGCAGTCAGTGCTCTCACCCACTGAGCCATCTCTCTAGCCCCAATACATACATAAGGTTTTAAAACTTAATTTTGGCAGTCTATAAAGGTTGTACTGAGCAGAGGCACAGACACACACCGTTATCATGTACAGACATACACATTAGAGAAAATACCATATACTGCCTATCAATGGTCTGATAGATTCCTAATATGCTATGAGTTTATTAAAGAGTTGTTATCAGTATCATCCACATAGATATACATTTATCCACACATTCATACAAGAGATTTTTATCCTAATGTTTGTATTGAGCAGACTCACATACCTTACTGTCAGACATGTTTTCATTCTTCAGAGATGTCATTTAAAGCATACAGCCCCAATTGCATTCCCAAGGCTGGGGTGGCTAATACAGTTTTTTCTATCATGCTGTCACTGAAGTCTTACACCTTTGGTTTCAAAACTATGAACTTATAGAAACATTTTAATAAGTGATGGAAAACAGAATTATATACCTTAATTTGTGCTAAAGGCTAGCCATAACTAAAAGCACAATACAATAATTAAAGACAGTTTCACCAAGGAAGAAGCTAAAGAATGAGGTTTCAGGAAACATTCAGTCCTACCAAGGCAGTACAAGACCAAGACAATTCAGCAATGAACAATACCAAAAAACATTTTAGGCTGTTTCATTGGAGGGAAGAAATTGCAGTTCACAGACATCCAGGGGAAGCTGTGTGCCACTATTTAAGTGCTAGAGCATGAATGAAATTGGTCTCTGGTCAGAGGGACAGTGGCACAGCTGTCAAAAACCTGGCTAAGTAAGAGAAAAGAAAACAGACATTTGTTTTAACCAAAAGGGTTAAAAATCAGGTCTTCCGAGGTCTGGAAAGCAAGTTGAAAGGAAACTGAAGTTAGAATACCTGCAACTTTAAAACAGTTTAATTTGGAGATCAAATCCAGTCTTAACAGATAACAAATAAAATCTTTAGATACTCAGTTTAGGAACTTAAATACTTAGGAACCTAGGAACCCAGGTTTAAATTAGGTCTTTGAAAAAGTTTAAGAGGCATGCCAAAAGTAAACTTAATTTTTGTGCACAATACAGAATGAGAGAACTTTTTTTATAATTTTTTAAATTTTATTTATTTTTTATGTGTATTAATGTACTGTCTGCATGTAGGTTGGTGCACCCATGTCGTGCAATGCTGTGGAGGTCAGAAGAGGGTTTCAGATTCCCCTGGAACTGGAGTTAAAGACGGTTCTCAGCCACCATGTGGGTGCTGGGAATTGAACCCGGGTCCTCTGCAAGAGCAGTCAGTGCTCTTAACCGCTAGGCCATCTCTCCAGCCCCAGAATGAAAGAACTTTGAAGTGACCACTTTTAACAGAAACCAACACAGAAAAACACACATGACTTAACTGAACAATGACTCATAGAATAACTTGATGTCAAGACACAGAAAGTTCTCAGTTTTCTGGTCTGCTGCACACCTTGGCTGAGCAGGGCTGTGGAACCATTAATTTTTCATTGTCACATTTACACACAATCATTTAGAGTTTAAGACGTTTTTTAGTTAGCTCCCTTAAAACACTTTTGTACTCAAAGCCCCCAAATGCTGGGTTGATTTCACTAAATGCCTGCTCCACCTTAACTAACAGTCCTGTTAAGGAGGGCCAGCTGCCTGGCATCTCACTATGATGTATCTTGTATTTCCAGGGGAGTGGAGTAGTGGAAGCTCTGGCTGCTTAGAGCTCGCAGCGTGGGCCCTTTGTGTGCGTGCTTGTCTGCACAGGAGAGAGGGGAGTAGGAGTTTAGAAGAAGATTGTGCCATGTCAGAATTGAAGTAAAGAAGGATGGAGACGAGACAGGTTACAAGGAGGAAAACATACAAGCCACAAATCAAACGGACATGATGAGGACACAGGAGGGACTCAGACGGCAGGGGCTATCTGCTGTGACCAGAACCGAAGGGCTGGGCCCACTGCCCATGCCCCAAAACCAAATACCAGACTGTCCCTAAGACTAGTAAAAAGCGAATTCTTGATTCGCCTGGAGAATCGGAGCGTCCTCCTTCTCTCATCCCAGAGGAACTAGCCGCTTCTGACCTTCCTCTAAGGCAGCAGCCCTGGCGCCACTGAAACCAAAACAGGAGCCTGAGCTCTTTTTTTTTTTTTTTGGTCTTTTTGAGACAGGGTCTCCCTGTAGCCCCAGGTGTCCTGGAACTCGCTCTGTAGACCAGGCTGGCCTTGAACTCACAAAGATCCACCTGCCTCTGCCTCCCGAGTGCTAGGATTAAAGGCGTGGCCACCACGCCCGGGCTTGCGCTCTTGCTTTCAAAGTGGCTGTGTTCTCCAAGGCCAGCGGCATCCAGCGAAGAGGGAGAGGCCCCTCGGGGTGGAGGTGGCATATATCGGTGGAACCTCCAGACGCTGTTTCCACACTCACACACAAAAAAAAACCAACGAGGGGCCACAGATTAATACGAAATTTGTTTAATTTGCTGGTGCACCAGAAAACAATTAAGAAAACTGACGAATCAGAGAAGCCAATTATTTATGTGTCAGGGACGTAACCCATTCCATGCAGGGATGAGTGTGACATCGACAGTCTTTTAAAGACAAAAACCACAAACTATAGGAACTTGGTGACATCATACAAACACAATTGCAAGGCCATAGAAACACAATGCAAGCAGTGGTGACCTTTAAGCTGATTGGTTGTGTTTAGCAGCATGAAGTCCCTTGGAGAGGAATGGGCTCCTTAAGGGGTAGGAACCACTCCTTCAGGGCTGGAAAAGTTCACCCAGACCTCAGGTAGCTGTGGGAACTAGGAACTCAGGGTTGGACTGTATTCTTGCAGTTAAGGTAGTTATGGGAACCAGGCTTGCTTCAACTAAAGAGTTGCTCCTGCATGGTTAACCCTTTCCTTTTGGTTAACTCTTTCGACCTGGTCCAAACACCCTCACCCAACCAGGAAACAGTTTACCTAATGGACTAAGCCATGAAACACCCGAGCTGGCTGGAACCCTCCAGGCCTGCAGAACCCATACCCTGAGGGCCCCAGGCACTCCCAGTCCTGCAGGCTGGAAAGTCACAACGCTTTCCCTGCAATGCAGCTGGAGTGCCCTACATACCAATCACCCACCTGGTGAGATGTACTCATGGAACCACCGTACACCACCCTTAATCTACCAGCCAATCCTCTAGGGCCAGGCACCAAGGTTCGTACCTGGTTTCAGTTGGAGAAAGGCTCAGCAGACCCTGGGGCTTCCCCTCTTGTCTCCTGATGCTGTCAGGCAATGTCTACAGCATGAAGTTGTAGTCCCCAAGGATCCAAATGCCCTTGGACCACCTCTGACACTTCCCAAAGCTCTTGGGGGCCCTTAACTGCTCAGAATGCACCAGCCGCCTTGTGACCTGCCATCTTGGAAAAAGCTGGGTTTTTTTTTTTTTTTTAATTTTTTTATTTTATCTTACATTTATTTTATCTTACATCTATTTCCCCAGGTCACAGTTTATCACTGAGGGAAGTCAGGGCAGGAAATCAGAGCAAGAACTCAGAAGCAGGAACTGAAGCACACACCATGGAGGAATGCTGCTTACTGGGTTGCTCCTTTGACCTGTGCTCGGCCTGTTTTTTTATATAATGCAGGACCACTTGCCCAGGGGTGGCATCTCCCATAGTGAGCTGGGCCCTCCCACATCACTTAACAATCAAGAAAATGCCCCGGAGACATGGCCACAGGCCAGTCCAAAAGAGGGAATTCCCCAACTGATGCTCCCTCTACCCAGGTCTGTCAAGTTGAACCCTTTTAAAGTGGACACACAAACACATACTATTAAACGATTTATTTTCCCCAAGGTCTTATGTTAATATTAATCTTACAATATAAACCACTATGATTGCAAAAGTGGCAGTTCTTAAAAATTCAAACACTTCAAATGTTCACAGTCTCTTTATTTATTTATTTATTTTATTTATTTCTCTATGTGTATGAATGTACTGTCTGCATGCAGGTCTGTGCACCCGTGTCATGCAATGCCACAGAGGTCAGAAGAGGGTCTCAGATTCCCCTGGAACTGGAGTTCTCCTGGAATTGGAGTTTCAGACGGTTCTCAGCCACCATGTGGGTGCTGGGGATTGAACCCGGGTCCTCTGTAAGAGCGGTCGGGGCGCTTAACCGCTAGGCCATCTCTCTAGCCCCACAGTCTCTTTAAAAAGTCTCTTAACTGTGGCTCCTGTAAAACACAACTTATACATTGTCTTATTTTTAAAATATTTTAAAATATTTATTTACTTATTTTAATATTTATTTTTATTTTATGTGTTTAAGTTTTATGCTTGCATGGATGCAAGTGCACCTGTGTCATGCTGTGCTGGCAGAGGTCAGAAAAGAGCATTGGATCTCCTGGAACTGGAGTTATGGAAGGTTGTTAGCTGCCAGGTGGATGCTAGAATTCCAAACCAGGTCCCTTGCAAAAAGCAGTCAGTGCTCTTACCTGCGGAGCCTCCTCTCCAGCCCATATTTTAGTTGTTTTATGTGGATGGGTGTAAGTGCCCCTGTGTCTTATTTTAAAAGAGAAGAGCTGGGGGCTGGAGAGATGGCTCAGTGGTTAAGAGCACTGGTTGCTTTTGCAGAGGACCCGGATTCAGCTCCCAGTACCCACATGGAGGCTAACGACTGTCCATAACTTCAGTTCCAGGGGATCTGATGCCCTCTTCTGACCTCAGTGGGCACTGAATGACACAAAAAATTTAAAACAATAAACAAAATATTAAAAGTGAAGAACTGGGTACACTTGGAACTCATGTAGACCAGACTGGCTTTGAGTTTACAGAGATCTACCTGCCTCTGCCCTCTGAGCTCTGGGATTGAAGGCATGCACCACCAGGCCTGGCATGAGAAGCATTTCTTTTCTTTTCTTTTCTTTTTTTTTTTTGTCTTTTTGAAACAAGGTCTCCCTGTAGCCCCGGCTGTCCTGGAATTCACTATGTAGACCAGGCTGGCCTTGAACTCACAGAGATCTGCCTGCCTCTGCCTCCCAAGTGCTGGGATTAAAGGTGTGTGCCACCACGCCCAGCTACGAGAAGCATTTCTTAAACAGTATACAGTATGTAGTGTACAGTTATTTACCCCTGTCAGCACAAGAGGCTCTAGGTGACATGGCTTCCAAGGCCTCGGGGTTGCAGCCCACAGCCGCTCCTGCTGCCTTGTTATTGGGCTCCAAGGACCTTGCAAACCCAGAGTTGGATGACTGCTGCCTCCTTGGGATGTGGCTGCTCCCCACTTCGCCAGAGCTGCTGCTGGCTGGAAGCCATGTGGCTGATATAGGCAGGATCCTGGGGAGAGTTGGGCCTTGATCACAGACATTCACAAATGGGGCTGTTCACAATCAGCTGCACCTGAACTGTGGGGGGCCAGACTGGGGTCTTGGGAGGACAGGACTTGAGGCTTAGGCAGAGCTGAGGAGAGGGGCTGAGGGCACCTTAGCTTCTTGCTCCCCCTTCTCCATGTTGAGATATTAGATGCCAAAATGGTCTGGGGGAGTTCCCCAGTAGTCCAGGAGATGCTACAAGGTAAATCATTTATTCCTCCAGCCAAAGACGGGGAGAGAGACAGCTTGCCAGCCACTCTGAATCCTATCATGGCTAGACTCTCTGATGTGACTCATGAGGATCTCTCATCACCATCTTTGGGCTCCTTAAGGCTCAGCTGGGATGCACGGCAGGCTCCCTTCCCAGAGGGGTCAATGTAGCTGGAAGAGGGACGGCAAGGCACCCCCACCCTCAAAGAGTCCAGCAGCACCTGTGGTGAGCTCCAGGCATCTGTAGGGGAGGGTGGTGGGCAGACTACTGGGATCGAGGCGTGGCCAGTTAGCCTCCACCTCCAAGGCTCAAACCCTTTTGGACTAGCACAGGCATCTCTCTGTGCTCTCTCCAGCTTGATGGCTCACCCCTCTATACCACCTGTAATCTTGGTTCCCCCAAATGTGACCACCCATGGCCAGGCCCAGCTTTCTTGCAGGATCCTGCTCATATGAGCCACATAGCTTTCAGCCAACAGAGCTCTGGTGGCCTTGAAATGAAGTGGAGACAATGACAGAGACTTCTCTCACCAACTTGTGAGAGGAGCACCTGGCACTGAATGGTGCTCCTCTCTATACCATTAGCCTTCCTTGGCCCCAATCCCTGAGGAGTAGGGGTGAATTTGACTTTCAGACCAACAAGTAATGTTCAGTAGAAAAGTGTCTCTAACATTGTGTGGAGTAGACTTGAACTAAACTGGGCATTCTGTACTTGACCTGACAACCATGTTCTGGGAGATCCATGGACCTGGAATCGCTGCACCAAACACTCCAGTCCCAGAGAGGTAGGAGACCACTCTCCTGTCTACCTCTGTCCAGACAGTGACTGTCAGCTCTGTGTTAACTCCAGTTATTCCTGTTGATGAATGGGAAAAGGAGTCAAGCCCAAGCTGACAAGAAGTGGAAGATGATGGCTGCGATGGGAAATCATTATTCTCTGGGATGAGAGGATGGAGCACACTTCTGGTTAGATGGTGGAGAAGAGATGTTTTTCCCACCCCTGGGCCTTAAAGCTTTTTGTCCTAGAACATGCTGGGTCCCAGCATAGGTAGTGGCTAGTTTCAGGCAGTTCTCAGAATTACCATGAGGGGGCAGCACCTCATCATGCGTCAGTTATAGCAGGATCAACCTGGTCATTGGCTAGCTATGCCTTCTATACTAGCACTGGAGAGGTAGAGGCAGGTGAAGCAGAGGCAGGTGGATTTCTGTGAGTTCAAGGCCAGCCTGTTCTATATATTGAGTTCAAAGTCAAGGTTACATACTGAGACCCTGTTTCAAAACAAACAAAACCCCAACTAAAACACAACAAACAATAGCGGCAACAAAAAAAACACCTCTTAGTGAACTTAGTGGCCCCAGGGTCTGACGTAAACACTTCATGTGATATGGCCTCAGGGTTTTACCTTGTAGCTCTCTGGCTGCCTCAAACTGGCTTCATACTCACTATAATCTTCTACGTGCCTGCACCACCAGAGCGTACTCGTGTGGCTCATTCAACCTTTAGAATATCATCATGACTTTGGCTTCTGTTTTCTGGAGTTGAAATCACTGGCCCATGTTTATGCAGCCACCACTTCCCACACCTTCCTCCAGCCCCTGACACTACACGACCAGGGACAGCACTGACTCCATAGGTTGTGTGACTTTGGGCAAGTTATCTAATCTCTGTGAACCTTGATTCCATCAGTGTACAATTCTCCTTAAGGATATAAAACAGCTTCAAAGATCATAGGAGAAATGGCTGTAAAAACATTCAGCCAGGGAAGGACTCCATAAATACTGGCTTTTACTATTGTGGCAAAGTCACGGGGCAAACGCTCGTATTGCTCTACCTGAGGGCTCTTCCAGATATAAACCACACCAATTCCATGTTTGAGGGATTCCAGCCCCCAAAATTTATTCACCCAGGCATGGTTTTCATGTTTGTAGTCCCACTGCTTGGGAGGCTGAGGCAGGGGGATTGCGATGTGAGCTTGAGGTTCAGCCTGGGTTATACTGAGAGACCTTGTCCCTGTCCTTTCTCAATAAAAGAGCTTATCTGGAGGAAATGCTTGGGTGACTTCCAGAAGCATCTGCGTGTCACTCACAGTGTGGGTAAATAGCGTAGAAGTCCTTCTCTACTCAAAGCTTAAAGGAACATTTTTCTCAGCAGAATTTGCTGACGGCTGAATCCTCACAAGCTCCTCCTTCGTCTTGTTATTTTCCTGACTCCTGATAGGAGGATTCAGTCTGCACTTTCTGCACAAATACAGGAGGCCAAGTTCCGGTTGAATTTCAGATGAATTTATGTGTCTCTCATCCTGCCCCATGCCAGTGGCTCCTCCAACTCCCCTCCATTCCCAAGATGTGCCTCCCTACGTAGCTTCCCCACCTGCTAGGAACACCTTCCCACCCCCACTTCCTTCTCCCTCCATCCTTCACGGCCTGGCCCCAAGGCTGCCCTGCTTTCCTGGATAGAATCATCTTGCTTTGTGGAACCCTCAAACGATGCCCATAGAGAACTACACTAAACATTGCATTGTGAAACCCGTAATAAGCTAGGGTGGAGTGCATCCGTCATCTCTGTACTCAGGAGGCTGAGGCAGGAGTATGGTGTGTTCCAGGCTGTGTGCGTGTGTGTGTGTGTGTGTGTGTGTGTGTGTGTGTGTGTGAGAGAGAGAGAGAGAGAGAGAGAGAGAGGCAACCTACAGGTAGAAACAGGAAGCCATTGTGCAGTAATGCAATGGTAACGAGGACTGTAAAGAATGACATTTTCTCCAGGAAATGTTATGCTGTCAATGAACCTGAAGCTATGGCTTCTTGGCAGGAATGAAGATATTCTTTTTTTTATTTTTGGCCTTTTCTTTACATTTTATTTTATTTTTTATTTATTTATGTGTACGAATGTATTGTCTGCCTGTAGGTCTGTGCACCTGTGTCTTGCAATGCCACGAAGATCAGAAGAGGGCATCAGATTCCCCTGGAACTGGAGTTCTCCCAGAATTGGAGTTAGAGGCGGTTCTCAGCCGCCATGTGGGTCCTGGGTATTGAACCCGGGTCCTCTGCAAGAGCAGTCGGCACTCTTAACCACTAGGCCATCTCTCCAGCCCCCTATTTTTGGCCTTTTCAAGACAGGGTCTCCCTGTAGCCCCAGCTGTCCTGGAACTCGCTCTGTAGACCAGGCTGGCCTTGAACTCACAAAGATCTGCCTGCCTCTGCCTATCAAGTGCTAGGATTAAAGGCGTGCACCAGCACGCCCCGCATGGAATGAAGATATTCCTTTTTTTTGGAATGAAGATATTCTCTTTTTTTTTTCTTTTTCTTTTTTTTAATTAGCTTATTGAGGAGGAATGAAGGTATTCTAAAGAGATAGGTTTGCCCATCCCTTTGGCTATTAGCCTATTGAAACCATGAATCACACCAAGAAGTGGAATTTCCCCAGGAATCCCAGGCTGGGAGAAGGAAGAAGGCTGAAGGCTAGTGCCAGCCAGAGAGGGAAGTTTCCTCCTAGGAAGAGATTTCAGACGACTTGTCAGGACCACCTTGTAGGAGAGACTGGAGCCCAAACAATGATGGGGGGACCACGTCTTAGCTCCTTGACCAGGATGCTTAGCTATGCATACCTCTAGTCTTCATTTAAAGTGAAATCTCTGGTCGGGGTCCTAAAGATGAACTGGGGGTGAAGGGACTGTCACTTGTCCTCTTTATTCGTGCCTCTGTCCAAGGTGGCCACACTGAATAGCTTTCTCTGGCTTTAGCCTGTCTGTTCAATTGGGCTGTTGTGGGCGGGGTAGTTGAGCTAGGCTGTTAGGGCTGCCAGGGCCCAGTTCTGATCCCAAAACCTCTGGTAATGGCAGCAGAAAGGGGGTCTCCAAAGAGGAGGGGTCTCACCACTCTGATAGTCTACGAATGCATGGTGTAGAGAATGCCTGGGCTTGTGACCCCCCCCCCCTTAAAATAACCATCAACTCTGCTATAGGAAAGATGCAGAGGATGTGAGGATTTTTCTTTCCCCAGTTTTGTGCAAATTAAGTGAGCCCATCTCTCTGCCAAGGCCTGTCTCCCAGTTCTGTTGCTGTAAGTTGGGAGTAGAGGACCTCCGATTTCAGTTCCTTTCCCATGAGCCTTCTCCAGCATCAGCTGAGATTCCGTGCACATGCATGTGAGTGAGGAGTTGGTGACTTTTGGGAGACTGAGGCACTGCCCGCGGATGGGTAGATGTCACAGGTGGGGATGCGGACCTGTGCCTTGCTGACCCACGGGCTTCAGGTGAGCCTTGCTCCTCCTCAGGCTCCTGTGATGTGGTGTTGCCATGTTTCCTTCTGCCTTGGCCTCCCACCCCCACCCCAGGGAGCTTCTGTTGATTGCTCTCATTTTGCTACTTAGTGAAGTCCTGGGTATCCTTGGGAGGTGGGATACGGTTCATCTTCTTGCACTGTCTGACTGTTCCTCACCTCACCCTGCCAGTTGTACTCTCTCTTCACATAGACAAAAAACAAACAAAAAACAAACAAAAAACCCTCAGTAGCTGAATCAACTCAGCTTCTGTTTTAATACTGTTTGGTGTCATTTGAGTCTTGTTGGACACTGATCATCTATAATACTCCTTCAAGAGTGCAAGCCTGGGAGTTTGAACCCCAGTTCAGCAGCTCATACTAGTTCCACTCTCTACATATGTAAAATGGGAGCAGTCATGAGGTTTGCCAAACGTGTTTGGATAACACCAATGGAACTCGTACTTGATGTCGGTTAAGATTATTAAAAAATATCCCTGCTTATCCTTCTGCTCCATTACCTCCACGAGGAATCTTGCCTATGGTTTGGTCTCCAATCAGCTGCTGATTTTTGTGGCTATCGGGGCTTTGTGGGCTCTCGTTGAGATTTCCAGGCTCTTGTGCTCTGGAACAAGGAATTGGACAGGGACCTAGGGATAACAGTAAAAACAGACGGTTAATAAAAAAAGAATCCACTCAGAGGAAGCAGGCCAGAGCTGGGAGGAAGGGTAGAGGCTTAATGGGAAACAAAACAAAGGATGGGGTTTCCTAGGTCTGTGTAGTGCTGGCTTTCTCCTGCGTGTGCTATTTCCTAGGTCTGCGTACTGCTGGCTTTCTCCTGCATGTGCTCTTTCCTAGGTCTGCGTAGTACTGGCTTTCTCCTGCATGTGCTCTTTCGTAGGTCTGCGTAGTGCTGGCTTTCTCCTGCATGTGCTATTTCCTAGGTCTGTGTAGTGCTGGCTTTCTCCTGCATGTGCTCTTTCCTAGGTCTGCGTAGTGCTGGCTTTCTCCTGCATGTGCTCTTTCCTAGGTCTGCGTAGTGCTGGCTTTCTCCTGCATGTGCTCTTTCCTAGGTCTGCGTAGTGCTGGCTTTCTCCTGCATGTGCTCTTTCCTAGGTCTGCGTAGTGCTGGCTTTCTCCTGCATGTGCTCTTTCCTAGGTCTGCGTAGTGCTGGCTTTCTCCTGCATGTGCTCTTTCCTAGGTCTGCGTAGTGCTGGCTTTCTCCTGCATGTGCTCTTTCCTAGGTCTGCGTAGTACTGGCTTTCTCCTGCATGTGCTCTTTCCTAGGTCTGCGTAGTGCTGGCTTTCTCTTGCATGTGCCATTTCCTAGGTCTGCTTAGTGCTGGCTTTCTCCTGTGTGTGCTATTTCCTAGGTCTGCGTAGTGCTGGCTTTCTCCTGCATGTGCTATTTCCTAGGTCTGCGTAGTGCTGGCTTTCTCCTGCATGTGCTCTTTCCTAGGTCTGTGTACTGCTGGCTTTCTCCTGCATGTGCTCTTTCCTAGGTCTGTGTAGTGCTGGCTTTCTCCTGCATGTGCTATTTCCTAGGTCTGCGTAGTGCTGGCTTTCTCCTGCATGTGCTATTTCCTAGGTCTGCGTAGTGCTGGCTTTCTCCTGCGTGTGCTATTTCCTAGGTCTGCGTAGTGCTGGCTTTCTCCTGTCCTGTATGTGCTATTTCCTAGGTCTGCTTAGTGCTGGCTTTCTCCTGTCCTGTATGTGCTATTTCCTAGGTCTGCGTAGTGCTGGCTTTCTCCTGTCCTGTATGTGCTGTTTCCTAGGTCTGCGTAGTGCTGGCTTTCTCCTGTCCTGTATGTGCTATTTCCTAGGTCTGCTTAGTGCTGGCTTTCTCCTGTCCTGTATGTGCTATTTCCTAGGTCTGCTTAGTGCTGGCTTTCTCCTGTCCTGTATGTGCTATTTCCTAGGTCTGCGTAGTGCTGGCTTTCTCCTGTCCTGTATGTGCTGTTTCCTAGGTCTGCGTAGTGCTGGCTTTCTCCTGTCCTGTATGTGCTATTTCCTAGGTCTGCTTAGTGCTGGCTTTCTCCTGTCCTGTATGTGCTATTTCCTAGGTCTGCTTAGTGCTGGCTTTCTCCTGTCCTGTATGTGCTATTTCCTAGGTCTGCGTAGTGCTGGCTTTCTCCTGTCCTGTATGTGCTATTTCCTAGGTCTGCGTAGTGCTGGCTTTCTCCTGTCCTGTATGTGCTATTTCCTAGGTCTGCGTAGTGCTGGCTTTCTCCTGTCCTGTATGTGCTGTTTCCTAGGTCTGCGTAGTGCTGGCTTTCTCCTGTCCTGTATGTGCTGTTTCCTAGGTCTGCGTAGTGCTGGCTTTCTCCTATGTGCTATTATCTGATACATGTTGGAAGGCTGATGGTGGAGGTGGTGAAGGTGATGGTGAAGGTCATGGTACTGGTGCTTGCCCAGGGCCTACTGGAGACTTTCTTCTTGTCAATTTGACCCTACCCCCTGCTCTGGAGCTGTTTTAGGGAAATCTCAGGAAAGAGGTATTTGAAAGTTTCCAGGTTTGACAAGCAAAAACAGAGGAGGCGAAGCTCCACTCGAATTTTGGAGGATGAGTTTATTATAAATGTGCTCTAAATGTTGCATGATATATATCTGTGTAGCCCAGGCTGGCTGCAACTACCTGAGTAGCCAAAGAGGATTTTGACCTCCTGGTCTCTCCACCCCCCCACCCCCGGTTCTGAGCAATCCTTTGCTATACATATAATGAAGATTTCTATTGCTCTAGAGGGTTCGCCCTGCCTTAACTTTATGTGACACTCATGTTTGCTGGCACCATATATTAGGAGGCAGAGATGGCCACTTTGTTGCTGACTTCTTAGAGATACCAACATGGCAGTGGCTTTGGGGGGAGGAAGAAGAGGCAGAAGCTGGAGTTCCTTAGCATCCTTTTGGAGATGTCCCAGCTTCCTGGTAGCATGTCCCTGTGATCAGCTTCAGGGAGAGGAGCCCTGAAAAATGGCAGTACTCAGCAATACTGCTCACAGATATTTTAGCCCCCTAGTGTATAAAGGGCCCATACCTAGTCCTCTGACCCTATTGCCTCAGTGGGCATGAGTGAGGTCGTCTTGTCCCCAGTATCATTGATGCTGAGCCATTTTTTCCCAAGGTGCCCATGACATGCTTGGCCCAGATTTTGGTTATTGTCACTGTCTTTAAAAGGGTGAGCTTCCTCCTTCTCTCTCCCAGCCTTCCTTCCCATTTCTCTCCCTTATTCATCATTATAGGTTTACCAGATAAAATGCAGTATGCTGGAGGGGAGGGTTAACTAAAGTGAGGATTTTTAAAAAAGCCATATGGAAACTTAGTGTTTCATAAACTTCTGAAAAATACATACATTAAAAAGTTTAATTGGAGTTACCCAAATGGAGGGCTAATGTTCCTCTCGGAAATCACAGATAATTAAACAAAAAGCCCAGCACCAGCTGTGGGATGCCCTCTGCTCAGGTATTGGTTTGGGAGGGGGTCCAAGAAGCTCTTGCCATTGTTCTTGGTTACCTACTAGAACCTGATATGAAGACCTTATTGCTGAAGTTACCACATACATTGGTCACAAGACAGGAGATAAAGCTGGTACTTACCCAGAAGCTTTCTCCCTGCTGGCTAGCTTTCATGGTGCCAGGCTGCATTGTGCAGACTTCTGGGAGCGCATAGTCATCAACAGTTCTAGCTAGCCTACAAGCTACAGTAATGATTGGCCTGGCAGGGCATGCCCATTGGAATAATAATGGCATGAATATTATAGAGATGACTGACACTTTCTAATTGGACCTAAGGTTCACTCCACAGGAGAGCACTCATGTTTGGTATTATAAACCTGGCCAAGAACCTGTGGCTGGGGAGGTTATAGGCCATATATTATTATTTTGTTAAAGGGATACAGTAGTACACTGCTTTATAAATACCAATCTTTATTATTTTTATTTTTTAATACTTTTTGGTCTATTGAGACAGGGTCTTCCTGTAGCTCTGGCTGTCCTGGAACTCACTATGTAGACCAGGCTGGCCTTGAACTCACAGAGATCCACCTGCCTCTGCCTCCCAAGTGCTAGGATTAAAGGAGTGTGCCACCATGCCTGGCTATTATTTTTATTTTGTGTGTATGAGTATATTGCCTGCATATGTGTAGGTGCACCCATGTCTTGCAATGCCCTCAGAGGTCAGAAGAGAGTAACAGATTCCCTGGAAAGGGAGTTACATATAGTTGTTAGCTGCCATATGGATGCTGGGAACCAAACCCAGGGCCTTCTGCAAGAGTAATCAGTACTCTTAACCACTGAGCAATCTTTCCAGTCCTCCTAAATACTAATATGTATACCCATGGAGTAGTGCAGTTCTCAACCCTCATCAGAGAACTGTCTTCATTATGGCCAGCAGTTATACAGAGACTCACAACTTGTCAGAGTGAAGAGAATAAGTGACTATGGAGTGCTCAGCTCTCAAGGTGGACATCTATATCACTCTCCTTTCCTCCAAGGCTCAGGGATCATTGCAGAAGAAGGGGTTGTAAGAGACAGAGGTCAGGGAAGATTGTTGCAAAATAATATCTTTTGGATATGACTGGGGTGTTGAGTGCATGAACTCACAGCAGCTGTGGTTGCCAGCATAAGACTTGGATAAGATCAAGCCATCAACACTCCAGTACAGAGAGGGAAAGGGGCTCACAAGGCCCCACCCCTACCTGAGGAACTGTTGGCAGTTGATGCAACCAGGGGAGAGAGAGTCAGTTTTCTTCAGTAGTGTGGCCCGTGTCCTAGAGGATAGCGCCCCATACCCCTGAGGATATGCACAGCACTCAGTGGGTTAAAAGAAGATGCGATGTTCAGAGCGGGATGTGGAGGGATTTGGGGAGGCATTGGAGTGGAGGAAGCAGGGAGTGGATATGATCGAAATATTCTATGTTCATTCATGAAATTACCAAAGAATAAAGAAAAATGTAAAAGTACAAGATGCTCAGTTAAACTTTAGTTTAGGATAAAAATCCATTTTAAGTGTAGTCTATCATTCTTTTTTGTTTTGTTATTGAAACAGCATCTCCCTGTAGCCCCAGCTGCCTGGGACTTGCTATGTAGACTCATAGCGATCAGCCTGCCTCTGCCTCCCTAGTGCTGGGATTAAAGGTATGCACCACCATGCCTAGCTTTAACTCTTTCTCTTTCAAAATCTGAGTGTTTGCTCATCCTCATCTCCTCTCTCCCCTCTCCTGTGATTCTTGTTTATGCCCCTTACCCCCTCTCAGCTCAGGAAGGGGGCAGTCTTGTTCTGTTTGGCAAGTCGCTTCAGGAACCTGGGGGTGGTGACATGGCATGGGGGTCTTGGCTCTTATCCTTTTTCTGCCACTCACAGGCTGAAAGAAACAAGGCCAGTGCTGTGGGGAGATTGGTTTCCATTTTAGAAGATGGATGTAAACCCCTGCCACCAAAAGTGTGTGCATGACTGTGCTCCTTGGCACTGAGTAACACTCAGTGAGTGTCAGTCAGTGGTCATACTCAGCCCTCAGCACCTTTCCAGTGTGTGGTGTTTTGTGGTACCGGCAAAGTCCTTTGCTTTTAGCCCGTCCTTATTCTCTATGTAATGGCTCTTCTTGGCAAGAGTTGTTGGGGGCAAATTGGGTCTTAAACCAGTGTCCCTGTGTCTCCAACATGGAGCATAAAGTTGAGAAAGAAACTGGAGTCTTGGTCCTGCTCCTGTTCCCCAGGGTCATGATGAGCATCAGGTGGGTGGCTCACAGACACTGCCTGAGCAGAGGACAGAATGCTGGACTTAGGAGCACAAGCCCCCTCCTGGGCTCTGAGGCTCTTTGCACAACCCACTTAAGCATTGTGGGCCTGCCCATTTGGGGCTATGAGCTCTTTTAGCTACAAAAACAGACTGAAGGTGTAGGGATACCCAGGACATTTCTACTTAAGTATGTCAGACCATCAAACCACTGTGTCTCCTTTGTCAAGGTAGGGTCTTAAGAGGTGGTTCCCTGGGCAATTTAGAACAATGTCTTCAGACTAAATAGAGAATAAAAAACCTGGGTTCTAGATCTGCCCCTTAGGCTACATGACACCAGTGACTGGTTTCTTCCATGTCAGCTCCGGTTTCCTTATACTGTGGCTGTGACCAGTGGTGAGGGGAACAGAGTAAAAACGGCTTGAGCTAGACTTGTAGACGACTCGGAACAATGAAGGCGTTCACCAGATGGCAGCTGTGATTTTCTTTATTATTTCAGCAGTAGCTAGAGTAAGAGATGAGTTCCTTTGCTTTGAGGAAATTTTTTTTTTTATTGCTTAAGATACGAGCTGTGAGTGCAGAAGGAAAGGATTATGGGAACAATGGATGGGAGAAGCCATGCCTCCCTGAGTCCGGCAAGGTTGGTACTAGTCACCTCCTGTCAGAGGCCTGGGGTTTTTATGTCTGAGACTCTCAAGAGGAAGCCACTGTCAGAAATCTGGGGGTTGGGTCGCCTGTAGCTTCAGCAAAGAATGGGTCTCCACCATGTTCGGCTCTGTCCAGGGTGCTGAAATCTACCCATGTAGTCTCTTCATTGTGCCTCCTATGAGTCGCCTATCTGCTCCCTGCCTTTCTAGACGTCCATTCAACTTTACAAGTATACACTAAGCATCTACTATATAGAGAGTTGAAGTAAAAATGGATTTATATGATTCTCTAGCCAAAGTTTCTCAGAGCTTGCAGGGAAGGAGTTCAAGCACAAATGTCTTAGGATAGATGAAGTCAAAGGCAAGGAGATTTTTTCCCCTATTCTTGGGTCTCAGTGACACCCACCTGTTGTCTTTATTCTTTCCCTTCCCTCTTCTGCAACCTTGCTACCCTCCAAGGCTACACACTCTTCCTGATTGGATTCTAGCAGATAAATCTTCCCCAGATTAGCTCTTTCTTTGCTCACTGATATCACAGAGTTGGTAAGACTAGTGATTAGTTTGGGGGATGAAGAGTAGGACAGAGAGAAAACAGAGGGTCAGAGGTCTGAGAAGTGGGGTAGCCATCTAGATGGGGGTGAGCTCCTCATCGTATTTCTGCATGCCCTCGTCTGGGAGCAGCACCTCCACTGTGAAGCTGACCTTCTTGGCATGGACAAAGCTATAGGTGTTGTCAAAGCGCAGGACATCTAGGAGGCAAATGGAAAGACAGGCAGTTGGGCTTGGACTCAGGCTCTCTACAGCTCTGACCCGACTGTGAGGGAAGACAGGTTGGGTGGCCAATCTGCTCCACATTCTCACAGTGCCTCTTCCTTCCTCCTGGGAACTGTCAACCCAAGCAGAGCCTGTAAACAGACACTGACCTCCCCCTGGCATGGGCCCAAGTCCAGGTTTAGTTGCATTAACAGACAGTGAGAACACGGATGTCAATTAGGTCTCATTGTCTCCACACCTGGATTCTTACATGATGGGGCATAAGTGGGGGACAACTGAGAGCAGCAGAGGCTTCTGAACCCCGTTGGTGTTCATGAGTGTGGCCCAAGAGTGAGTGAATGGGTCTGACCTGGTGCCCCGGGGAAGGGGCCACCATCCTTTTATTTCATCCTCTAAATGATGAATCAGGAGGTTCTTGCCTTCAGAGCCAGTGGCCAGCTAGGGTGGACTTACAGACCCCAGCCTCTGAGCAGGTGAGGCTCCCATCCTCAGGCACCAGTGGCCAGCTAGGGTGGACTTACAGACCCCAGCCTCTGAGCAGGTGAGGCTCCCATCCTCAGGCACCAGTGGCCAGCTAGGGCGGACTTACAGACCCCAGCCTCTGAGCAGGTGAGGCTCCCATCCTCAGGCACCATGTGCGAATTACAGCGCTGGCTCACTACCACCTCAGTCATCTCCCCGGCTTTCTGTCGCTCCCCCATCTTGGTCTTGAGGAAAACTCCAAAGCCAATGTCCCCACCATCAGATGAGAACTGCCACCTGTGAAAGGAGAGGTGCTGCTCAACTGGCTGGGTCCCTGAAGGGTTGAAGTTCAGCTGTGGGGAGAGCTGACATCTGTTCCTACCTGAGGACACAGCCTGGAAAAAGGATCTCGTATTCCACCTGGTGTGACGAGCCCCGGCTGATCTGCACGGAGTGTTCATACTGGGTCTTCACCTGATCTCGCACGTACATGGACTTGGGGACATCCCCACCATAGTTTATCTGTGGGTGTGACTAGGGGTCATTTATAATGTACAAGACACTTTGATCATCACAAGAAAGATTCCCATGCCTTCTCTTCTTCCTCAAACCTTTCCCTGGTCCTCCAGGCCGGGCTGCAGGCTCCCTCTGGATTCTTCCAGCTCATTCTTTAAATCAAAATTCTCTCATTTCATCTTTTTCTGTGCAGCTGCTTAGCAGTCCCCATAAGGCCTAATAATCTGGACCCCTCCAGCTTACTTGTTTTCTACACAGAGTTCTCTCTGGAGACATCTGTGGAATGTATGAATAGGTGGGAAAGGAAGCCAGCTCTACTCCCTCAACCCTCCCCTGGCTTTAGGCTCTGTGTACCTTGGTTAAACATTTGGGGTTCCCATCTGGGTCAGTCAGGGTCCCTCCAAAATGGGCAGGCAGTTCCTCAGGACTGATGAGTTTCAGCAAACCTTCCTTCCAGCTGTCTGGGAACATGGAGATTGAAGGGTAGTTATTAAACATGGAAGGGACCAACCAGCCTCCCATGCCCACCAGGACACCCTGAACTTGTTTCTTCAAGCTCTGTGGAAGCTAGGTTTCCAGGGATAACTTCCAGGTCTTCTAGGCCTCAGGCTATAGGAAATGGTTTTCCCAGCATCAGGTTGTTATGGAAACATGTTAGCTCTTGGTCAATAGGTTTGGATATGCTTTTATTTTTTATTTATTTTTAATTTTTTTAATTTAGTTTTTACATGTATGAATGTACTGTCTGCATGTAGGTTTGTGCACCCGTGTCCTGCAATGCCATGGAGGTCAGAAGAGGGTGTCGGATTCCCCTGGAACTGGAATTAAAGACGGTTGTCAGCCTCCATGTGGGTGCTGGGGATTGAACCCGGGTCCTCTGCAAGAGCGGTCGGTGCTCTTAACCCCTAGGCTATCTCTCCAGCTCCGATATTCTTTTAAAAATATCTTATTTATCATCCAGGCATGGTGGCACATGCCTTTAGTCCCAACACTCAGGAGGCAGAAGCAGGTGGATCTCTGTGAGTTCAAGGCCAGCCTGGTCTACAGAGCAAGCTCCAGGTCAGCTGGGACTAAAAGGGAGACCCTGTCTCAAAAGTACAAAAAAAAAAAAAAAAAAAAAAAAAAAAAAAAAAAAACACCTTAAGCATTCCATTTGTTTATTTATTTGGGGAGGTGGCACAGGTGTGGAGCTCTGAGGACAACTATGGGGTGGGTTCTCTCCTTTAACCATTGAGTTCTGGGGTTGGAACTCAGGTCATCAGCCTTGGTGGCAAGTGTCTTTATCAGCTGAACCATCTCACAGGTCTGTTACATTGTTTTTTATTTTAAAAAAATTATACTATAGCCAGACGTGGTGGCGCAAAACTTTAATCCTAGCACTCAGGAGGCAGAGTCAGGCAACTCTCTAAGAGTTCTGTGAGTTCAAGGCCAGCCTGGTCTCCATAGCAAGTTTCAGGCCATCTGGGGCTACAGGGAGACCCTGCCTCAAAAAGTAAAAAAAAAATCATACTGTACATATGGATTTTGTGTGTGTGTTTGTGTGCAGGTACACATGTGTGTGTGTGTGAGTGAGCATGCACATGTGTGTGTGTATATGGAAGTAAGAGTACAGCCTGCAGTGGTGGTGTTTCTCATGGTCTGTCCATCTTTTTTTTTTTTTTTTGAGACAGGCCTCTCATGGGCCTGGGGTCCCGATTACACTAGGTGTGTTGACCAGCAAACCCTGGGGATCCTTCTCCTCCATCTCCTCAATGCTGAGGATCAAACTCAGTTCCTCATGCTCTCAAGGTCAGCATCTCACTGACTAAGCTTCTGCAACCCTCCATGTGACTTCCGTTTTTTCCCTTGGCAGCAATTCCTATGACACTGCTCACTTGTGAACTGGTAGGTGTGGAGGAGCACTCTTACAGTCCCGGCTATGTCACATGTCTGAAGGCACTTGAGCTACTTGAGACCTTGCCTCAGAAACAAAACCATATTCCCCTGCAGCACCAGTTCCTATGGCTGTCCATAGTCTAGCAGATGGATGCATCCTTACACACTTATCTGAGCCCTTTGTGTTGGACTCCCTTCTCCGAATCCTGGTTACTCCTATTCTTCCTCCTCATCCTCTTCAGCCCAAGCTTCCATTAGAAGCACTGGGGTGACAGTTTGGAAGGGAACCAAGGTACACAAAGCAGAGGTTGAAGAACAATGGAGCCGAAACTGATAAGGAGGTGAGTGTGGAGGCCTCAGTTATTCAAGGGCTAAGGCTTAGGAACTGGCTCTATATGATGAGTCTCCCCTCACTTTGCTGAAGAAGGAGCCTATGGATACAGGTGATATGCTGAGTTCTGAGGTGGGGTGGAGGTGAACCAATGTCATTCTAAATCTCGTGTCGGGGGCACAGGGACAGGGGCACCAGTATGACTTACTTCCCAACACTATAATTTTCCTGCGAGTGTCCTCACTCAGGAATGGCTTCATGAGATTGTAGCCCACAGGAAACAGTTTGGTGGCTGGATAGACACAAAAAGAATAACAAGGGAAAGGAATCCCACTGGGCCACAGCCAACTCTCAATGAGTTAGCTAGTCAGACAGTCAATCAACTTGGCAACTAGCCAGGCAGTGAGCTGACCAACCGTCAAATAGATACATCCTTGCATCTAACTACCTTCTCAAGGAATAGCCACCCAAATATCGAGTGAGCACCCAGCATTGTCCCAGACCTAGAAGGTGTACAATAGAAATACATAATCAGAGGCCATGCCTTCAATGGAGCGGATGACTTGGCCAGAAAAATAAAATGAGTAAGAGTACAGGCTTGTGGCACAGGCCTGGTAACCCTAGCTACTCTGGAGGTTGAGGCAGGAGGACTATCTGGGCAACAGAGTGAAATAAATGCCAGCTTAGCGATGATAAAGCGGCCCAAGGAGGGAAAGATCGCCATGCAGGGAGGAAGGAAGGCACGTTTCTGGAGGAGCAGAGCTTGGAGCTGTCTCCTCCTGTAGTAAGGCCAGCTGTTCCATTTCCTGAACGATTCCTCTGTGCCAGACACCAAGTGGCTTGCACGTAGTCAACTTGCCTGACAACAGCCCTGGGAGAAGGCATTATCATTCTGAGGGCAAACGGTGGGGAAATGGAGGCCCGGGTGGCAGAGGTCACTTCCCACGTACCTTTCACTATGAGCATGAACTTCAGGGTCTCTGGGTAGTTCTCTTCAAGGAGGCCAAAAAACTGGAGAACCAAGAGAGACCCCATCAGAGCCCCTAACCTCTCCTTCCCCTTCTCCGTTGCCGCCTCCTGCCTAGAGGTTTTAGAGAGCCGAGAAAGGTCTTCCCTGTCGTCACCACCTCCATTGGCCTCTACAGGGGACCTTCTCACCTCAGACTTTTAAATCACACCCTAATAATAATCACACAATTATGTAAAAGTAGATGTAGGAACAACTGTATCGTTGTAGTGACTACCGTGTATCTAATGCTCGGTGTTGGCTGACCACTGTGCACACACTTTATACTCACAGAGCCTCCTGGCCGTCGTAGTGACTGCCGTGTATCTAATGCTCGGTGTTGGCCAACCACTGTGCACACACTTTATACTCACTGAGCCTCCCGGTCTCACTGTCCCCTTCTGGAGGTGAGGAAAGGAAGCGTGGGGAATGGAGATGACTTGTCCAAGTCTCAGAGGAATGGAACGAGAGAGCTGGAATTGTTTGTGGAAACTGGCCTGTGTTGTCCCTGAGGTGTGTTCTGCAGGAATTTCTAGGAAATACTTTAAGGATTTTGGTGGGAATAGAGGCTAGGGAGACAACCACCTTTTATTTCTTTGGACTTTAGCTAAAATTCAAGGTCAAAGCAGGGAAAGATGGTCACTCAAGCAACATGTGTGTATATGGACATGTATGCCCATGGGCCTCCTCCTCACCTCCTGGTACACTTCCACCACAGGTTTCCAGAAGTGCTTCAGTCCCAGGCCCTCGCAGTCAAATATCATAACAATGGTTTCAATCTTCCTACCCAGCTGTGAGGATGAATAAAGAGCAGTGCCAGGGTCAAGGTGTAGGCTTGGGAGGTGGTGACCCAAGTTCATGGCCCCTAGGGCTTTTCCAACCCTCCACTCTGTCCTGAGAGGAGCAAGTGGAAAAGAGTGAATATATTTCCCTACCCATCCATCCATCCATGATCCATCCATTTACCATCCTTCCATTCATATTGCTATTCATTCCTCCATTAATCCCCCATAGGTCCAACTGGTATTTATTACGCACATAGCTTGCGTTTGACACTGAGGGTATAGTGGATAATGCTTAATAACCCCACAGTTCTTGTCCTCCATAGTCTTCCATAGAGGTCATAGCCTGAGTGAGCCAGGACCTCCCTGTCTGTACTAAGTGCTGTTGTGGAGCAGCACAGAGGCTGAAGGGACAGGGAAGATGACATCTCACCTGCCTCCAGCCCCTCACCCCACCCGAGGGGCCTCACCCGTTCTGTCTGCAGGTCACATTCATGCAGGATGCGCTCACAATCCCTCATCTTGGTCTTCAACAGGTCTTGCTTGGTGACTGAGAAGAGCAGCCCTTTGGGGTCCAGTGGCCCAACGATGTCATACCACACGGGGCAGCCATCACGATCATAGCCACACAAACCCCCAGGCATATACTTCTGAATTACCTGGGCATGGAAACATATGTGAAACCCAGCATTACGCACTTCTCTGGAGGCTTACAAATTGGGCTAACCTATGGTTTACACCCATCATGGGACAAAGCCAGTGCTTGCCCTGTCCCAGGTGAGAAAGCTGAATTCTTCAGGAGGGCCTTGTTCACAGCTGTAATAACAAAGCCCAGTCTCAGCCAGGCCTGGATTGAGGCCTCTGGGTGTGAGTCCTGCTTACAAGATACCCTATGACCCTGTCCATGAGGCAGAGTTGGGTTTAGCGATGGTGATTCTGAAGGCCAGTAGATGTGGGTCAAACACAGGCACCGCTGTCCCCCTCTTCTGTGTCCTTGTGATGTTACCTCTCTGAGTCCTTTCCCATCTCCTCTTGTGGAAAATGGTTCAGATAATTGCTCTTTGCAGGAGGAAGTTTCTGTGATAACGCTGTGGCAGATGCCGTACCCTGCCCACAGCACAGGTCCCACAGGGAAGCTGGGACCATCACTCTACAGTGACCTAAAGTTGGCACCATTGTCACCAGTGCCTTGGCAGCCTGTGCTTTCCCACCCAGACAGGACACTTTGAGTGAAACCCTAGGAAGGGTGAACACAGAGGCTCCAGCTGACCATGATGGTGCAGATCCAGGTGTTCGAGGCCAGCTAGACCTGAGTTCAGACCTTAGCCCCACCATGGGGCTGTGTGACTTTGGGTACTTTGCTGGATTTTTGATGGGCAAAAGAGACGATAATATTCACCTGGCAGTGTCTGGACGGTCAAATGAGCTCATGCTTACAGACTGTTAGCCCAGGCCCGAATCTCATAAGCCCTCAGGAATGATTGATTACTACTGCAGAAAAGGCCCCTGCAGGGCTGGTGGCTTCCACAGGCTTTCCCCTAGTGGTCAGAGGCTGCTTGGATGGTATGTCTGTTGAGACTCAGGTACATAAGGGGTGTGGGCTCACCTCTGGGGGCTGCCAATCCAGGATGTGGTCAATGTCCATAGTCTTCCGGAACTCCATGTACTAGAAAGAAGGAGGTAGTTAGGCACCATGGAGCCACCAGCACCCCAAGAATGGGATGAAAGTAGGGGCATGAAGCATGGATTGTCCTTCCCCCTCCCCCATGAAGCCTGTCTCCGAATCTCCAGGGTAGGGGATACTTACCTTGCGGAGCATGGCCTCTGATTTCTGCAGGTTGAAATTTCTAGCTGTGGGAAGATGGGACAGGAAGGTATTAGGTGGGACAGAAGAGACCCTATCTTGCTTCTAACTAGCGGGAGCCACGAAGATCCTAGGGGTTTGGATAGTACTTATTCCTCTGCCTCCTCTCTCCTAGACCTGAACACATGAAGCAAGATGCTGTGGATGGATCCTGAGAGCCATGGGTTGTTGTGAAGCTGTGGGGACCTGGGTCTTCCTGCTGCCCCCTCTTCCTGATCACCCCCATCTATACCCTCACCTCGGAGCCAGCGAAGAAGGAAATAATCATCAGGGTTGGGCAAGGCAGGCAACACATCCTGGACATTTTCCCGGAACTGGGAAGAGAGATGCTGGTTAATGTGGTCCTCGCACACTGAGCCTTGGCCTCCCAACTTAACGATTGGCTAACCACCTTTCCTTCCCTTCCTCAGGTAGAATGGCTGAACTTGATGGAAGATGGAGATGATGGATGGAAAGGAGAGGTGGGCTGTGGCATAAGTGAGCAAGTGGAAGAGTGGTGATTATATGGATAAAGGCAGAACAGAGGGATGAATGAATGGGTGGATGGACAGACAAAAAGGGACACATTGGCAGATGGATGGATCAATATGTAGGTGAGTGGGTGGGAGAAGAGATGAGCAGATGGATGGATCAATATGTAGGTGAGTGGGTGGGAGAAGAGATGAGGAGATGGATGGATCAATATGTAGGTGAGTGGGTGGGAGAAGAGATGAGCAGATGGATGGATCAATATGTAGGTGAGTGGGTGGGAGAAGAGATGAGCAGGGGGGACAGAAAGATGCGTAGCTGAGTGAGGGGAATAGAAAGATAGGTGGGTGGGGAGATGGATGGCCAGATGGAAGAAAGGATAGGTGGATGGGGAGATGGATGGCCAGATGGAAGAAAGGATAGGTGGGTGGGGAGATGGGTGACCGGATGGAAGAAAGGATAGGTGGGTGGGGAGATGGGTGGCCAGATGGAAGAAAGGATAGGTGGGCGGGGAGATGGGTGACTGGATGGAAGAAAGGATAGGTGGGTGGGGAGATGGATGGCTGGATGGAAGAAAGGATAGGTGGATGGGGAGATGGATGACCGGATGGAAGAAAGGATAGGTGGGCGGGGAGATGGGTGACTGGATGGAAGAAAGGATAGGTGGGTGGGGAGATGGGTGGCCAGATGGAAGAAAGGATAGGTGGATGGGGAGATGGATGACCGGATGGAAGAAAAGATAGGTGGGCGGGGAGATGGATGGCTGGATGGAAGAAAGGATAGGTGGGTGGGGAGATGGATGGCCGGATGGAAGAAAGGATAGGTGGATGGGGAGATGGATGACCGGATGGAAGAAAGGATAGGTGGGCGGGGAGATGGGTGACTGGATGGAAGAAAGGATAGGTGGGTGGGGAGATGGGTGGCCAGATGGAAGAAAGGATAGGTGGATGGGGAGATGGATGACCGGATGGAAGAAAAGATAGGTGGGCGGGGAGATGGATGGCTGGATGGAAGAAAGGATAGGTGGATGGGGAGATGGATGACCGGATGGAAGAAAGGATAGGTGGATGGGGAGATGGATGACCGGATGGAAGAAAGGATAGGTGGGCGGGGAGATGGGTGACTGGATGGAAGAAAGGATAGGTGGGTGGGGAGATGGGTGGCCAGATGGAAGAAAGGATAGGTGGGTGGGGAGATGGATGGCTGGATGGAAGAAAGGATAGGTGGGTGGGGAGATGGATGGCTGGATGGAAGAAAGGATAGGTGGGTGGGTGGGTGAGTGGGCGGGTTATGTGTGTGTTCTTAATTCCCTTTGTGCACTGGCTCATCTTTCCATCTTTTAAAAAAAAACATGGCTTGTCCTCCACCCCTGGAAAGAAAGAAAGAAGAAAGAAAGAAAGAAAGAAAGAAGAAAGAAAGAAAGGAAGGAAGGAAGGAAGGACGGAAGGAAGGAAGGAAGAAGAGGCTCATGATTATGGGTCCTCTTCTCCATCACTGTGGCATGACAGTTCTGCTGTGTCTCTCTGACCTGGCTCTTACAGGTTGGTTTTCTTTTCAGGGTCCTGGGGAAGAAGGCCCATCAGAGGGAAGATGGGCTGCATCCTTCAGCTCCCACCCAGGGGCCCGAGTGGGAGGAGGTGGGGGACAGCTGCCAGGTGCAGCTCTCTGGATCTGGCTCCTGGATGCATCACTCACACTATTGCCAGCTTTCCCCTCAACACCTGTTCTAGATAGGACTGATGTCACTGGGCTGTGTCTCCTCATGGAGGTGACAGCAAGGACACAATGTCAGGGACATGCAGAATCAACAGAGAGGGGCAGGGTCCTGGCCACTCCTTCCACCCTATCCCTCAGCCCTTTCCCATGAGGCCCCAAAGAGGGGTTCTCACCTTGGCCAAGGTCTCTGCCTGCTTGGGGCTCAGGTCTCCAACTCGGCCACTCATGGTTCTAGCTGAGACTGAGGAGCAGTGGCCACTGCAGGAAGAGGCCCTTCCTCAGCTGGGGCGTTTTGCCCACTCCTGGGTGTGGCTCAGGCACCTCCTCTGGGGCAATTGTTTGGATTGCACATTACATAACTGGGATTAAGTGAGGTCCCGTGTTTGGCTCTGTGACAGGTCTGGGGGAACAGCAGGCCTGGAGGGTGTGCTAGAGATCCTCTTCTAGATGGAGACAGCCGGGAGGGAAGGAGACTAGCTTTCCCTGGGAACACAAGGTGAGGCCTGCAGAGCCCCACTCAGTGCTCTCTGGCTTCCAGTGACCACTGCCCTGAAGTAGGGGAAATTTCATGGGGGATGAACCCCACTCCTCATGGGACACCTCCTCTCTTGAGCCTCAGTCTTGTTAATGAAGAGACTTTAAACCCAAGCCTCTCCAAAGAGCCTCCTCTAGGCCTATGGATGGAAGTCTAAGACTTGTCAGCCTACTGACCAGTCTCTGTCTTGTGTTGAGCATGCCCCTCTGTTGTACTGAATAGTGACAGTCAAGGAGCCACAGGAGCTGGGTATGGTGGAGCATGCCTTTAATCCTAGCCCTTGAGAGGCAGAGGCAGGCGGATCTTTGTGAGTTCAAGGTCAGCCTGGCCTACAGAGTGAGTTCCAGGATGGCTGGGGCTACAGGGAGACCCTGTCTTGAAAAGACCAAAAAAAAAAAAAAGGAGCGGACAGGCTGTAGTTGAGACGCAGCTCAGTGGGAGAGCTTGACTGGCAGGCCCTGAGTTCAATTTCCAGCATTGTGAGAGGGGAACAGCCTGGCAGAGCAGAAAATGGAACTCTGAGGTCCTTAGTGAAGGTGTGTCTTTTCCACAGGGCTGACACTGCTTTTCCTGATGTCTTTCAAATTCCATTGTAAGGACTGGGCCCATAGACTTGAACATTGGAAACAGCTCAGCACTCCCACCCTGCTGTCTATCCAGAACCCCTTGTCTGGGACCTCTGATTATGAAAAGCTCCCATAAGGATTGAAGGCTCAGGAGGGGCATGTGGATGGCTTTGGTGGCAACTGTGTTTTCTTGGGATTTTCACCTCTGGCCAGCAAGAAGCCAGGGAGGCGGGATCTGCTGGGTCATCCATGGCAGATGCTGAGGGACACCCAGGAGATTCCTATGTTTTTTTTCTGTCTCATTGCCTGACATTCTACCTGTAAATGGGCCTGAGACTCAGCCCTGATCTCTAGAAAGCTTCTCAGATGGCATTTCCTGGGGGTCACTCGCCGCATTTGTAAACCAGGGCTGCGAGCACTCATTGTGTCTCCTTACAAGGTTGGAGGGCAGATTGGATGTGAAGACTGACTTGCCAGAGGTTGTGCAGGGCTAGAGGATCCTTCTCTCCCAGCTCACACCAGCTTGGATAACATTGGCCATGTTTCCAATGACTGTCTAGAAAGAACCTTCGGCTAGGCATGTGCCTACAATCTCAGCACTCAGGAGGCTGAGGAAGGGGGATCGTAAGCTCAAGGACAGCCTTATCTCAAAACAAACAAGGGGCTGGAGAGATGGCTCAGTGGATAAGAGCACCTCTTGCAGAGGACCCCATTAGATTCCCAGCACCCACATGGTGGCTAACAACCTTCTGTAACTCCAGTTCTAGGGGATCTGATGCCCTCTTCTGACTTTCATGGGCAATTGCACAACACAGGTGCTCCTACCTACATGCAAGCAATTCATATGCATAAAAATAATGAATAAGCCGGGCGTGGTGGCGCACGCCTTTAATCCTAGCACTTGGGAGGCAGAGGCAGGCGGATCTTTGTGAGTTCAAGGCCAGCCTGGTCTACAGAGTGAGTTCCAGGACAGCTGGGACTGCAGGGAGACCCTGGCGCGATAATAGCATAACAAAAAAAAAAAAAAAAAAAAAAAAAAAAGAAAAATAATGAATAAAATATTTAAAACAAAACAAAACAACAACAAAACCCAAACAAATGAACTAACTTCTAGAAATCTGGGGAGATATTACCCTGGGCTAGCCCTAGTCAACATAGACAGACTAGCTCAAGACACTCTGCCTAAGACCCTCCCATGTCCCCTCTCCCTGTTCTACGGCCTCTTTGGACCATCCTGGGTCTCTTTTCTGGGGGAAACACAGGCTTTTTAGGCAGGTGGATGTGAGCAAATCCAACCCTGCCTGGTGACCTTTCTGACTTGTGCTCTGATGGATTTGGGTCCACAGAAGAGGCCACCTTTGGCCGCTATCCTCTCTCTGGGGCATCTGCTGTGACACATCTGCTGAGTCACTCTGAAGCGGTCAGGTGACTTCCATACCAGCTCCACCCCACTTCACATTCCAGCCACTGCTCCCCCAGGCCTGCGGCTGCTGGAGATCAGCTTCCACAGCCACTGTCTCACTAACTCCTAATCCTGCCCATTTCTCACCAGTCTCAGTTCTCACCTAATCCCCTTAATGTGCACCAGAGGCTGGGTAGGCGGGACTGGAGGAGAGGTAAGTGTCCTTCCAAGAACTGTGGATCTTCACAGAAACTCTAAGCACTTCTGACAATCACAAATCTGCTGAGCATCTGCTGTGCAAATAAACCCTTACTGTTGACAATGTCGGCCAATAGAATTTCCTGTGACAATGGGCTTGGTTGGTATCTGGCAGGTTCTGGTTAATGAATTGGTAGTCACTAGTCATGTGGTTTGTGCTATAGAAGAACTGAACTCTGGGTTTTTGTTGTTTTGAGAGGGTCTGGTCTCAAATTCACTATCCTCCTGGTTCACCTCCCAAGTACTGGGATTACAGGTGTGTGCCGCCATACCCAGCTTTTAAAACTGTAGCCCAGGGTCATGTTGAATGCTAATTACCAGTGTGTACTGCCGTGGCTGGCAGAACTGGAGTTTTAATTGGGATTCTCATTCTCTCTCTCTCTCTCTCTCTCTCTCTCTCTCTCTCTTCCATTTCTTGAGATTTAACCTAGGCCTAGGCAAGTGCTCTACCACTGAACTATACCCTCAGTCATCTTTTAACTTTCTGAGACAGGGTCTCACTAAGTTGTGTAGGTTCTGTGATTCACTTTGTAGTCCAGGCAGGCTTTGAACCTTCAGTCTTCCTGCTCAAGCTTCTTGAGTAGCTGAGATTATAGATTTGTACTACGAGCCTTGACATTTATTTATTTATTTGAACTTTTTTTTTTTTTTCGGTCTTTTTGAGACAGGGTCTCCCTACAGCCCCAGCTGTCCTGGAACTCACTATGTAGACCAGGCTGGCCTCAAACTCACAGAGCTCTTCCTGCCTCTGCCTCCTGAGTGCTGGGATTAAAGGCATGTACCACCACACCCAGCTGAACTTTATTTTAAAGCCTCCATGTGGCTCACAGCTAGGATGATCACATTTAGTGAAGCCATGTTGTATCACAAGTCTCCACTCGTTGGGTGGGCTAGGTACCATTGCTCAACATACTCTACTCAGCAGAACGAAGCATGGCAGAGCAGTTACATAGCTCATCCAAGGCCAAGACCATGCCCATGCCATTTCCCACTTGGCTGTCACACTGTTAGACTGTCCCACAGGCTCAGCTCCAGGAGTTTGCACTAGTCCAGGATGGGACACAGCAAGAAGTCACCCCAATGTGAAGCAGCATGTGGCTGCTCACCTCATCATGGCTAGGAAGGAGAGAGGGAGAAAGAGAATCCAGGGACAAGATTAACTCTTCAGAGCATGCCCCCAGGGACCCACTTTTCCAAAGCCCCACCTATTAAAAATCCATTCAGTATCAACTCATCAATGGATTAATCCATTGATGAAGTTAACCCCTTCATGACCCAATAATCTCTCAGTAGCACCCCCAGCTGGAGACTGGGCCTTCCAGCATTAACCTGGGGTGGATGAGTACTTCATACACCAACTAGTAACGAAAGTGAGATGGCCTTGGGGTAGTACAGGGATACTGCACCAAGCACCTTCCTGCAGAGAGTACTTAGTCTCCCATTTCTTGGTCATTTCCTTTTAGCTGAGAGGTTTATATCTGTATTGAACAAAGAAATGGGTATTCTGAGAGATCAAGAAACATTTCTGATTCAGACGTCATACAGCCAGAACTGGAACCTGAGCCTGTCTCACCCTGGAACCTGCACTGGAAATAGAGCAAGCCTTCCCTTGGAGGGCTCAATACCCCTAGGGTTGGAACACAACAAACACTCAGCAACTAGCCTAAAGCATTATCGTGAGTTGGGAGGTTGGGTTCCCCGACTGGATAGAGGGTTTAGTGGGCCCTTTTTTTGAAACAAAGGGCCTGGGGAAGGAGACCACACACATAACCTCCCCAAGTAAACACCCAGGTTCTGTTTAACAACTCAATTGCCAAGCAGTCAGGGAACCAAGGTAACAACCACACATATACAAACAAATATGGGACGAGGGAACAGACCAAGCTGCCAGCGCCACACCCAACAAGCCTCTGTCCAGGTTACTAGGGCATGTGAAAAGCCTGCCCCTGGACTCCAGATGATCTGCCCACCTTCCCTAGGCAGATCATCCCGGAGTCAGCCCCATGAGTGTAGGTGGAGGAGGGAGTACGGGGGTGGGCATCTTGGGTGAGCACTGCTCCAAAGGAGCAGACAGTAGAGAACTCAGACCCCATAAAGGGGGCAAAGAGCAGGGAGAAGGAAGGCTGGGAGCCCAGAGTTGCAGTGGCTCCCGCACACCCTTGGGGAGTTCACTTCCCAGGCTTGACCATGGGGCACTTTCCTCTCTCCCTCCCTCCCTCCCTGGCCTGGAATTGTATTTCTCTACTAATCACTAATCAGTCATATTGGTCTTCCTTGCAGAAAGGTTGACTCAAGTTTCAAGAATAGGGATAGAGTGTGGCCGAGTGGTCGAGTGCATGTCTAGCACCTGCTAGACCCTGAGTTCCATCCCCACCACTGAAAACAAGACGAAGCAAAACAAAACAAAGCTAAAAGTAGACCATCCTGTCTCTTTCCTTTGGTTGCTGGCCAGAGCCCAAGTATGCTCTTGTTGCTCTGGGCCGCCCAGATCTCCTATCTATGGCTGACCTCCATGCTATCTTAACTCAGCAGCACAGCTTTTCCTCTTCTGTATCTCTTTCCACTGGGCAGCTGCTAAGATTACAGCTTGCCTGTCTTGGGGTTTTTCTTTTAAAATATATTTTCGCCGGGCGTGGTTGTGCACGCCTTTAATCCTAGCACTTGGTAGGCAGAGGCAGGTGGATCTTTGTGAGTTCTAGGCCAGCCTGGTCTACAGAATGAGTTCCAGGACAGCTTGGACTGCAGGGAGACCCTGTCTAGAAAAAAACAAAAAAATTCATTTAAAAAAGGATTTACTTAATTTTAGATTATGTTTATGTATGTGGGAATGTGCATGTACACGTATCTTCCTGTAGAGGGCAGAAGAGGGGGTCATAGCCCCTGAAGCTGGAGTTACAGGCAGTTGTGAACTACTCGACATGGATTCTGAGAGCTGAGCTAGGGTCTTCTGCAATAGCAGTGTGTGTGCTTGGCTGAGCCATCTTTCCAGTCTCTGTAAGGTTATGGTGCGCTCCCCCTGGAATGAAAGGCCACGAGGTCTAAGTTCTTCAGAGCAAAGTTTAATTCAGGGTAGCCAGGGCTAGGCTCAGGGGAAAGAGCCAAGCACAGAATGACATCTGGCTTGGGAATTTAAGAGAGAAGGTGGGAATGGGATTCAGTGGGAGTGGGGGTGGGTAGCGCACTCTGCAGGAGTCTGGAGTCTGGCTTCCAAATAGGCGGAAGATTCCTGAATAATCAGTGATGGCCCATTTTAGCATAGCCAAAGGCTGGCCTGGTAGAGCAGGATCCTGGGCACCAACGGTTTTAGGTGTCTCTGCATTTCAATGCCTCTGGAACTCACATCCTGACATTCCAGCCTTTTGTTCCTATAGAAAAAGGGCGGAGTTCTGTCTTCTGTAGCTGCTTCAGAGCTGATCAGGGGCGAAGTCTTGGGGGAACAGCTGTCAGGCTGGAGTTTTCCATTTTGGCTGCTTGGGGTGCTCTGCCCAGTGGGTTTGGTCCAGATCGATAGTGGCCAGTACTTAGTGGATGTTTTCTCTGCAACTGAAAGGACAAGCTGGTTGAGTCTTACATGAGTATACCAGTGCAGGGACCAATAGGGGGATACAGGGTGCATTAGCAATTGGAGGGTCCCAGTCTAGGGAATGCAGAGGGAAAAAGGATGTGTACCCTGGTTTGAGAAATTGGAAAAAGTTTTAGTACACAGAGCTCTAGAATGAGGGCCAGCTTTAATACACGGGGCTCCAGAATGAGAGCCATAACCATGAGAATATAAAAGGTGGTATTTTCTGGCATGGCACATTAGATCTGTCATCTATCTCTGAGATATTTTCTAACATGACCCAGTAGATTCCTAACTTGGCACAGTAGGCCTCTCACCTATTTCTCTGATAATAACTTATTTCATTTTCTCTTCTTTAGATTAGTTTCCTGTTGGGGGGGTTTAAAACCACACAGCTCAGATAAATGAAGTTTGTTTTGGTGTTAAGGTCAGTTGAGGTTCTGGTCCTTAAGAGGTCACTCAGGCCTTGCGCCTGGCTCTCTTCACCAGTTCCATCTATGTGAGGACAAGGTCAGGCCTTGCTTGACCAGAGCTTCCCTTTGAAGCATGAGGAGTCTCTCCTCTATATGGACTTTCCTCCTTTGACTGGACACTGGCAGGATGAAGTCCCTTAAAGTGAATCTCCAAGACTTCCCTGGCGTGGGATGACTGGTGACTCACTGCCACAGGACATGCACAAAGTTGCAGATGCAGGACCCTAGGACCCAAGTCTACCTCAGAGGGTAGGGGCCAGAATATTGTCCCATCAAATCCCTCTTGCCAAATCAGATTAGAGCTTTAAGTGTGGTTGCTAAACCTCCAAGAGGATTGTTTGAATTAATTTGGTATATTAATTACCATACAACTCCTAAGTAAAGCTTGAACATTGACTTAAGCACTGTTAATAAAATCTTAATTGCTGTGGCAAAAATATTCTGACTAATAATAAAAGCTCATGGTAGGAGCCTGGTAGTGGCTGCAGCACAGGCTAGAAAAGGATGCTATTTACTGGCTTGTGTTGCTGGCTCATATTCAGCCTATTGTATACAATATAGAAATATCTGGCCAAGAATGGCATCACCCACAATGGGCACAGGCCAGTCCAATGAAGGCAATTATTGAGGTTTCTCAGCTCAGGTGTATCAAGTTGACATTAAATCTATGCAGTAAGTCCTACAATTTTTTTAAGGTCCATGAAGGTCATTTAAGTACTCAAATTACAGTGATTTAAACCATGTAAGGCAAAAGTTTCTAACAACATAGCCCATGCAACAAACCCAAGATAATAAAGGGGTTAAAAACAGTACTTTCTCAAATGAAGGCCATGTCACTTGTCCCCAGATTTTGAATTATAGCTTTGAAAAGGAAAAGGAAGGGGGGGCATTGTCACATACCAGCAGCAGGCAGATAATACTTAGGGCTCACCCAAATTGGTTACATTTGCACTGTCCCTGTGGTCACCAGAAGTAAAACCTAATTTCTCTTAAAAATATTAGAAGTAAGATGTGTAAAGTATAACAGATATACAAAACAATTTTAGTATGTATGGGTAACTCTATATATGTCTGTTTCACTTGAGGCTGTAACTAGGTATATAGTACCTGGTAGGTGGAACACAATTTCTTGTATATGCCATAATTACATTATAGAATTCTTTTTTATTTATTTATTTATTTATTTTTTACCTCAGTCCCGATGAGAGCAACGGTGGGGGTTTTCACTCATTTACATTATAGAATTCTTAAAAGTGAACAGTACTTCATGCATACACTCATAAATAAGGTTTTAATAAATGCATTTGGCGATGACACTTTGTAAAGGTTGTGCTAAGCAAAGGCACATGCATTGTAATCATACACAGATCTTAATATGCTGTTTAACAATGTCATACACACACATTTATGCACACATTGCTTTAAAAGATTTTTATCCTAGCGGTTGTATTGAACCATCATATGTATTGGAAAAAACACCTTTAGAAACATTATTTAAAACATGCAGCTCTGATTAATTGTGCTGCCAAGGCTGAGATGACATCTTGCACCTTTGGTTTTAAAACTATGATCTCATTGAAATACTTTAACAAGTGATGGAAAACAGAATTATATATAATAATTAAAGAACTGACAATATCAAAGGTACTTAGGCTGTTTCATTGGAGGGAAGAAATTGCAGGGGAAACAATGTGCCACTGTCCAAGAACCAGAGTATGAATGAATCCAGGGATTTTTTTAAAAGTGGCCTCTGGTTAGGAGGACAGTTACATAGCACAGGAGAAAAAAATCTGTTAGTGAACCCATAAGGGTCAAAAAATCAGATCTTCAGACGTCTGGAAACAAGAAAAAACTGGAAAAGAAAATTTTCAGTTGTAATACCTGTGGAAAAATAATTTGGACAGGGAAGAAATAAAACCTTCAGATAAACAGTGTAGAAACTTAGGAACCCAGGTTCAAATCAGGCCTTTGAAAAAAAAATTTAAGATGCACACCAAAAGTAAACAATTTAATTTTTTGTTTGTGCAAAATAGAATAAAACAAGTTTGAAGGGGCCACTTTGTTTTGACAAAAAACACAGAACATGGACACATGACAGTTACAAAGACATATTGAAGAACGGTTATAACACACAGACAGGTTTGGACAGACACATGACCTAACTGTATCCATTAACTCTGGATTAGTATGGTCACCATAGGAACACTCTGTAGCATGTCCATTTGAATGCCAGGCAGGAGAAAAAGCTGCACGTGGTGCATGGCGACTAGGGCTCTTAGTTTCAAACATCTCAGGATTAAACACCCTCTATATCCACTCAGGCATCCATGCTGCTTGCTTTATGGCAGGAATGCAAATGGTCAATGACAAACAACTTCACACAGCAACTTTTTAAACTTTCTTCTGGGCCAAAGACTATGTCTATGAGGATTCGAGTAGCCCTGTCAGGCCTCCAGCCGCTGATTGTGAAGGGCCTAAAGTCTGCCCTTCCTTCCCAGATACAATGTGTCAAGTAAATCATTAGCATTAGATACAAGCCTATTCATTTAAACAGCTCCATGAAACAAATATGTTTAACTAGTTTCAAACCCAAAACTTTAGCACCTTGATGAAAACTCTAAATTAGAGATGAAAACCTAAATCAGAGTAAAATATGACTCTTAAGTTTGTAACAGTACTCAGAAATTACTTGAGTCTGAAGCAAGTGCAGGTGGTGAGAGGTGAGAAATGGCCCTCCTATGACCAACCTCCAGCCCTGTGTGATGCATCACAAAAATCTCTAACCTGTCTTTTCTCAGAGACTCAGAATAGGCTTTTAGTAAAAACAGCACAATTTCAGTCCCTTGCTCAGCCTTTCCATACCTTTTCTGCATGAAAACATCCACGACTCCTCCCAGTGCAGGGACAGTAGGCCCCAGCCACCTCAAACACGCACATTCATCTTGTCCACACTCCTCTTACTGGCTCCAATATGCTTGATGCATCCTTTTACTCAAAAACAACTCTCACTCACACCTAAGGCCCAGCCCACTGACCAGATGGGATTGGGAGTACGGCAGGGACCTTAAGCACCAGGGGGTCCCACTCTCTAGCCAGAGTTGTGTATATGGTACACACCCCTGTGGCCAGGAGCTGTGAGTCCCTTGGAGGACCTGCCCAATGCCAAGAACTATTTTAATGGAGACAGCTACCTGTATTTATTTTCTCTAACACCACGTTATTTACTTCAGGTGGAAAATTACCAATAGTCACATACACATGTGTAATTTTCATGTATATGGGAATTACCAACACTCACACACATGCTTTCTTCTTTTTTGGTCTTTTGGTCTTTTTTGAGACAGTGTCTACCTTTAGTCTCAGCTGGCCTGGAACTTGCTCTGAAGACCAGACTGACCTTGAGCTTACAAAAACTGCCTGCATCTGCCTCCCAAAGACTGGGATTAAAGGTGTGTGCCACCACACTCGGTCCCAAGGGGCAACAAAACTGCCCCACCCCAAACAAAATCCAGTCCAAGAATCCATTTCCAGTCCTGAATCTGGTCCACAAAGGTCTTTAAAAAATAGATAATTCCAAAGCAAGCAAGTTACCTTTTGAAAGTAAACACAAACCAAAATGGGGTCTTTAAACAGTAAGCTCTGAGGCTGATTTCTATAGCAAAACCACAAGGTGGAGATGGCACTGACACGTGCAGTGAGGCAGTGGAGAAGGAACAGTAAAAGAAAGGAAAAAGACTGCAGAGGGCAGAGAAAGAGAGGGAGAGGAAAAAGATAAGTGAAGTAAGTCTTTTAGTCTCAGAAGGAAATAGAGAGAGGGACTAGAGTGAAGGGCAAAGAATGCCTGTACATACAAGCATTCTGACCATTTACCAGAGCGCTGGTAGAAGTCTCTCAAAGCTGAGAATTCAGAGATCTAAGGTACTTAAAGAGTGTAGGAGACATTCCAAGGGTGTGAGGCCCAGGGCCTCTCCTTTAGAATGTGAGGCTTCCATATTGGGAGTCGGAGGCTGAGGAAGAAGGGAGAGGGAGAGAGAGAAAAGAGGTCTGTAGGAAGGAAAATAGATTCTTTTTAGTCTCATCACCCACCCGAGCACTAAGGCATGTCCGCCCTAGTTCTAAGTGGGCGCTCAGAGACCCCAGGTCCGTGTGACCAGGAGTCTCTGAAATCGGGACCTGCAGGTCTGTGAAGTTGGCATCCCAAAAATCACAGAGGAGGCCAGAATTCAGGTCCAGAGTCTGTCCCCAGCGTCCTGGTAATAGACAGCAAACTGGACGGGGAAAATCAGAGGGGATCCCTTACTTAGCTGGCACTCAGGGATCCAAAACAGAACGGAACGGGAGACTAAAAAGAATGGAAAAGAGGATCGGAGAAAGCGGTAGTTAGAACAGGAAGTGTCGAGGCAGAGGGGGCAGCTAGAGGGTGCAGAACATATGCAGGGTTACACAGAAGGTTGGGTTGGGACATAAGAATCTCCCCTCACTCAGGTACCCATCCGGCCGGCCGCCCGCGAGGCGACTTAGGAAGTCTTACCATGAGGGCCACACGTATAAACCCCGTGCTTGGTCATCACGAGTGTGATGAGTGCCTGATGAGGTGAAATGACTTCAGCGGAACCACGGATTAGGGCCCAATCAGATTCCGTAGCCCGAGAGCTGTGGAACCATAACACGCACTCTTAACTCTCACGCACAGTCACACGGGAATAGAGTAGGTTAGGAAAAGGAGAGGAGAGAAGGTACCTTTGGCTGAATGCTGGTGGATGCTGTCATAGCCTGCGCTCGGTATCCGGCTCACCGGCTACCCCGAAGCTGCTCCGAGGGGCGGGGGGAGGGGGGGCGGAAAAAAGGCGATCCAAGTCACCAGCATCAGATATGGTGTGCTCCCCCCCCCCAATGAAAGGCCACGAGGTCTAAGTTCTTCAGAGCAAAGTTTAATTCAGGGTAGCCGGAGCTAGGCTCAGGGGAAAGAAAGAGCCAAGCACAGAATGACATCTGGCTTGGGAATTTAAGGGAGAAGGTGGGAGTGGGATTCAGTGGGAGTGGGGGTGGGTAGCGCACTCTGCAGGAGTCTGGAGTCTGGCTTCCAAATAGGCGGAAGATTCCTGAATAATCAGTGATGGCCCGTTTTAGCATAGCCAAAGGCTGGCCTGGTAGAGCAGGATCCTGGGCACCACCAGTCTTAGGTGTCTCTGCATTTCAATTGCCTCTGGAACTCACATCCTGACAGTCTCCTCTTTTAAATTGTCCTAAGCTTCCTTTTAGGGAAAAAAAAAACTTTACTCATTTTAATTGATTGTTTGATTGATTGTTTGATTAATCTTTTTAGACAGGGTCTCATGTAACCCAGGCTGGTCTCAAACTTGCTATGGAGCTGCATGCAGATCACCTTAAACATGTAACCCTCTTCACCGTCCGAGTTCTTGGATTATAGGTATATGTCACCATGATCAGCTCAATACACAGGCTTTATAGTTTTTTTCTAATTTTTTTCTCGTGGTTAAAAGCATACTTAAAGGGCTGGAGAGATATAACTCAGTGGTTAAGAGCACTGGCTGCTCTTCCAGGGGGACCTGGGTTTGATTTCCAGCACTCACATGGTAGCTGAAAACCATCCATAACTCCAGTTCCAAGGGATCTGATGTCCTCTTCTGGTTTCTGTATTTACATATGTGCAAGCAAAACACTCATACACATAAAAAAAAAAAACCCACCCAAACATACTTAACATAAACTTTACCACCACAGTCATTTTTAGTGTGGATTTCAGTGGCATTATATACATTCCAGTTGTACAACTCTCACAACCAACTGAAACACTATGCCCATTAAACAGTCCCCTTCATTCCTCCGCAATCACCATGAATTTGACTACTATGCACCTAACTCCTCTAGGTATGTCTGACAAGTGCCTTTGCATCTGGCTCATTTTATTTAGTTTAGTGTCTTTAAAGATTCTTACATGTTGTAGCATTGTGCCAGGATTTCATTTGTGTGTGCACACACTCATGTATGTGCTTGCGTGTGCATATGCCTGTGTGTTGTTGTTCCTTGTTTTATTGAGACAGTCTTTTACCAACCTGCAGCTCACTGTAGGTGCTGGGAACTGAACCCAGGTCCTCTGCAAGAGCAGCCAGTGCTCTTAACCTCTGAGCCATCTCTCCAGCCCCAAGACCTCCAACTTTATTTTATTTTATTTTATTTTATTTTATTTTATTTTATTTTATTTTATTTTATTGTCTTCTCAAGACAGGGTCTCCCTATAGCCCTAGCTGTCCTGGATCAGACAGTATGTGTGGGAGACAAAGAGTGCCTGAAGTGACAGGCTGAAGAGAAATGGCGCTTGGTCTGTAGCCATGGCATTTGGTCTGTGGCCAAAAGGTGCTGGCTGAAGAACACAGTGCGCATGCTTCAGTAACTTTTAAGATGTTATGTTACCTTGTCAATTTCATGAACATAACATCTTACATAAGAAATTGTATCTATAGACGCAAAACTTATCTGTTGATTGGTTCATTACTGTTATATAATCTGTCTACTGATCGGCTCATTACTGGTATAAATATTCTTGGTTTCTAGGCTGTGGTTGTTAGTAGCGTTAGTGGTTAGTAGCATTAGTAATTGCTTGCAATTGTTAGTAGCATTAGGAATTGTAAAAGTTAAAAGGAAATGGTACCATTAAAAGAAACTACAAACAACAAGTTAAATGAGTGATTAATTCCCAGTCCGCCTCGGATGATTCATGCCACTGGATGGCGCAACTGGTGGCCCGTACGGGGATGGTATGGGGACCTTGCTGCAGCACTTTAGTTTCGTCACCCCTGTGGAGCAACTGAGGAACCCTGCAGGTAAAAAGCTCTGGGCCCAGAGTGTTAAGGGAGCAGGGATATAAAACATGAAAAAATAAAAAATAGAAATGGAGAAATAAAAAAGAAAAAAGAAAAAGGGAGCTGGAAAATGAATAAAATGGGCTCAGAAATATCAAGAAATCAGATGACTAGAGTCATAAAACATTTGTTAAAGTCCAATGGGACTGCTATAAAAGATAGTACAGCAAGAACTTACGTGGAAACCATGTTTAAGGTGAGTCCATGGTTTCTGGAAGAAGGTTTTTTAAAGGTTCCTCATTGGGAACAACATAAAAAAGACTTAGAAAGACAAGAAGATTTAGAGCCACTTCCTAAGGGAACATTTCCAATGTGGCAGTTAATTAGAGAATGCCTTGGCTCCTCCAAGCCTATGGTTAAGGCTCAAATCTCCTGTGGGAAGGAAACATTGGAGGAAATAAGAGAGCAGGAATCCCAAAGAAATGGAGAGGAATCAGAGGGGGAAGAATTAAGTGGAGATGAGTTAGAACAAGATTTGGAAAAGGATCCACTTCCAGTGAAGCCTCTGCCTCCACCTCCCCCATGGGAAGAGATAAAACGAGACAGAGGGAGGCCATGGAGAGAGGTTAAACAAGACAAAGGGAGGCGATTACTTTCCTTCTGGGATGTTGATGAGGTCACCACCTGTATAAAGAGGCCGTTTAAAGTTAGCAATGACTCCAAAAGGGAATGGGAATGGCCTGTCACAGAGGACCAGAATCAACAAAGACGTCACCAGCTGCTAGACTTTAAATCAATTAAATAATTAAAAGAAGCTGTGACCACTTATGGTCTTCAGGCACTCTTTGTCTCCCACAGTATGTAGACCAGGCTGGCCTTGAACTCATGGAGATCTGCCTGCCTCTGCCTCTCAAGTGCTGGGATTAAAGGAAAGTGCCACCACGCCTGGCCCAACTTTGTTCTTTATAATTGTTTTGGCTATTTGGGATCCTTCAAGATTTCATGTGAATTTCTGCAAGAAAATATCTGCAAAAAGTTTTTGTGGATCTCGTAGGACCTTCATAAAATCTGTAAATTGTTTTGGGAAACACTGACATCTAAGGATTTGAAGTCTTCATTGTCTTTCCTTTCCCTTCCCTTTGCTTTCACACTTTCTTTTTAAAAACATTTTATGCGGCTGGAGAGATGGCCTAGCGGTTAAGAGCACCTACTGCTCTTGCAGAGGACCCGGGTTCGATCTCCAGCACCCACATGGGGAGTGAGAACCATCTTTAACTCCAGTTCTGGGGGAATCCGATACCCTCTTCTGACCTCTGCAGCATTGCACGACATGGGTACACAGACCTGCTTGCAGACAGTACATTCATACACATACAAGAATAAATAAAAATTAAAAAAACATTTTATTTTTTATTTTTATCTAACTTATGTATATGAGTGTGTTGCCTGTAGGTATGTAGGTACATCCATGTGGTGCAATGCCCATGGAAGGCAGAAGGGGGTGTCAGATCTCCTGGAACTGAAGTTATGGATGGTTGTTTGCTGCTGTGTGGGTGGTGGGATTTCAATCCAGGTCCTCTGTGAGAACAACCAGAGCTCTTACCTGCTGAGTGGTCTCTCTAGCCCATCTCTTTCTTCTTTTAAAAAATATTTTATTTGAGCTGGATGTGGTGGCATTTAATCTCAGCGCTTGAGAGGCAGAGGCAAGCAGATCTCTGTGCTTCCCAGCCAGCTGGGGCTATAGGGAGACCCTGTCTCAAAAAGGCCTGTAAAATGGGAGATGGCTACTAGGTAAGGTGGGCAGTCAGTAAATGGCAGCTATTATCTCCCGGCAGACAATATGATGGTTTTGTCTTTTGGTGAAGAAAACCTTAACTGCTGGGGCTAGGTGAACGAGGGACTTTAGGAGCCCGCCTTCTGCAGATGGACATTACATAGGACAATGCTGGGGGTGGGGGAGTTCCAGGTTGAGGGACAGCACAAGCAAGGTTGTATGGCCTCCTTCTGCAGTCTGGGTGGGGAGGCTAGTAAGACTCCTAATAGCCCACACTGGAGGTAGAGGAGGCCCTGGTAGTGCAGGGCCATGGTTAACAAGCAGCAGAGCCAGGATCTGAACTGATAGCAGACCACTTCTTTCTGCCACTTTGGACAGACTCACACTGACTGGGCCTGGTGAGCTTGGCCCTCTGGACTTTGTGTGAGGCAAAGGGGCAGAAGCATGGCTAGCCCAACACTGCCCCCTGGTGGATTAAAGTCACATGGTCACAGGAGCGTCTTAATCTCCCAGCTGGCCTGGCCGCTTTCTCTAGGAAGCCACCAAGCCTGTTCTCTTCCCACTTCCAAGGACAGATGGACTCAAGTCGCTGTCCTTTTTTTTTTTTCAGTGCTGATATTATTTTTATTGATGCTTTGTGTATTTCATACATCATTATCCAATTCAGTTCAGGCATATTTCCCCTTCCCTTCCCCCATCCCACCCCACCCCATCCCAGATCATGCATTCTGCCATAACTGTCCTGCATCTTTCTCTCAGTTTTTTTTCCCCATTTTTTAGCAATAGGTATATTTATGAGTAAGCATATCGCATATTTCATGTAAAACCAATTTGCCAGCAGTTGTGCCCAAACCCACACAGCTCAAGTCCCACCATCCAGCCAGGGGATTTTTCAATCAAGTTGATCAAATGAGTTTCCAGGCTATATTGCTTTAGGTTCACCATTCACCCCCAATCCAGCCCTTACATTCTACCACGCCCCTCTTCTGCAGATTTTTCCCTAGGCCTTAGACAAGGGGCAGGTGTGGATGAGAAGCAAAACAATCTAACTTCTCTGGAGCTTTGTTTGACTCTGGTCCACTTCTGCTGTTTCTTTCATGGGCTGACAGTTTGTCCAGGAATACCTTCGTCCTACTAATGAAGCACAAGCAATTAGATATATAGGTATAAACAGTATTAATTGTATCATAGGTTACTTTGGTATAGACACAGATATTTTGGATGTATGTTAATCATGAATTACATTTTTTTCTGTTGAATATGACAGGGTCTTACTGTGGCTATAACATCTTCCTGACCATTAGAGGTGCAAGCTTGTGGCATCGGCCGTGGGTTATTCTCCAAGGAGAGAGCCCATAGCCATTAGATTTGGGATATACAGGCATATTGGCGCTCTGCGCACAGTATTTCCGGCAGGTGAGGTGTAGCTGGTGCTGATGGAGGAGTCCTTGCTTGACTCAAGGAGACCATTTTGCTTTATTTATTTAGTGTGCCTTTGTAACTCTCTGGTATTCCAGAGAGCATCTGTACACTTGCATATGTGGTCTCCATACATCTCTATGTTAACGTTCTAGGTCTTCACACAGAGGCCTTATTGCCTCTCTTCTTGCAGGATCCCAGTTTAGAGGCAAGGAGCTTTCCTTTGTAGGCTGGGATCCCTGGCCAACATCTCCTTTGTAATAATCATTGCTGATGTCAGAGCTCTTTCATTAATATATTTTGCTAAGTGCATAGTATTAAGGAGACTTTAGTATTATTTTGGTTCTGAATAGAGAATACAAATCCTTTTCACAGTTCATGTCTATTAGTCAAATAAAGGCAGTTTTATAGGTTTTATAAAATATCCCTATATCAGTTCTCCAATTTACAGTTGGAGGGCGTTGACATCATCATCATTTCTCCTTGTTCTATGGGGGGTAAGAAGTCTCTTGTATTAAAACCTTTGCGGCTCCTAGAAGGTAAGTTTCATTAGGATCATTATAAATGTTGTTACACAGTAGGATCCACAGAGGGGTTTTGATGTTTGTAGCAATCTGAGGTCTTTTTCTTGTTTCAACCTTTCTGCTTGGCACTTTCTGGTAGATCCTACTCGATGCAAAGCTGTATCTTTCTTTCTCAGCCGTTAAGTGCTGACATTTGACTGTTGGAACATACAAATTTTTCCCTGTAGTTAGTTTTTAAGTTTGAATTGCTAAGGTTTTTGACAGAAGGTTTCATGTTCTATCTTCCCCCGATTGTTTTTTCTTTTTTTGGGGGGTTGTGTTACTCATTCTTACTGCACAAGATACATGCACAGTTATGTTTATTGCAGCTCCTGTTCACCAATAGCAAGCTGTGAACCAGCCCAGGTGCCCTCAACTGATGCACAGTGGAAAGATGTGTACATTAACAATGAGTTCTTTGCAGCGGTAAAGAGGGACAACATCATCAAACTTTGCAAGTAAATTGGAATGCAGCTAGAAAACATATCGTAGAGTAAGTAACACAGCTCCCAGAAAACAAAAGACAAATGGGCTGATCCCTCATCTGTGGATGTTAGTGCACAGCCCAGATGTAAAATTTCTTCAGGAGCAGGGATGGATAGTAAATGAACAACAACAGAAAGACTGCATCAGAAACTACTGAAATGGTGAATTGGAAGGGAGGGCTCGAGCCTCCCCGCCCAGGGGCGCCATCTGAGGGACAACGGGTGTATATTTGATAATGCATATAATTGACTGATATGCCAACAATATCCACTTTTTGCCCAAACACTGTATACAGGTTATATGGTGCTTAGGACTCAGTAAAAGTAAATTTGTGTATATTAAACAACATTGGTTTACAGGCTCTGATAAAAACGGTAATGCATCTGAGTTAAATGGAGATATAAATTGCTGTTGTCCACGTTTGTTCTACATAAAATCTGTATAACAATAACTTTGGGATTGGCACATACAAATGGTCTCTATAATTTTTCTGTTGTATGGTATCACCTCATAGCATTCTCTTTCACCTATAAGATGACTTAACAAAAAAAAAATCAAGTTTGCTCCCCAAGTTAATCACATACAGTCACCCAAAACAGCATGGGTGAATTTGATAAAAGCTGTGCCTTGATTCCACCCTATAGGTATGTATATTACAACAGCCTCCTGGAGACTCATGGGTCAAAAAACAACCCCCCCCCCAAAAAAAAAATCAGTGCTGATATTTGGACTTGGGACCTGGTGCTCCACAGAGCTGTGTCTCCTGCCCAACTCTTCAGGTTGACCTCTTGCCTTCTCCTCTTTCTGCTGCAGACAGGACTGGGCATACAGTAAATGCTGAAGTTGGCATTGTTGTGTTCTACACAGAAACACCAGTGTTTAACCCTGGCCCTTCCTCAGTCCCTCTGTCCCACCGAGTGTCCCTGACACAACTTTTCTTGGTAGGGGTCCACAGGCTCACATCAACCCTCTTCTTCCAGAAAGTAATGAGGGTGTTTGGGGCAGCTGACCTGGGTACTTGCCCCAGTCTGCCATCAGAGACAGAGGCTTTGGTCAAGCCCCTCCCCTTGCTATGCCTAGGTGTCCTGCCCTGTAAAATGGGGCAACACGCTATCTCTGTCTGCTTCAGGGTGGTACACAGGGAGCTGGGCAAACTTCAGATGGCTGGGCTCTGACGTACACAGGGCCACGGACTCTGCTGAAGACTCTGGAGACCCCCACAGTGCTGCCCTTCCACCCTCCGCTCCTTGGAAGGTGAGCTTGCCTGGGGTAGAGATCTTGGGGGTTGGAGGTGAAGGATCCTTACCAACTGCCATAAAAAGACACCTATACGTGGCCTGGCTTCCCCCAAAGATAAGGAGATGGGCTGGGAAAAGCAGGTCCTGTCTCCATCCTGTGCATAGATGTTCAGGCTTTTCAGTACCTTGTTTGGAGCAAGAGTTTGAAACTATGACCTCCTGTCAAAAACTTGCCACTTTCCCCAGTGACAAACCACACACTGTTACAAACTATTTCATAGCGTCTATCACAGCATGATTTAGTAACATCTAATAACATCTAACATATCAGTTACTCATGTGGAAACAGCAAACACTGTTGGCAGCAATGTGGCCAAGCAAGTCCTCTGGTCCCAAACACCCCACTCCTCCCCATCCGGTCACTCCCCAGTCCCACTGTGGTCACTTCCTTGAGACAAACTCATTTGATCACTTCTTCATGAGGTTTCTTTGCTGGATGCATCCTGAGAATTTGGTTCCTGACCTCACACGACACACAATGACAACACGCACATTTGATTACTGATCTTCAGGGTCACTTTCAGCCCCTTCAATGAAGGCAAGCTTCCTATTAGCAGAGATGGGTCAGCCCAAATTCGTCACTGTCCCCAGGCCTGGCCAGAAGCTCAATAAATGTTGAAGAGTGAATAAGTAAATGGAGATGCAAACTTTAGGTCTGCTAGTGTCCTTCTCTGGGTGACTTCCTTTTAAAAGAAAATAAAAACAGTGCTCTGACTGGCGGCGCAGCACATAGGCAGAATACGTAACTAGCACACATAAGGGCCTGGATTCTATTCTAAGAAACACTGGAAAAAAAAAAAAGTAAAAGTGGTGATCCAGCAGTTGTGCCCAACCCATGACCTACGGCTACAGGAGGGCCAGGACAGCTATGAACTCCATACGACACCAAAGCCATAAACTTACTTAAGACATCATGCTTTTTGTGATTTTTTAAAAACTTGATTGGCATAGTTCTTGACCATGAACTTCATAGATGGCAGCATTGTATTGCAACACCAAAAGGTTGGACATGCCTGCCACAGGGAGGGGTTGCTGAGTACATGTCCCTTGCCTGGCTCTCAATGTGCCTCTGTCCACTTGCCAAGCAGGAAGTTCTGTCACCTCCTCAGGGAACCTTTGTGCTCATTGCCTAACCACAAGGCCTGCTGTGCCAGCTCTAGGATCCAGAGCCACCGGGGCTCTGGTACTCGTTAAGTCAGGTGGCCTACCAGTCACCCTTGTGCCTTGGGCAGGTCAGTTGCTATTACCTTTGAGGAAACTGAGTAAGGTTGCATGGAAGGGGAAGAGTGGCTGAAGGGCCTGGGTTCAAGTCCAGAAGCTTTTGTTTCAAGGCTGAACTGAGGGATTCCTGGTCCCCATCTTGACAACGAGCAATATGAATGAACCCTTGAATGACCCTGTCCCAACCACAACTAGCTATGCCTCTTCTCTCAGTCCACCAAAAGATGTGGGGAGATGACCCTAAGAAGCCAGAGCACCTCCAGGAGGCAGCAAGGAGGGTGCCCTTGCCTGTCACATGGCAAACGCAGTACTAGCCCTTGGACTCAGGGATGCCTTATGGGTCTAGCCTGTCTTCTCGGAGCCAGCACAGCCATGGACTTTTTTTTCCCTTGCCAATCTGCTTAAATAGATTTTAGGTAGGACTTTCTGTGGCATTGCCTCTAGGTGTTCAACTGAGTTCTGCAGCGCAGCTGAGCCCCTATTCGGACTCTAAACCCTGACTGTGACTAGTCCATCTGGTCCAGATGCAGGTACCAGGGACTGTCCTGAAGAGCCCCTCATTAAGCCACATCATTTTCTCTATTAAATTATATCTCAGATAATGAAGAAGTCTTGCAAGAAGAGAAAAATCAAACGACAGAATCTGAGAGCAGGAAAGCGGCCGTAGTAAAGTGCCTGGACTAGATGCTGTGTGCTGAGGCTTCTAAGGTTCCAGAGGGTCTTGGCAGCCAGGTTGGTGACACTTTGACCAGGGATCTCTTACTTCCAGGGATGTTAGCTTGGTGGACAGCACCCTGTTGCTTATGGAACAGCAGTGCAGGGCAAACAAAGAGGGCAGGATCTGTAGCCAAGGTCTGAGGCGCTCTGCATGGATGGCAGGCCTTCCATCCCAGCCAGAGGGCAGGGAGCAGACAGGGAAGTACAGCCTGGGCTCTAAGGCCCTAGGAGATGTCTGCTGTGAGCCAATCCACAGAGCCATGACTTGAGCATGGCTGTGTCTGCTCAGTTAGAGTCAGTTCACCCAAAAGAGGAAGTGGTAGGCCACCTAATTGTAGGCTATGGATGCTGGGACTGGCCTTTAAGGAGCCACTGCTGGCTAGCTCCTAGGTCATATGGGGAGGGGTATTGACAGCTGACTTTCCACTCTCCCCTGGGTGAGACACACAGTTGGAAGGGAAGCTGGTTTGGGCTCCAAGAAGCAAGTTAGAATCCTCAGGATGACAGTTCACACCCTGCACCCTGGACTTGTACCACTGTCCAGCTTAGCTTTAGCTCTGGGCCCATTCAGGCCAGAACAAATGAAAGTTAGCCCAGCACAGTGGTGCATGCTTGCAATTCCAGCACTTAAGCAGTCAGATCAAGAGTTCAAGGCCATGCTGGATGTGGTGGTGCTCACCTTTAATCCCAGCCCTCAGGAGGCAGAGGCAGAGGCAGAGGCAGAGGCAGGCAGATCTCTATGAAATTGAGGCCAGCCTGGTCTACATAGTAACTTCCAGGTGGAGTGGGACTACGGAGACCCTGTCAAAAGATAAAAAGGTATTCAAGGCTAGCCTGGGTAACATAGTGAGTTTGAGCCCAGCTTGGGCTGGGCTACTTGCCAAAAGAAAAGAAGAGAAAAGAAAAGAAAAGAAAAGAAGGAAGGGAAGAAGGGAGGGAGAGAAAAAGGGAGAAAAGAAAGAAACCAAAGTTGAACATCAGCAGGATCCCAGAAGGGGTTTGTGCAGTGTGTGTGTGTGTGTGTGTGTGTGTGTGTGTTCACTGGAGACTGAGTTACCTGCTCAACCTTGGAAGGCTGAGTGTGACCCCCCCCCATTGGCTCGCTGTCACGTCTTGCCCCTCCATTTGATTTTATTCCCAAAGAAGAGAGAACCAAGAGAGATCTCGACATTCTACTGGAGCTGGGACCCTCACTTCTCCACAGCCCACCCAGCTTCCTCCAGCTGCCCCACCCATCTCTCCTGACCTCCTATTGGAGAGCAGGGCTTCCCTGAAACTGTGTTCCCTCCTGGACTTAAGCACCCCACCATAGCTGGGATCCCCTGGTTTGGTGTACCTATTCAGGAAAACACACAAACAAGCAAGGGCAGGATGCTTCCTCTGTGGGTGAGTGGGCATCCTCAGCCCCATTCTCTAGGCACAGATGCTGGTCTGAATACTCCTGCCCGGCCACTATGCCACGTGGACCACAGGGGGCTCACATGGAGATGGGGGCAGGGAGCAGGGGCAGAGGTTGCCAGGGTCTTCATTGTCTTGTGGAGGGTCTCGTCCCCTTGAGATCCCGCAGCTTCTCCTCACAGTCCTTGTCTGGAAGCAGTACCTGCACCGTGTAGCTGACTTTCTTGGTGTGCAGCAGGCTGTAGGTGTTGTCAAAGCGCAGGACATCTGGAAGGATGAAAAGGTGACAGGTGACATAAGCCCAGCTCATGACTGTGCCTGGTCATGGGGAACAGGCTGTCCAGGACCAGGTGGGAAGGAGGGTTAGCCACCGCCCTGCTCTAAGCCCACTGCCTCCCGAGGATGTCTGTGGTACACATAGGAATCAGGGCAACCACAGCAGGGGATCATGGTGACCACAGAGGGGTGTGGCCCCTTCTACGCACCAGGCATTTCAATAGCACTTCACAGGGCCCTGAAACTCTCCTCAGAGCAACCCCTGTGGAAAGGGTATCACCTGGGTACTAAAGGCTTGGGTCCAGGCGGCACCAATGGAAGACAGCAGGAACTTTAGGAGCAGAGAGTGGGGGAAGAGGAGGAGCTATTCCTTCCCTCCCTTCCTCCCTCCCCCTTTCTTTTTTCTCTTCTTTCTCTCTCCCTCCCTCCCTCCCTCCCTCCTTCCCTCCTTCTTTCCTTTTCCTTCCTAGCTTGAGATGTATGTGGTTTTGCTCCATGATGCGCCGTATTTGCCAAGAGCTCAACCTAATACAATTACTGGACCTTGGACGGCACAGCAGCCTTCAGAAGGTGAGCTGGAAAACACCTTCTGCTCTTTCTAATTTAACTGTCTTGGGTGTTTTGCTATAGTACAGGAAGCTGGCTAATATACTAGACCATGACGCTTCTGGTGAAACTGATAAATTGGCTGGGCTGGTGGCACACAACTTTAATCCTAGCACCCAGGAGGCAGAGGAAAGCTGATCTCTTGTGAGTTCAAGGCCAGCCTGGTCTACATAGTGAGTTCCAGGACAGCTGGGGCTATAGGGAGACGCCATATAAAAAAAAATTGACAAATTGGTTCTGGACACTTCTTCGGGATGCCTAGAGTTGGGTGGTTCAGGCAAACGGGCAGCCCCAGGTGGAGCCCTGAGGTAGGCCCACAGCTGCCTGGCTGCCTGTCTCTCAGTCAGCTGTGCCCCTGAGCTGTTCTGCAATGTGTCTCTGCCTTTATATCTACCCACAGGAGCCACACCACCCTAAAGGTGTACCCTAGAGCCCCTGGGTACAGTCCCTGCACCCTCTCTGAGAACTGGGCACAGAGGGAGCTCGAGACAGGCCAGACTGGCCGGGGATGGACAGGCGCTTTTTTTTCTATCATACACAAAAAAGAACAACTCCAGCAAAAGCTTCAGCTCTTACAGACTCTGGGCTTGAGGCAGGCGAGGCTCCCATCTCAGGGGCCATGCGCGAGCTGTCTGTTGGCTGGACAGCACCTCTGCCATCTCCACAGGCTCCTGCCGATCCCCCACCCCGGTCTGCAGGAAAATCCCAAAGCCAGTGTCTCCACCGCCTGATGCAAACTGCCACCTGCAGCAGATTGAGCCCCACTGATGACCTCCTGGTGGGCTTGGCAGCACCCCTTCCCTAGCTGTGCCCAGGTGTGGCAGCCACTGTCCCTACCTGAGCACACAGCCTGGGAACAGGATCTCATTCTCCACGTGCTGGGAGGGGCCACGGCCCAGGCCACCATGTGCTCATTCTGTAACCTCTCCCCATTGCTCTGGTAGTAGCTCTTGGGCACGTCACCCCCGTAGTTGATCTGTGAGTCAGGATGGGCAAATTGACACCAGGCCACAGCAGTCTCCTCCCTCCTCTCTGGGCTCTGGGCACCCTGCACCCTGGTTAGACACTTGGGGTTGCCATCAGGGTCAGTCATCGTTCCCCCAAACTCCACAGGCAGCTGTTCAGGTCATGAACTCAAGCAGCTCCTGTTTCCAGTTGTCTGTGTAGGCGGAACAGGGGCCTCTGAGGGGCTCAAGTAGATCCACAGAGGGTCAAGGAGGGGACCTGATATGTCCCTGGCTTGCTCCCCTGTCTGGAACCCGAGGCCTCAATCTGTGTGCAGAAGTGGGCAGGGCCAATGCCCCAGGTGAAGGAGACTTGGTAGTGTCCTCTGCTTTCTGGACAGATCCATGCAGAGATGACCTTGCTGGCAGCAGAGGGTCAAGTCACTCACCTCCCAAAATCACAATCTTCTTTTGTGTCACCTCGCCTATGAATGACTTGACCAGGTTGAAGGCCACTGGGAAAAGCTTAGGGGCTGGGACACATAAAACTCCCTGAGAAGTTGGAACACAGACCACAGTAAATAAGGACTAGGGAAATGGAGGCGGGAGGGTCAGAAATTTCACGGTTGTTCTCTGCTGTGTGAGACATGTCTCAAGAAAGTCATTTGTGCTGGTTGTGGTGGTGCACACCTTTAATCCCAGCACTCGAGGCAGAGGCAGGCGGATCTCTGTGAGTTCAAGGCCAGCCTGGTCTACAGAGCGAGCGCCAGGACAGCTGGGGCTACAGTCAATAAAGCCCTGGCCAAGGTCATGGAGGTCAAGTTCTGTGCTCCATCTTCTCCTTGAACAGATGTCAGCGCACAGTGCACCTATCTTATGGGGAGATGCTGTCCCCACTTTACAACATAACAACGGAGCCGCGGGTGAGATGAAGCAGACGTGCTCAGAGTCACAGAGCTGGATTTGGAGCCAGGTCGTCTGAGTTCCCAGCTATCCAAGGCAGGGAACGTTTCCGCTCACGGTGTCCTATGACCCAGTCAACACCAAACTGAGTGAGGAAAATAGCAGCAAGCCTTTAGAACTCGGAGTGGATGTACCGCGGCTACAGCGCTAGTGCATGGGACAGAGTGGGCTCCAGACAAGGACAAAGCCTAGAAACTCGGAGTGGATTTACCGCGGCTACAGCGCCAGTGCATGGGTCGGAGTGGGCTCCAGACACGGACAAAGCCTAGATACACGGAGTGGATTTACCGCGGTTACAGCGCCAGAGCACGGGAAGGAGTGGGCTCCAGACACGGACAAAGCCCCAGCTCTTCACTGTCTCTGGATAATTTGCTTCCAAGATGGCAAAAACCTGAAGCCAAAGGTGAAGAAGAAAATAACAACAAAAAAATAAAAAACCAAAGAAGGTGAAGATGGCGGCGGCCGGGGCGGAGCAGCGGCCTTGGGAGTCCGATGGCTGCAAAGGCAACCGGTTGTGTGGTGCCACCGGGGGCGTGGACAGCGTCCCATATTACTAAGCACACGCTGCCAGCGCCCTATCCCAGGACCCCAGAAGAACGGGCGGCGGCCGCCAATAAGTATAATATGCGTGTGGAAGACTACGAGCCTTACCCGGATGATGGCGTGGGGTATGGTGACTACCCAAAGCTCCCTAACTGCTCACAGCACGAAAGGATCCATGGTATGAATGGGACCACTCTGAGCTGAGGTTGAACTGCGGTGAACCGATGCACTGGGATATAGACATGTATATCAGGAACCGTGTGGACACATCCCCTATGTCTGTTTCTTGGAATACCATGTGTAAGCACTTCTTTGGCTTCTTGGGCTTCATGATTTTCATGTTCTGGGTGGGGAATGTTTTCCCCTCCTCCCAGCCTGTGAGGCCGAAGCAGTACCCTTACAATAATCCGTACCTGGAACGAGGTGGTGATCCCACCAAAGAACCTGAGCCTGTGGTTCACTATGAGATCTGAGGATGCTTCATGGGCTTTTATGCCCTCTAACTAGGATTCCTTCATTCCTAGGGATTTAACCTTAATGAAATCCCTAATAAAACTCAGTACTGTGAAAAACAAAACAAAAACAAAAACAAACAAACAAAAAAACTGCGAAGTCAAGTCACATTGGTCACGGCTGTGCCCAGCACCCTCAATCCCCAGATGCTGGCTACTGATTGCACTGAATCGAGAGCCGCATCCCAACCTTCCCCAGCATGCACATCTTCCACTGGCTGTTCTTGCTCCTCACCCTCTTCGTAGTGTGCCCTGAAGGCCGTCCTGTGTGGTGTGTCCTTAACAGATGGTATTCTTAGGGTGAGGAGATGCTGAATCTGAGTCCCCACAGTGCTGGGGGTTCATGGAGTGTCCTCACAGTTTTCTCAACACTATTGTCTAGAGTGTGTTAAAGACATGATTAAACTATGACTCACATGGCTCAGCAGGTAAAGGCACCTGTGGCCAGGCCTGATGACCTGAGTTCAGTTCCTGGGACGCACATGGTGGAAGGGGAGAACTGATTCCCAAAGGTCCTCTGACCAACACGTGTCCTGTGGTGCATTCACACCTACATTCACACAGACACACAGACACACACACACACACACAGACACACACACAGACACAGACACACACACACACACGATTCTTTGGGTGTCTTTATGTACAGAGGTATATAGTCATCCCGTAGTATTTGTGGGGATTGGCCTCAAGATCCCTAACAGTTACCAAAATCAATAGCTGCTCAAGGCCTTTCTCTACAAGGCTGCAGCATTTGCATGCACCCTCTCTTGTGCTTTAAGCCAGGCCTCTGTTGCCTGTAATGTTAAATTTTTGGAGAGGACAAAGGGAGGAGTTGAAAGTTAAGAAATAAGAACCAAGCTAGGTGTGGCGGCACACCCCTTTAATCCCAGCACTCGGGAGGCAGAGGCAGGCAGATCTCTGTGAGTTCAAGGCCACCCCGGTAGACATAGCGAATTCCACGATAGCTGGGGCTGCAGGGAGACCCTGTCTCAAAAAGACCCCCCCCAAAAAAAAGCTGGGTGGGGTGGTACATGCCTTTAATCCCAGCATTTGCGAAGCAGAGGCAGGTGGATCTCTGTGAGTTCAAGGCCAGCCTGGTCTACATAATGAGTTCCAGCACAGTTGGGGCTATAGGAAGATCCTGTCTCAAAACAAAAAAAAAACCCCAAATAAATAAATACGAACCAGAGCCAGACCCATAGCAGTAAGGAATGTATACTTTTATTCAAAGTGTACATCGAGAACAGGCACTCCATTGTATGAAAGGGAATGTCTGCACCCTAACGAAGAAAGGTGAAAGGTTTATTCCATTCCCAGCTGGACCAGCTGCGAATGGAATAAACCTTTCACCTTTCTTTCCATGCAAGGGTCTGCTGCCATTGGATAATTGAAAGCCTTTTGTTTTTTTGTTTTTTTTTTTTAGATTAAATTCCCAGCTGAACAGGCTGGTATCTCAAGGCCCTAAAGGAGACAGGTTGGCTCCTCAATCTCCCTCCATCCTGGGAGTAACTGGTAGATAAGGCTTGACCAAGGCCAGGCTGCTAATGTAGGGTCAGTTAATCATTTCAAGGGATTGAGTTATGGCTTTATGGCCTCGTTAATGAAACTTCTGGCTCTTCTGCTATTCACACACTATATCATGTAATACTTGATACGATGTGCTATGGAAACAGTTGTTATGTTGTTTGGGGAATAATAGCAAGAAATCTGAGCATATTTGGTACAGACACATTTTTCCCCCAAATATTCTCCATCTGCTGTTAGTTGAATCTACAGCTATGGAATCCATGGGTCAGAGAGCTGGCTAAACCATGTCAGCCATTGTTCTGTAGTCCTATGGCTGGGTGTCCAGACCAGAGCTGTGCTCAGGCTGTGTGACATTGAATGGGTTTTTAATTCCTCTGTGCTTTCTTTTTCTTTATAAAACGAGGTTAATTGTTGATTCTGACAGAACTGCTAGGAGAATCCAATAATGATGCTCAGTGTAATGTCTGGGATGTAGCTGGCTGAGGAATATTACCGACATTAGTATGAGTCTCATCATCACCCTAATTATTGGCTCCCTTGGGAACATCTATGGGATAGATGAAAATAGGTGTACCATACAAAGTCAGCCATACATCTCATCCAACTCTGAGTACAGAACCTCACAACTCACGATTGTCACAAATCTCTGCACAGGGGCTCTATGTCCAACATTTGTACCAGGTGCTGTTGACAAAGCCTAGCTCTTGTCATGTGGAGTCAGCCATTAGTCAAATCATGTCCTAGTGACAGAACAGTTCCCAGGCTCCTTCCTGGGATCCTTCCTCAGATTCACAAACCGACAAGGTCACTTGCTCTCTGTACTGGACTCATTCTGAAGGATCCAGAGGATCAGGGAGCAGCTCAAGGGAGAGACAAGTCCTGCCAAGGGGGGTGCCAAGGCCTTGCTCTTGAGGGGTCCATATGTAAATTTTAATTGTACAATTGCATATATTTATTTATTTGTGGTGCTCATGCGCATACCACCATGCCTAGGTGGAGGTCAAGGACAACTTTTGGGAGTCAGTTTTCTCCTTCTACCATGTGGATTCTGGAAATTGAACTTGAGTTCTTGGGCTTGGCTGCAGGCACCTTTACCCTCTGAGCCATCTTGCTGGCCCCAGGGCTTCTTTTTTGGTCTTTTTTTTAAATTTTTTTTTAATTAATTTTATTTATTTCCGTATGTGTATGAATGTACTGTCTGCATGCAAGTTTGTGCACCCGTGTCGTGCAATGCCGCGGAGGTCAGAAGAGGGTCTCGGATTCCCCTGGAACTGGAGTTCTCCTGGAATTGGAGTTTCAGACGGTTCTCGGCCGCCATGTGGGTGCTGGGAATCGAACCCGGGTCCTCTGTAAGAGCGGTCGGCACTCTTAACCGCTAGGCCATCTCTCCAGCCCTTTTTGGTCTTTTTGAGACAGGGTCTGTCCATAGACCCAGCAGGCCTAAACTCACCGCCTCGATCTTTTAGAGATCTACAAGTCTCATGCGGGATGCACAAAGTCCTGGCTAGCCTATCAGTGTTCATAGTTATAAGATTTACAGTGGTGAGATTAGCAAAAGCTAATGTAAGTGAAGCCAACTGTCCTCCACTCCCAGAGTCCCCGGGAACAGAGCTAAGCTCTCACTGCACGCATGGTCAAGGTCAGTGTTTCAAGCAGAGGGGAAGGACTTTGGTGACCTTGACTCAAGCCACACTCACACCGATACTCATGGAGGGAGGACGGTGGGAGAAACACATTGAGTGCTGGGAGGAGGTGAAGGAACAGGAGACTATCCCCCCTGGATTTGGTGTCCCTGTTTGGACAGACTGGGGCCACCATATACCCTGCCTACCACTCACCTTCTGACTGTGCAGCTCACACTTATGCAGAAGCAGCTCACAGACCTTGATACGCTTCTGAATCATCTCCTTAGGAGATGATTCAGAATCATCTCCTAGGAGACCCTTAGGATCCAGCGTCCCGATGATGTTGAACCACATAGGGCAACCTTCGTGGTCATAACCACACAAGCCGCCAGAGTCATAGAGTTGGATCACTTGGGCACATGGGCAGCAAAGTCTAGACTGTGTCATCAGGTGGTTGGACATGGGGGTGAAAGTGGAGACATTGGACAGCCTGGAGGTCCTACATGAGGCTCACCCCCGATGGCTGCCATGAGAGGATGTGGTCCCAGTCCTGCTGTTTCCGGAACGCCACATGCTACAGGAACAGGCAGAGGTTACAGATCCTGCTTACTCCCAACAGCCTCTGCCCGGGCCTGGGGACACAAGGCCAGGTCCCACTGCCCACAGCCACAAGACTCTATCAGAGTATCTTTAGTCTCCCCAGAACTGGGGGGTAGAGGCAGGAGAAGGGGACAAGAGGTGAGACTCAGGCCTCATACAAAAAGGGGTCCCAGGAAGAAGGAAAAGAAACATCAAAAAACACTATGTAAGGGACCTAGATGAGCTGGGCGCAGGGAGGGTCGACCTTCCACAACATGTCCTCAGCTTTCTTTAGGTCAAAGCTCTGAGCAGCAAGAAGATGAGAAAGAGAGGCCAGATCTAGAATGAGCTGGTCTGGAGCTGGATGGGGGTGGGGAAGGGGAAGAGGAGGAAAGGAGGGCTGCAAGATGGCTCAGAGGGTAAATGCGCTTGCCACTAAACCTGAAGATCTGAGTTTGCGCTCTGGAAGCCACATGGTAGAAGAAGCGAAGTGACTCCTGCAAGCTGTCCTCTGACTGCTACATGCATATGGTGACACCTGCAAGCTGTCCTCCAACTGCTACATGCGGACGGTGACCCCTGCAAGCTGTCCTCCGACTGCTACATGAATACGGTGGCTCCTGCAAGCTGTCCTCTGACTGCTGCATGCATACGGTGACTCCTGCAAGCTGTCCTCCAACTGCTACATTCGTATGGTGACACCTGCAAGCTGTCCTCCAATTGCTGCATGCGTATGGTGACTCCTGCAAGCTGTCCTCTGACTGCTACATGCGTACAGTGACTCCTGCAAGCTGTCCTCCAACTGCTACATGTGTACGGTGACTCCTGCAAGCTGTCCTCCGACTGCTACATGTGTACGGTGACTCCTGCAAGCTGTCCTCCGACTGCTACATGCGTACGGTGACTCCTGCAAGCTGTCCTCCGACTGCTACATGACGGTGACTCCTGCAAGCTGTCCTCCGACTGCTACATGCGTACAGTGACTCCTGCAAGCTGTCCTACAACTGCTACATGCATACGGTGACTCCTGCAAGCTGTCCTCTGACTGCAACATGCGTGCAGTGACTCCTGCAAGCTGTCTTCCGACTGCTACATGAATACGGTGGCTCCTGCAAGCTGTCCTCTGACTGCTACATGCGTGCGGTGACTCCTGCAAGCTGTCCTCCGACTGCTACATGAATATGGTGACTCCTGCAAGCTGTCCTCTGACTGCTACATGCGTACAGTGACTCCTGCAAGCTGTCCTCCGACTGCTACATAAATACAGTGACTCCTGCAAGCTGTCCTCTGACTGCTACATGCGTGCGGTGGCTCCTGCAAGCTGTCCTCTGACTGCTACATGCGTGCGGTGACTCCTGCAAGCTGTCCTCTGACAGCTGCATGCGTACGGTGACTCCTGCAAGCTGTCCTCTGACTGCTACATGCATACGGTGGCTCCTGCAAGCTGTCCTCCGACTGCTACATGCGTACGGTGACTCGTGCAAGCTGTCCTCTGACTGCTACATGCGTACTGTGGCTCCTGCAAGCTGTCCTCCGACAGCTACATGCGTACAGTGGCTCATGCAAGCTGTCCTCTGACTGCTACATGTGTACGGTGGCTCCTGCAAGCTGTCCTCTGACTGCTACATGCGTGCGGTGGCTCCGGCAAGCTGTCCTGTGATGGCTACATGCATGCGGTGACTCCTACAAGCTGTCCTCCGAATGCTAAATAAATACGGTGACTCCTGCAAGCTGTCATCCCACTGCTACATGAGTACGGTGGCTCCTGCAAGCTGTCATCCGACTGCTACATGCGTGCGGTGGCTCCTGCAAGCTGTCCTCTGACTGCTACATGCGTGGTGTGACTCCTGCAAGCTGTCCTCTGACTGCTACATGAATACGGTGACTCCTGCAAGCTGTCCTCTGACTGCTACATGAATACGGTGACTCCTGCAAGCTGTCCTCTGACTGCTACATGAATACGGTGACTCCTGCAAGCTGTCCTCTGACTGCTACATGTGTGCGGTGCTCCTGCAAGATGTCCTCCAACTGCTACATGCATGCGGTGACTCCTGCAAGCTGTCCTCCAACTGCTACATGAATACGGTGACTCCTGCAAGCTGTCCTCTGACTGCTACATGTGTGCAGTGCTCCTGCAAGCTGTCCTCTGACTGCTACATGCATACGGTGACTCCTGCAAGTTGTCCTCCGACAGCTACATGCATACGGTGACTCCTGCAAGCTGTCCTCCGACTGCTACATGAATACGGTGACTCCTGCAAGCTGTCCTCCGACTGCTACATGCGTATGGTGGCTCCTGCAAGCTCTCCTCTGACTGCTACATGTGTGCGGTGGCTCCTGCAAGCTGTCCTCTGACTGCTACATGCGTGCGGTGCTCCTGCAAGCTGTCCTCTTACTGCTACATGCGTACGGTGATTCCTGCAAGTGGTCCTCCGACAGCTACATGCATACGGTGACTCCTGCAAGCTGTCCTCCGACTGCTGCATGCATACGGTGACTCCTGCAAGCTGTCCTCCGACTGCTACATGCATACGGTGACTCCTGCAAGCTGTCCTCCGACTGCTACATGAATACGGTGACTCCTGCAAGCTGTCCTCCGACTGCTACATGCATACGGTGACTCCTGCAAGCTGTCCTCCGACTGCTACATGCATACGGTGACTCCTGCAAGCTGTCCTCCGACTGCTACATGAATACGGTGACTCCTGCAAGCTGTCCTCCGACTGCTACATGAATACGGTGACTCCTGCAAGCTGTCCTCCGACTGCTACATGCATACGGTGACTCCTGCAAGCTGTCCTCCGACTGCTACATGCATACGGTGACTCCTGCAAGCTGTCCTCCGACTGCTACATGAATACGGTGACTCCTGCAAGCTGTCCTCTGACTGCTACATGCGTACGGTGGCTCCTGCAAGCTGTCCTCTGACTGCTACATGCATACGGTGACTCCTGCAAGTTGTCCTCCGACTGCTACATGCATACGGTGACTCCTGCAAGCTGTCCTCCGACTGCTGCATGCATACGGTGACTCCTGCAAGCTGTCCTCCGACTGCTACATGCATACGGTGACTCCTGCAAGCTGTCCTCCGACTGCTACATGAATACGGTGACTCCTGCAAGCTGTCCTCCGACTGCTACATGCATACGGTGACTCCTGCAAGCTGTCCTCCGACTGCTGCATGCATACGGTGACTCCTGCAAGCTGTCCTCCGACTGCTACATGAATACGGTGACTCCTGCAAGCTGTCCTCCGACTGCTACATGCATACGGTGACTCCTGCAAGCTGTCCTCCGACTGCTACATGCATACGGTGACTCCTGCAAGCTGTCCTCCGACTGCTACATGAATACGGTGACTCCTGCAAGCTGTCCTCCGACTGCTACATGAATACGGTGACTCCTGCAAGCTGTCCTCCGACTGCTACATGCATACGGTGACTCCTGCAAGCTGTCCTCTGACTGCTACATGCATACGGTGACTCCTGCAAGCTGTCCTACAACTGCTACATGAATACGGTGACTCCTGAAAGCTGTCTTCTGACTGCTACATGCATACGGTGACTCCTGCAAGCTGTCCTACAACTGCTGCATGCGTACGGTGACTCCTGCAAGCTGTCCTCTGACTGCTACATGCGCGTGGTGACTCCTGCAAGCTGTCTTCTGACTGCTACATGAATATGGTGGCTCCTGCAAGCTGTCCTCTGCTACATGCGTGCGGTGACTCCTGCAAGCAGTCCTCCGACTGCTACATGAATACCGTGGCTCCTGCAAGCTGTCCTCTGACTGCTACATGCGTGCGGTGACTCCTGCAAGCTGTCCTCTGACTGCTACATGCGTACTGTGGTTCCTGCAAGCTGTCCTCTGGCTGCTACATGGGTACGATGACTCCTGCAAGCTGTCCTCCTACTGCTACATGAATACGGTGACTCCTGCAAGCTGTGCTCTGACTGCTATATGCGTGCGGTGCTCTTGCAAGCTGTCCTCTGACTGCTACATGCGTACGGTGACTCCTGCAAGTTGTCCTCCGACAGCTACATGCATACGGTGACTCCTGCAAGCTGTCCTCTGACTGCTGCATGCATACGGTGACTCCTGCAAGCTGTCCTCTGACTGCTACATGCGTGCGGTGGCTCCTGCAAGCTGTCCTCTGACTGGTACATGCATGCGGTGACTCCTGCAAGCTGTCCTCCAACTGCGACATGAATACAGTGACTCCTGCAAGCTGTCCTCTGACTGATACATCCATGCGGTGACTCCTGCAAGCTGTCCTCCGACTGCTGCATGCATACGGTGACTCCTGCAATCTGTCCTCCGACTGCTACATGAATACGGTGACTCCTGCAAGCTGTCCTCCAACTGCTACATGAATACGGTGACTCCTGCAAGCTGTCCTCTGACTGCTACATGCATGCGGGGACTCATGCAAGCTGTCCTCCGACTGCTACATGAATACGGTGACTCCTGCAAGCTGTCCTCTGACTGCTACATGCATGCAGTCGCTCCTGCAAGCTGTCCTCCGACAGCTATATGAATATGGTGATTCCTGCAAGCTGTCCTCCGACTGCTACATGAATACTGTGACTCCTGCAAGCTGTCCTATGGCTGCTACATGCATACGGTGACTCCTGCAAGCTGTCCTCTGACTGCTACATGCGTACGGTGGTTCCTGCAAGCTGTCCTCTGATTGCTACATGCGTGCAGTGGCTCCTGCAAGCTGTCCTCTGACTGCTGCAAGCGTACTGTGACTCCTGCAAGCTGTCCTCTGACTGCTACATGCATACGGTGGCTCCTGCAAGATGTCCTCTGACTGCTACCTGAGTACGGTCATTCCTGCAAGCTGTCCTCCAACTGCTACATGCATACGGTGGCTCCTGCAAGCTGTCATCCGACTGGTACATGCGTGCGGTGGCTCCTGCAAGCTTTCCTCTGACTTCTACATGCGTGCAGTGAATCCTGCAAGCTGTCCTCTGACTGCTACATGAATACGGTGACTCCTGCAAGCTGTCCTCTGATTGCTACATGAATATGGTGACTCCTGCAAGCTGTTCTCTGACTGCTACATGCGTGCGGTGGCTCCTGCAAGCTGTCCTCTGACTGCTACATGTGTACGGTGGCCTCTGCAAGCTGTCCTCTGACTGCTACATGTGTACGGTGGCTCCTGCAAGCTGTCCTCCGACTGCTACATGGGTACTGTGGCACCTGCAAGCTGTCCTCCTACTGCTACATGCGTACGGTGGCTCCTGCAAGCTGTCCTTTGACTGCTACATGAATACGGTGACTCCTGCAAGCTGTCCTCTGACTGCTGCATGCGTACGGTGACTCCTGCAAGCTCTCCTCCAACTGCTACATGAATACAGTGACTCCTGCAAGCTGTCCTCTGATTGCTACATGGGTGCAGTGGCTCCTGCAAGCTGTCCTCTGACTGCTACATGCGTGCAGTGACTCCTGTAAGCTGTCCTCCGACAGCTACATGAATACGGTGACTCCTGCAAGCTGTCCTCTGACTGCTACATGTGTGCATTGGCTCCTGCAAGCTGTCCTCTGACTGCTACATGCGTACGGTGACTCCTGCAAGCTGTCCTCCGACTGCTACATGCATACGGTGACTCCTGCAAGCTGTCCTCCGACTGCTACATGCATACGGTGACTCCTGCAAGCTGTCCTCCGACTGCTACATGCATACGGTGACTCCTGCAAGCTGTCCTCCGACTGCTACATGCATACGGTGACTCCTGCAAGCTGTCCTCCGACTGCTACATGCATACGGTGACTCCTGCAAGCTGTCCTCCGACTGCTACATGCATACGGTGACTCCTGCAAGCTGTCCTCCGACTGCTACATGCATACGGTGACTCCTGCAAGCTGTCCTCCGACTGCTACATGCATACGGTGACTCCTGCAAGCTGTCCTCCGACTGCTACATGCATACGGTGACTCCTGCAAGCTGTCCTCTGACTGCTACATGCATACGGTGACTCCTGCAAGCTGTCCTCTGACTGCTGCATGCATACGGTGACTCCTGCAAGCTGTCCTCCGACTGCTACATGAATACGGTGACTCCTGCAAGCTGTCCTCAGACTGCTACATGCATGCGGTGACTCCTGCAAGCTGTCCTCCGACTGCTATATGAATACGGTGACTCCTGCAAGCTGTCCTCCGACTGCTATATGAATACGGTGACTCCTGCAAGCTGTCCTCTGACTGCCACATGCGTACGGTGGCTCCTGCAAGCTGTCCTCTGACTGCTACATGAATACGATGACTCCTGCAAGCTGTCCTCCGACTGCTGCATGCGTACGGTGGCTCCTGCAAGCTGTCCTCCAACTGCTACATGAATACAGTGACTCCTGCAAGCAGTCCTCTGACCGCTACATGCGTGCGGTGGCTCCTGAAAGCTGTCCTGTGACTGCTACATGCATACGGTGATTCCTGCAAGTTGTCCTCCGACAGCTACATGCATACGGTGACTCCTGCAAGCTGTCCTCCGACTGCTGCATGTGTACGGTGACTCCTGCAAGCTGTCCTCCGACTGCTACATGCGTACGGTGGCTCCTGCAAGCTGTCCTCCGACTGCTACATGTGTACGGTGGCTCCTGCAAGCTGTCCTCCGACTGCTACATGTGTACGGTGGCTCCTGCAAGCTGTCCTCCGACTGCTACATGGGTACTGTGGCACCTCCAAGCTATCCTCTGGCTGTTGCATGGGTACGGTGACTCCTGCAAGCTGTCCTCCCACTGCTACATGCGAGCGGTGACTCCTGCAAGCTGTCCTCCGACTGCTACATGAATACTGTGCCTCCTGAAAGCTGTCCTCTGACTGCTACATGCATGCGGTGACTCCTGCAAGCTGTCCTCCAACTGCTACATGAATACGGTGACTCCTGAAAGCTGTCCTCTGACTGCTACATGAATACGGTGACTCCTGAAAGCTGTCCTCTGACTGCTACATGAATACGGTGACTCCTGCAAGCTGTCCTCGGACTGCCACATGCGTACGGTGGCTCCTGCAAGCTGTCCTCTGACTGCTACATGAATACAGTCACTCCTGCAAGCTGTCCTCCCACTGCTGCATGCGTACAGTGACTCCTGCAAGTTGTCCTCCAACTGCTACATGAATACGGTGACTCCTGCAAGCTGTCCTCCGACTGCCACATGCATATGGTGGCTCCTGCAATCTGTCCTCCGACTGCTGCATGCATACGGTGCCTCCTGCAAGCTGTCCTCTGCCTGCTACATGCGTGCGGTGGCTCCTGCAAACTGTCCTCTGACTGCTACATGCATGCGGTGACTCCTGCAAGCTGTCCTCTGACTGCTACATGAATACGGTGACTCCTGTAAGCTGTCCTCTGACTGCTACATGCGTGTGGTGGCTCCTGCAAGCTGTCTTCTGACTGCTACATGCGTACGTTGACTCCTGCAAGTTGTCCTGTGACTGCTACATGCCTACGGTGACTCCTGCAAGCTGTCCTCCGACTGCTGCATGCGTTCGGTGACTCCTGCAAGCTGTCCTCCGATTGCTACATGCATGCGGTGGCTCCTGCAAGCTGCCCTCTGACTGCTACATGTGTACGTTGATTCCTGCAAGCTGTCCTGTGACTGCTACATGCGTACGGTGACTCCTGCAAGCTGTCCTCCGACTGCTGCATGCATATGGTTAGTCCTGCAAGCTGTCCTCTGACTGCTACATGAGTACAGTGACTCCTGCAAGCTGTCCTCTGACTGCTACATGCGTGCGGTGGCCCCTGCAAGCTGTCCCCCAACTGCTGCATGCGTACAGTGGCTCCTGCAAGCTGTCCTCCAACTGCTACATGGGTACTGTGGCTCCTGCAAACTGTCCTCCGGCTGCTACATGGGTACAGTTACTCCTGCAAGCTGTCCTCCGACTGCTGCATGCATACGGTGACTCCTTCAAGCTGTCCTACGACTGCTACATGAATACGGTGACTCCTGCAAGCTGTCCTCTGACTGCTACATGCGTACGGTGGCTCCTGCAAGCTGTCCTCTGAATGCTACATGCATACGGTGGCTCCTGAAAGCTGTCCTCTGACTGCTACATGTGTATGGTGGCTCCTGCAAGCTGTCCTCTGACTGCTACATGAATACAGTGACTCCTGCAAGCTGTCCTCAGACTGCTACATGACTACGGTGACTCCTACAAGCTGTCCTCTGACTGCTACATGCATACGGTGGCTCCTGCAAGCTGTCCTCCGACTGCTACATGGGTGGGGTGGCTCCTGCAAGCTGTCCTCTGACTGCTACATGCGTGTGGTTACTCCTTCAAGCTGTCCTCCGACTGCTACATGAATACAGTGACTCCTGAAAGCTGTCCTCTGACTGCTACATGAATGCGGTGACTCCTGCAAGCTGTCCTCCGACTGCTACATGAATACGGTGACTCCTGCAAGCTGTCCTCTGACTGCCACATGCGTACGGTGGCTCCTGCAAGCTGTCCTCTGACTGCTACATGAATAAAGTGACTCCTGCAAGCTGTCCTCCAACTGCTGGATGCATACGGTGACTCCTGCAGGCTGTCCTCCAACTGCTACATGAATACGGTGACTCCTGCAAGCTGTCTTCCGACTGCTACATGAATATGGTGACTCCTGCAAGCTGTCCTCTGACTGCTACATGCACGCGGGGACACCTGCAAGCTGTCCTCCAACTGCTACATGAATACGGTGACTCCTGCAAACTGTCCTCTGACTGCTACATGGGTGCAGTGGCTCCTGCAAGCTGTCCTCTGACTGGTACATGCATGCGGTGACTCCTGCAAGCTGTCCTCCGACTGCTATATGAATACGATGATTCCTGCAAGTTGTCCTCCGACTGCTACATGAATACGGTGACTCCTGCAAGCTGTCCTCTGACTGCTACACGCGTACTGTGGCTCCTGTAAGCTGTCCTCTGACTGCTACATGCGTATGGTGACTCCTGCAAGCTGTCCTCCGACTGCTGCATGCGTACGGTGACTCCCTCAAGCTATCCTACAACTACTACATTAATACAGTGACTCCTGCAAGCTGTCCTCCGACTGCTACATGCGTGCGGTGGCTCCTGCAAGCTGTCCTCTGACTGCTACATGCATACGGTGACTCCTGCAAGCTGTCCTCTGACTGCTGCGTGCGTACGGTGACTCCTGCAAGCTGTCCTCTGACTGCTACATGCATGTGGTGGCTCCTGCGAGCTGTCCTCTGACTGCTACATGAATAAAGTGACTCCTGCAAGCTGTCCTCTGACTGCTACATGCGTACGGTGTCTCCTGCAAGCTGTCCTCCGACTGCTACATGCATACGGTGGCTCCTGCAAGCTGTCCTCCGACTGCTACATGCGTACAGTGGCTCCTGCAAGCTGTCCTCCGACTGCTACATGGGTACTGTGGCTCCTGGAAGCTGTCCTCTGGCTGCTACATGTGTATGGTGACTCCTGCAAGCTGTCCTCTGACTGCTGCATGTGTACGGTGACTCCTGCAAGCTGTCTTCCGACTGCTACATGAATACCGTGACTCCTGCAAGCTGTCCTCTGACTGCTACATGCATGCAGTGACTCCTGCAAGCTGTCCTCTGACTGTTACATGCGTGCGGTGGCTCCTGCAAGCTGTCCTCTGACTGCTACATGCTTACAGTGGCTCCTGCAAGCTGTCCTCCAACTGCTGCATGCGTGTGGTGACTCCTGCAAGCTGTCCTCCAACTGCTACATGAATACGGTGACTCCTGCAAGCTGCCCTTGACTGCTACATGCGTGCGGTGGCTCCTTCAAGCTGTTTTCCGACTGCTACATGAATACGGTGGCTCCTGCAAGCTGTCCTCCGACTGCTACATGAATACGGTGACTCCTGCAAGCTGTCCTCTGACTGCTACATGCATACGGTGGCTCCTGCAAGCTGTCCTCCGACTGCTACATGCATACGGTGGCTCCTGCAAGCTGTCCTCCGACTGCTACATGCATACGGTGGCTCCTGCAAGCTGTCCTCCCACTGCTACATGGGTACTGTGGCTCCTGCAAGCTGTCCTCCGGCTGCTACATGGGTACGGTGACTCCTGCAAGCTGTCCTCCGACTGTTACATGGGTACTGTGGCACCTGCAAGCTGTCCTCCTACTGCTACATGCGTACAGTGGCTCCTTCAAGCTGTCCTCTGACTGCTACATGCGTGCAGTGGCTCCTGCAAGCTGTCCTCTGACAGCGACATGCATACGGTGGCTCCTGCAAGCTGTTCTCTCACTGCCACATGCATACGGTGGCTCCTGCCAGCTGTCCTCCGACTGCTACATGCATGCGGTGGCTCCTGCAAGCTGTCCTCCAACTGATACATGCATACGGTGGCTCCTGCAAGCTGTCCTCTGACTGCTAACTGCATGGGGTGGCTGCTGCAAGCTGTCCTCTGACTGCTGCATGGGTGCGGTGGCTCCTGCAAGCAGTCCTCTGACTGCTGAATGAGTTCGGTGGCATGCACATTCCCATTCAAAATAAATTAAGTTTTAGGATGAGCTGGACAATGGGGGTATACCTGCTTTTTCCTATGCCCCAGTATATAGGGGTCTGGAGTTTTCATGTATTAATTGGTGTGCACGTGTGTACAGGTGTGTGCATATGGATGTGTATGTGTGCGGAGGAGAGAGGTCGATGTTAGACTTCTTGTTCTCAGATGTTCCCACACTACAGTCCCAGCCTAGCACATCTACAAGGACCGACTGCCATCAGACTTCCTGTTCTCAGAAGTGCCCACACTACAGTTCCAGCCTAGCACATCTACAAGGACCAACTGCCGGTCAGACTTCCTTTTCTCAGAGGTTCCCACACTACAGTCCGATCCCAGCACATCTACAAGGACCAACTGCTGGTCAGACTTCTTGTTCTCAGAAGTTCCCACACTACAGTCCCAGCCCAGCACATCTACAAGGACCGACTGCCATCAGACTTCTTATTCTCAGAAGTTCCCACACTACATTCACAGCCTAGCACATCTACATGGACCGACTGCCATCAGACTTCTTATTCTCAGAAGTTCCCACACTACAGTCCCAGCCCAGCACATCTACAAGGACCAACTGCCGGTCAGAATTCCTGTTCTCAGAAGTTCCCACACTACAGTCCCAGCCCAGCATGTCTACACGGACCGACTGCCATCAGACTTCCTGTTCTCAGATGTTCCCTCACTACAGTCCCAGCCTAGCACATCTACACAGACCGACTGCCATCAGAATTCCTGTTCTCAGATGTTCCCACACTACAGTCCCAGCCCAGAACACATACACGGACCTACTGCTATCAGACTACCTGTTCTCAGATGTTCCCACACTACAGTCCCAGCCCAGCACACATACACGTACCAACTGCCATCAGACTACCTGTTCTCAGATGTTCCCACAATACAGTCCCAGCCCAGCATGTCTACATGGACCGACTGCCATCAGACTTCCTGTTCTCAGATGTTCCCACACTACAGTCCCAGCCTAGCACATCTAAAAGGACCAACTGCCGGTCAGAATTCCTGTTCTCAGATGTTCCCACACTACAGTCCCAGCCTAGCACATCTACAAGGACCAACTGCCATCAGACTTCCTGTTCTCAGATGTTCCCACACTACAGTCCCAGCCTAGCACATCTACAAGGACCAACTGCCATCAGACTTCCTGTTCTCAGATGTTCCCACACTACAGTCCCAGCCTAGCACATCTACAAGGACCAACTGCCATCAGACTTCCTGTTCTCAGATGTTCCCACACTACAGTCCCAGCCTAGCACATCTACAAGGACCAACTGCCATCAGACTTCCTGTTCTCAGATGTTCCCACACTACAGTCCCAGCCTAGCACATCTACAAGGACCAACTGCCATCAGACTTCCTGTTCTCAGATGTTCCCACACTACAGTCCCAGCCTAGCACATCTACAAGGACCAACTGCCATCAGACTTCCTGTTCTCAGATGTTCCCACACTACAGTCCCAGCCTAGCACATCTACAAGGACCAACTGCCATCAGACTTCCTGTTCTCAGATGTTCCCACACTACAGTCCCAGCCTAGCACATCTACAAGGACCAACTGCCATCAGACTTCCTGTTCTCAGATGTTCCCACACTACAGTCCCAGCCTAGCACATCTACAAGGACCAACTGCCATCAGACTTCCTGTTCTCAGATGTTCCCACACTACAGTCCCAGCCTAGCACATCTACAAGGACCAACTGCCATCAGACTTCCTGTTCTCAGATGTTCCCACACTACAGTCCCAGCCTAGCACATCTACAAGGACCAACTGCCATCAGACTTCCTGTTCTCAGATGTTCCCACACTACAGTCCCAGCCTAGCACATCTACAAGGACCAACTGCCATCAGACTTCCTGTTCTCAGATGTTCCCACACTACAGTCCCAGCCTAGCACATCTACAAGGACCAACTGCCATCAGACTTCCTGTTCTCAGATGTTCCCACACTACAGTCCCAGCCTAGCACATCTACAAGGACCAACTGCCATCAGACTTCCTGTTCTCAGATGTTCCCACACTACAGTCCCAGCCTAGCACATCTACAAGGACCAACTGCCATCAGACTTCCTGTTCTCAGATGTTCCCACACTACAGTCCCAGCCTAGCACATCTACAAGGACCGACTGCCATCAGACTTCCTGTTCTCAGATGTTCCCACACTACAGTCCCAGCCTAGCACATCTAAAAGGACCAACTGCCGGTCAGAATTCCTGTTCTCAGATGTTCCCACACTACAGTCCCAGCCTAGCACATCTACAAGGACCAACTGCCATCAGACTTCCTGTTCTCAGATGTTCCCACACTACAGTCCCAGCCTAGCACATCTACAAGGACCGACTGCCATCAGACTTCCTGTTCTCAGATGTTCCCACACTACAGTCCCAGCCTAGCACATCTAAAAGGACCAACTGCCGGTCAGAATTCCTGTTCTCAGATGTTCCCACACTACAGTCCCAGCCTAGCACATCTACAAGGACCAACTGCCATCAGACTTCCTGTTCTCAGATGTTCCCACACTACAGTCCCAGCCTAGCACATCTACAAGGACCGACTGCCATCAGACTTCCTGTTCTCAGATGTTCCCACACTACAGTCCCAGCCCAGCATATCTACAAGGACCAACTGCCAGTCAGACTTCCTGTTCTCAGAAGTTCCCACACTACAGTCCCAGCCTAGCACATCTACATGGACCGACTGCCATCAGACTTCCTGTTCTCAGAAGTTCCCACACTACAGTCCCAGCCCAGCACATCTACAAGGACCGACTGCCATCACACTTCTTGTTCTCAGAGGTTCCCACACTACAGTCCCAGCCTAGAACATGTACAAAGACCGACTGCCATCAGACTTCTTGTTCTTAGAAGTTCCCACACTACAGTCCCAGCCCCCACATCTAAAAGGACCAACTCCGGTCAGCGTTCCTTTTCTCAGAAGTTCCCCCACTACAATCTCAGCCCAGCACATCTACACGGACCGACTGCCATCAGATTACCTGTTCTCAGATGTTCCCACAATACAGTCCCAGCCCAGCACGTCTACACGGACCGACTGCCCTGAGACTTCTTGTTCTGAGAAGTTCCCACAGTAGAGTCCCAGCCCAGCACATCTTAAAGGACCGACTGCCGGTCAGACTTCCTTTTCTCAGAAGTTCCCACACTACAGTCCCAGCCCAGCATTTCTACAAGGACCGACTGCCAGTCAGACTTCCTATTCTCAGATGTTACCACACTACAGTCCCAGCCTAGCACATCTACATGGACCGACTGCCATCAGACTTCTTATTCTCAGAAGTTCCCACACTACAGTCCCAGCCCAGCACATCTACAAGGACCAACTGCCCGTCAGACTTCCTGTTCTCAGAAGTTCCCACACTACAGTCCCAGCTCAGCACATCTACAAGGACTGACTGCCGGTCAGACATCCTGTTCTGAGATGATCCCACACTACAGTCCCAGCCTAGCACATCTACAAGGACCAACTGCCGGTCAGACATCCTGTTCTCAGAAGTTCCCACACTACAGTCCCAGCCCAGCACATCTACAAGGACCAACTGATGGTCAGACTTCCTGTTCTCAGAAGTTCCCACACTACAGTCCCAACCCAGCACATCTACAAGGACCGACTGCCATCAGAGTTCCTGTTCTCAGAAGTTCCCACACTACAGTCCTAGCCCAGCATGTCTACAAGGAATGACTGCCATCAGAATTCCTGTTCTCAGATGTTCCCACACTACAGTCCCAGCCCAGCACACATACATGGACCGACTGCTATCAGACTACCTGTTCTCAGATGATCCCACACTACAGACCCAGCCCAGCACACATACACGGACCAACTGCCATCAGACTACCTGTTCTCAGATGTTTCCACACTACAGTCCCAGCCCAGCACATCTACAAGGACTGACTGCCGGTCAGACTTCCTGTTCTCAGAAGTTCCCTCACTATAGTCCCAGCCCAGCACATCTACAAGGACTGACTGCCGGTCAGACTTCCTGTTCTCAGATGTTCCCACACTACAGTCCCAGCCCAGCATGTCTACATGGACCGACTGCCATCAGACTTCCTGTTCTCATATGTTCCCACACTACAGTCCCAGCCCAGCACATCTACATGGACTGACTGCCATCAGACATCCTGTTCTCAGATGTTCCCACACTACAGTCCCAGCCCAGTACACCTACAAAGACCGAGTGCCATCACACTTCCTGTTCTCAGATGTTCCCACACTACAGTCCCAGCCCAGCACATCTACAAGGACCAACTGCTGGTGAGACTTCCTGTTCTCAGATGTTCCCACACTACAGTCCCAGCCCAGCACATCTACAAGGACTGACTGCCAGTCATACATCCTGTTCTCAGATGTTCCCACGCTACAGTCCCAGCCTAGCACATCTACAAGGACCAACTGCCGGTCAGACTTCCGGTTCTCAGAAGTTCCCACACTACAGTCTCAGCCTAGCACATCTAAAAGGACCAACTGCCATCAGACTTCTTGTTCTCAGATGATCCCTCACTATAGTCCCAGGCCAGCATGTCTACACGGACTGACTGCCATCAGACTTCCTGTTCTCAGATGTTCCCACACTACAATCCCAGCACAGCACATCTACACAGACCAACTGCCATAAGACTACCTGTTTTCAGATGTTCCTACACTACAGTCCCAGCCCAGCACATCTACAAGTACCGACTGCCATCAGACTTCCTGTTCTCAGAAGTTCCCAAACTACAGTCCTAGCCCAGCACATCTAAAAGGACGAACTGCCGGTCAGACTTCCTTTTCTCAGAAGTTCCCACACTACAATTCCAGCCCAGCACATCTACATGGACCGAATGCCATCAGATTACCTGTTCTCAGATGTTCCCACAATACAGTCCCAGCCCAGCACATCTACACGGACCGACTGCCCTGAGACTTCTTGTTCTCAGAAGTTCCCACACTAGAGTCCCAGCTCAGCACATCTAAAAGGACCGACTGCCGGTCAGACTTCCTTTTCTCAGAAGTTCCCACAATACAGTCCCAGCCCAGCACATCTACAAGGACTGACTGCCGGTCAGACATCCTGTTCTGAGATGTTCCCACACTACAGTCCCAGCCTAGCACATCTATAAGCACCAACTGCCGGTCAGTCATCCTGTTCTCAGATGTTCCCACACTACAGTCCCAGACTAGCACATCTACACAGACCGACTGCCATCAGACTTCTTATTCTCAGAAGTTCCCACACTACAGTTCCAGCCTAGCACATCTACAAGGACCGACTGCCATCAGACTTCCTGTTCTCAGATGTTCCCTCACTACAGTTCCCGCCTAGCACATCTACAAGGCCCAACTGCCAGTCAGACTTGTGTTCTCAGATATTCCCACGCTACAGTCCCAGGCTAGCACATCTACAAAGACCGACTGCCATCAGACTTCCTGTTCTCAGAAGTTCCCACACTACAGCTCCAGCCTAGCACATCTACAAGGACCGACTGCCATCAGACTTCCTGTTCTCAGAAGTTCCCACACTACAGTCCCAGCCTAGCACATCTACATGGACCGACTGCCATCAGACTTCCTGTTCTCAGAAGTTCCCACACTACAGTCCCAGCCCAGCACGTCTACATGGACCGACTGCCATCAGACTACCTGTTCTCAGAAGTTCCCACACTAAAATCCCATCCTAGCACATCTAAATGGACGGAATGCCATCAGACTTCCTGTTCTCAGATGTTCCCACACGACAGTCCCAGCTCAGCACATCTACAAGGACCAACTGCGGGTCAGACTTCCTGTTCTCAGAAGTTCCCACACTAGAGTCCCATCCTAGGACATCTACAAGGACCGACTGCCATCAGAATTCTTGTTCTCAGAAGTTCCCACACTAAAATCCCATCCTAGCACATCTAAACAGACCGAATGCCATCAGACTTCTTGTTCTCAGAAGTTCCCACACTACAGTCCCAGCCTAGCACATCTACAAGGACCAAAGGCTGGTCAGACTTCCTATTCTCAGAAGTTCCCACACTACAGTTCCAGCCTAGCATATCTAAAAGAACCAACTGCCATCAGACTTCCTGTCCTCAGATGTTCCCACACTACAGTCCCAGCCCAGCACATCTACAAGGACCAACTGCCATCAGACTTCCTGTTCTCAGAAGTCCCCACACTACAGTCCCAGCCCAGCACATCTACAAGGACCGACTGCCATCAGACTTCCTGTTCTCAGAAGTTCCCACACTACAATCCCAGCCCAGCACATCTACAAGGACCAACTGCCGGTCAGACTTCCTGTTCTCAGATGTTTCCAAACTACAGTCCCAGCCCAGCACATCTACAAGGACCAACTTGCGGTCAGAATTCCTGTTCTCAGAAGTTCCCACACTACAGTCCCAGCCCAGCACATCTACACGGACCGACTGCAATCAGACTTCCTGTTCTCAGATGTTCCCACAATACATTCCCAGCCCAGCACATCTACAAGGACCAACTGCCGGTCAGACTTCCTGTTCTCAGAAGTTCCCACACTACAGTCCCAGCCCAGCATGTCTACACGGACCGACTATCATCAGACTTCCTGTTCTCAGATGTTTCCACACTACAGTCCAAGCCCAGCACATTTACACGGACCGACTACCATCAGACTTCCTATTCTCAGATGTTCCCACACTACAGTCCCAGCCCAGCACGTCTACACGGACCGACTGCCCTGAGACTTCTTGTTCTCAAAAGTTCCCACACTAGAGTCCCAGCCCAGCACATCTAAAATGACCGACTGCCGGTCAGACTTTCTTTTCTCAGAAGTTCCCACACTAGAGTCCCAGCCCAGCACATCTAAAATGACCGACTGCCGGTCAGACTTTCTTTTCTCAGAAGTTCCCACACTACAGTCCCAGCCCAGCACATCTACAAGGACCGACTGCTGGTCAGACTTCCTATTCTCAGAAGTTCCCACACTACAGTCCCAGCCTAGCACATCTACATGGACCATCTGCCATCAGACTTCCTGTTCTCAGAAGTTCCCACACTACAGCTCCAGCCTAGTATATCTAAAAGAAACAACTGCCATCAGACTTCCTGTCCTCAGATGTTCCCACACTACAGTCCCAGCCCAGCACATCTACAAGGACCAACTGCCATCAGACCTCCTGTTCTCAGAAGTTCCCACGCTACAGTCCCAGCCCAGCACATCTACAAGGACCGACTGCCATCAGACTTCCTGTTCTCAGAAGTTCCCACACTACAATCCCAGCCTAGCACATCTACATGGACCATCTGCCATCAGACTTCCTGTTCTCAGAAGTTCCCACACTACAGTCCCAGCCCAGCACATCTACATGGACCATCTGCCATCAGACTTCCTGTTCTCAGATGTTCCCACACTACAGTCCCAGCCCAGCACGTCTACATGGACTGACTGCCATCAGACTTCCTGTTCTCAGATGTTTCCAAACTACAGTCCCAGACCAGCACATCTACAAGGACCGACTGCCGGTCAGACTTCCCATTCTCAGAAGTTCCCACACTACAGTCCCAGCCTAGCACATCTACAAGGACCGACTGCCATCAGACTTCCTGTTCTCAGAAGTTCCCACACTACAGTCCCAGCCCAGCACATCTACATGGACTGACTGCCATCAGACTTCCTGTTCTCAGAAGTTCCCACACTACAGTTCCAGCCTAGCACATCTACAAGGACTGACTGCCGGTCACACATCCTGTTCTCAGAAGTTCCCACACTACACTCCCAGCCCAGCACGTCTACAAGTACCAACTGCCGGTCAGACTTCCTGTTCTCAGATGTTCCCACACTACAATCCCAGCCTAGCACATCTACAAGTACCGACTGCCATCAGACTTCCTGTTCTCAGATGTTCCCACACTACAGTTCCAGCCTAGCACATCTACGAGGACCAACTGCCATCAGACTTCCTGTTCTCAGATGATCCCACACTACAGTACCAGCCTAGTACATCTACAAGGACCAACAGCCATCAGAATTCTTCTTCTCAGATGTTCCCACACTACAGTCCCAGCCCAGCACATCTACAAGTACCAACTGCCGGTCAGACTTCCTGTTCTCAGATGTTCCCACACTACAATCCCAGCCTAGCACATCTACAAGTACCGACTGCCATCAGACTTCCTGTTCTCAGATGTTCCCACACTACAGTCTCAGCCTACCACATCTACAACCACCGACTACCGTCAGATTTCTTGTTCTCAGATGTTCCCACACTACTTTCTCCCATCAGTTCTCTGCCAGCTTCTCTTACGATAAGGCAAAGGGGGCCCGGTGTGGTGGTGCACACCTTTAATCCCAGCACTTGGGAGGCAGAGGCAGGTGGATTTCTGTGAGTTCAAAGCCAGCCTGAGCTACATAGTGAGTTCTGGAGCAGCTGGGGCTATGGGGAGACCTTGTCTCAAACAGAAGGCAAAGGGGACATGGCCCAACAAGGTTGCAGAAGGACACCGTAGTGCCACTTCAACCCAGAAGGAAGACCCTGCTGCCATTTCCTGGGAGAGAAGTCAAGATTGATCAAGGATAACAGGAGATCCAATTGCTCTACTAAGCCTGGCCTCTCCTGGGCTCCCACCTGGTGTTCCCCAATGCCGACACACCTTTCAGACCATCGCAACCTTCTTCCAAGACCAGGCTGAGCACCAAAACTGTGCCTAGGGCACTAGCCGCTGGGCTCAGAACGCTGGCATGTGTAACCATTACGAGCAGACACTCCTAAGTCAGACTGACTAGGCCTAAACCTTAGTTCTGGTACTATAATATACTGGATCAAGTTTAGTAACATTGCTTATTCTGTCCATGCCTCAGTTTCCCCTCTGAAAATGAGTTATCAGCTGTGTCTGTCCTTGGAGACATGGCAAGCTCGCACATGATAATTCATGTGACCTGCAGATGAGTCTCTGTGATTTCTCAGTCCACCCTGGACACACAATGACCATAAGAATGATGGAGGTCCTGGGCTGGAGAGATGGCCTAGCGGTTAAGAGTGCCGACTGCTCTTGCAGAGGACCAGGGTTTGATCCCCAGCACGCACATGGCGGCTGAGAACCGTCTTTGACTCCAGTTCCAGGGGAATCTGACACCCTCTTCTGACCTCCAAGGCATGCAGACAGTACATTCATACACATACAAAAATAAATAAATAAATAAAAATTAAAAAAAAATGATGGAGGTCCACCCAGCCTGCATGGCTCAGAGCCAGACCCTTATTTGCACCATGCCTCAGTTTCCCCAACTTGTGAAATGGGAAGCTTAAGGTGAGCTCACCTGAAATGTGGCTAGCAAAATATGAAGTATTGCCATCAACTGCACAGGGTGAGCCTCAGCCGTACAGTACAGGCTTGCCTACCATGTGGGTTCCAAGTCCCAGAACCGAAGACAAAAGATAACTGCCAAGAAGTAGAGAAGGCAAGAGGTAGGGAGAAGGCCTCGAGTACACCATCTTGTCCTTTAGATGTACTGAAAGATACCTCCTTCCATTGCCAGCCGAGCCTCCCTTCTGATACCAACTGAAACCTTCGGGGTAGCTGGGCCAGCGCTGGGAGAGCCACAAGCCAGCTCACCCTACCCTCCATCCAAGTGAAGGCCAGGCCTGCCCAGGTGGAGTGAGCTTCTGCAGGGGAGCCCTGGGTCTCCTTACACACACCAGAAATTAGACGCTGTCAGTGCTCTGTAGGGGCGGCACTAACTGATGCTACCACAGTCTCCGGGTTCCAGTTCCTGTGCCCACAGTGGCCAAGGCAAGAGAGGAAGGAAAAGTGGAAGGCAGAGGGTTTCTGCCATTCCACAGGAGGCTACTGGCCCTCGCCTGTCCGCAGTACAGGAATCATATCTCCCTCCAATCCAGACTCAACGTGTCATCGCCTACTAAGCACATCTCTGGCCATGCCATGCAGCTTTCAATAAACGACTTGGGAGTGGTGGGGCACAGCTGTCATCTCAGCAGCCTGGACAAGCTCCATGCCAGCTTGGACTAGGCAGGGACACCCATGACAAAAGCCAAACAAACAGCCAAACAAACCCACAATGCTTCATTATCGCCTAACGAGGAGAGAGGACTAATGTCATCAGTACTGTGCCGTGATTTTCACCTGCAGTGCCATGGCAGACATTACCAGTCAACCAGTACTTTCCCTTTCAAATAGTGACTGCCAAGCCACCCAGCTCCCTAGCACCTCATGAATGGTGGGAACTTAACCACACAGATTTCTTTTCTTTTTCTTTTCTTTTTCATTCATTCATTCTTTCATTCGAGACAGGTCTCTTTGTAGCCCCAACTGGCCTGGAACTTGCTGTATTTACCAGGTTGTCCTAATTTCACAGAGATACCCCTGCCTCTGCCTTATGAGTGCTGGGATTAAAGACATGTGCCACCATGCCCAGCTTTTTCAATGTAATATGGAGATGCTGGTGGGAACGCCACTGGCCAAGACCTTGAGAACAGAGGCCATCCACTGAGAGGTGAAGTAGGAGTCAGTCTCCTGACAGAGCCTCTGGACCAGAAACAGTCTACCCCAGACTTCTTCTATGAGAAAGAAAGACTACGCACTGATGCTTCAGACTCTGCATAATATGTACTCAAGATAAAATGTTGATAGACAGGTGTGGTGGTGCATGCCTTTAATCCTAGCACTTGGAAGGCAGAAACAGGTAGATCTCTGTGAGTTCCAGGCCAGCCAGAGCTAAACAGTATGCGACCCATCTCAAAAAAAAAAAAAAAAAGTCAGGAGGTCTGACAAACAGACAAGCAAACAAACTGGAAAAGCAACAAACGATAGTGCACTAATACCAGAACCCAAGGGGCTGGAGAGATGGCTCAGTGGTTAACGGCACCCACATGATGGCTAACAACAGCCAGTAACTCCAGTTCCAGGGAAGCTGATGCTGCTTCTGGCTACCACAGGTACCACACAGAGCAAATATGTACATGCAGGCATTCACACATACCCATGAAACTTTTTTTTAATTTATTTTTTTGGGGGGGTATTTTTGAGACAGAGTTTCCCTTTATTCCCAGCTGGCCTGAAGCTTGCTCTGTAGACCAGGCTGGCTTTGAACTCACAGAGATCTGCCTGCTTCTGTCTCCCAAGTGCTGGAATTAAAGGCATGCATCACCACCCCCAGCTGAAACTTTTTTTATGTGTGTAAGTTGCCTTTTTTTGATAGAGACTTCCCCTTGTAGCCCCAGCTGATCTGGAACTTACTCTATAGACTAAACTGGTCTCTGCCTCCCGAGTGCTGGGATTAAAGGTGTGAACTGCCATGACCCACACAGAATTTTTTTAATCTTAAAAAAAAAGTGGGGGAGCCATGAGATCCAGGAGACTCAGCCTGACAACTTGAGAGTGACTAATTCACTCTGGAGCAGGGGACAGAGCCACCCCTTAAGAATATCTCTAAGGGGCTGGACAGATGGCCTAGCAGTTAGGAGTGCCGACTGCTCTTGCAGAGGACCTGGGTTTGATCCCCAGCACCCACACGGCAGCTAAGAACCATCTTTAACCCCAGTTCTAGGGGAATCCAACACCCTCTTCTGACCTCCAAGGCATTGCACGACACGGGTGCACAAGCCTACATGTAGACAGTACATTCATACACACAAAAAATAAATAAATTTTAAAAAAATATTTTATCGAAGTTTTGTGCATTTCATACAACATTTCTGAATCCAACTTAGACTCATTCCCCCTTCAATGCTCCTGTCCCCACCCGAGCTCATGCATTCTGCCATACATGTCTTGCATCTTTTTCTCAGTCTTTTTAGTTTTTCTATGCAGAGGTGAATGTTTGGGGCAGAAGTTTAATGTTTCAGTCAGTTCTTTGACCGAGTTTTGTTGATCATGTTCCCTCCAGTTTGTATTATTCCAAAATACGAATATACATGTCACACATATACCAAAATTATGACATCTGAAAATAAACTGTTACTTACAAAACATGTTTAGAAATTTCACATTTTTCCCTTTAATTTTATATTACTCTAAAATATGCATACATATCCTCCACCCATATACCAAAATTACAAAGTCTGAAAATAAGTGGTAGGTTAATTCTAGAGCCTGTTAAAGGATTCACATTTTTAAAATTCTTAAAACATAAACACATACAATATAAAGAGTTTAAATGTTATTTCCCTATGATAGGTGGACAGGGCCCCTTCTAGATACCATAGGCTAGCTCTAAAATTTCCAATGTGAGGACTGGATTCTCTCTTTCGAAACTGTTGACCAGGGAGGTCCAACAGACCCTCCAACAATATTGGCTATTGCCAGTGTTCTTGCTAACTCACCAGAACTTGGCAGTAAGACTCTGTTGAAGAAGACACTACGTACATGAGTCACAGAACAAATGAGGAGAACCCAAGCTGGTACTGGCCTTGAAGCTTTATTTCTACTGGCTAGCTTCCCTAGGATTCAATTTCTTAATTCATTTTCACAGTCTGTGTCCCTTGATTGGGGAGTTCAGACTATAAATATTTAAGGTTATTATTGAAAGATGTATATTGCTTCCCAAAATTTAGTTTCTGTTTGCATTTTTGGTCTGAGTTTGTATTTCCATAGTTATACAATCATTACTTTCTCTTGCCATTTGGGAGCAGTCACTCCTTTCTTCTTTTCTTAGCATTGCCTTGAGTATTTTCTGAAGGGTTGGTTTTCTAGACATGTATTCTTTCATCTTGTTTATGTCATGAAAGATTTTTCTCTCTCCTTCCTTACTTTTCTTTCTTCCACAACAAGCAAGCACTCTATTGTAGTCACTGAGCCTTCCTTTTCTCTGTGCATTAGTTTATTTTCTTGTTGTGACCAGCTAGATGACAAGAAGCAACTTAAGGAAGTAAGTGATGTGTTGACTCACAGTTTGGGGGTACATCCATCATGGTGGGAAGGCATGGCAGCAGGTGCTTGATGAAGCTGGCCTCGTCGAATCCCCAGTCAGGAAGCAGAGAGAGATGGGTGCTGATTCTCAGCTTGCTTTCTCCTTCTGCTCATGTTATCTAGTCTAGGACCAAACCCACAGGATGATGCCATCCAAATTCAGGGTAGTTCTCCTCCTCAGTTAAACCTTTCTGAAAACAACCTCCTAGACAAACCCAGGGGTATGTCTTCATGATGAGTCTAGATCCTAACAAACTGCCCACAAAGATTAACCATCACACTCTCTATTCTTCAGGAAACATGCATATTTATTTGAAGAGGTCTTCTTAGTTATAAAAAAATGGCTTGTGTGCTGGGTGTGGTGGTGCATGCCTTTAATCCCAGCACTCAGGAGGCAGAGGCAGGCAGATCTCTGTGAGTTCAAGGCCAGACTGGTCTACAGAGTGAGCTCCAGCCCAGCTGGGACTAAAAGGAAGACCCTTTCTCAAAAATACAAAAAAGAAAAATGCCTTGTGTAACTTATCGTTCCTGCTGTTCTGCTTTTTCTTGGCTCTTACTCTTTTAAGAATCTTATCCAGGCTGCTCTCTGCACAGCCAAGGATAAACACATGCACACATCCCCTGTGAGGAAGGTAGGAGTCCCTCCAGCTGCCCCCCAGAACACTCCAATAAACATAGGTGTCTATTCCTTTATGCACTTGTGGGGATTATGGGAAACTTGGGTTCAAAATTTGGACATAGATACTTGCAAAATGCACCAATTACCTAATTGTATGACAAACTGAGTAACACCAATGTTATCTGCAAACTGTGTCATTATATTGTAGAATCCCTTAAAAATAAAAAAAATTAAGATACCATAGTCAGATTTGAGAGATACCATTACCAATTTGAGAGAGGGTATCTGAAACATCTAAAACTAAAAAGGTCAGTTATAATCTAGATATTTAGAATATACAAAGTATACCTGTAATCAAGGAATCCATGTGGAAAAATGGACAAAATTAGAAGAGAAAAACTAAAGGATTAAAAGACGTGTAATAAGATGTCCAATCTCAGTTTTCTGATAAATGTAGATTAAAACAATAATAACAGCAAAAATAAAAGTTGTTTAACTCTAAGTGTTAGTATAGGGGTCTGTGGACTTATAGAAGCCCCCATGCTGTGTGTGATGAGCGTGTGGATAGGAGGAGGAGCAATACTGTGACATTGTGACAAGTTAAGTACAGCATGTGCAGACATTTGACCCAGCAATCCTTGGAGAAGCTTGTATGCACAGGCATGTGGATCAATTAGGAGTCCAGACTATATTCCTGTAGTCTCATGATTCACCCCTATCTCTCCACAGCCCTTACATTCTACCACGCCTCCTCTTCTGCAGTTTGTTCCATGGGCTTTAGGAAAGGGGCACAAGTGGGTGAGAAGAAAGCAGTCTACTTTCTTTGGAGTTGTCATTTTGGACTCTAGTCTGTTCAGGTTGTTTCCCTTCATGGGTTGACAGCTTTTCCAGTGATACCTTTTTAGTCATACTAACAAAGCACAAGCAATTGGATGTACAGGCATTTAAGCAGTACTAATTATTATGTCAAGCTAAGCTGTGAGCATCAACACAGATGCTTATGGTATGCTAATGTCAAAATGTGGTTTCTTTCCCTATAAAAGGGTGGGGGGGACAAGTTTCTTATTGTGGTTATAACATCTCCTAACCACTAGAGGACATAACTTGTGGCATCCACTGTGAGTTATTCCTCCAACAGGAGAAGAGCTAATAGCCAATTAGATTTGGGATATATATAGACACTGGCTGCCACTGTTGCACAGTATATCCAGGCTGTTGAGGTAACTGATTACTGACGAGGAATCTTGCTTGTCTCGGAGACCAATATTTTGCTGTATGGCTTTAGTGGCCTTTGGTACTCTCTGGCATTTCAGAGGCCAGTTGTACGCTAGCAAGTGACGTCTCATAACATTTTTTCATGCTCACACCAGGTCTTC
>VZQC01005031.1:1242247-1306166 GCA_009823505.1 Rhizomys pruinosus
TTCTAGGAGTTTCCTGGTGGAGTTCTTAGCATCCCTTAAGTAGACAATCATATCATCAGCAAAAAGGGATAGCTTGACTTCCTCTTTTCCGATTAGAACTCCTTTAATTTCCTTTTCTTGCCTTATTGCCCTAGCAAGGGTTTCAAGCACTATATTGAAGAGGAGTGGTGATGGGGGCAGTCTTGCCGAGTTCCTACCTTTAAGGGGAATGCTGCTGTCATTTCCCCATTTAGGATGATGTTGGCTGTGGGTTTCCTGTATATGACTTTGATTACATTAAGGAATGATCCCTCCAATCCAATTCCCTCCAGGACTTTAAACATGAAGGGATGCTGAATTTTGTCAAAGGCTTTCTCCGCATCAATTGATGGGCTATGACTAAGTTCAAGGGGGAAGAAGCAGTCTGTCCCATAATGTCCATCAAAGTCTAATAAACACTGAGACGCAAAACAGACAGACCAACACTCAATGCACACAGGGTCTTAGTGTCAAAGCAGCTATAAATTGGATAATGAAACTCTGTTCTCCAATAATCAATAGAAATGGTTTATCTTTAGAAATAGATTTTTCTAATTCATATAGTAAAATAATTCACAGAATCATGGAGTATACTATATTATCATAAGTCATTTTCTTATAAAGTCTAGGATGGAACATTAGAACAAGTTCTACAAGATGGAGATGCAAATCTAAGCCTATTCTTTACTCTTGGTGGATTGTGTAAATTAATGCATTTATTATGTGAAAACATAATTTTAGCACATTGGTGCTGCCTATGTTCTGATATAAAACAGAATTCTGTAACTACACACCACAAGCTCAACAGCAGAGTTATTCTCTTTTAATATACTTTTTCATGAAAAAGTTTGCTTCATTTTCTTAAATATATGATGATCTCATCTTGTGATTTAGATGTTTTTATTACTTCCATGATTTAATAACCAGAAAAGAAATAAGATAACATGGCCTAACTTTATATTTGATGACTGGATTTTGCAAAGCCTAGGGTGGTTAAATTTGGGGAAATATTCATTTTGAGTTACCTATGAAATGAACATTCTGGAATATCATCAAAAAGTTTTGTCAGAGAACTGTTTCCTTTGGGGGTGGAAGGTTGAACAGAGCCAGGACCTTATGTTTATCTATTTCTGTGAGTTTTAACACCTCCACCCTGGCCAAACTCCAAAACCATTCATTATATCTTGCCTGTCTCAATCACTCTTGAAATGTTAATAAGACCCTATATTTCTTATCCTAACCTACTTTTCTAACATCTCTTGAAGAGTCATCCAGCTGTGGTCACTCACTTAAGAACTGGCTCCACTTACCTAGCAGCTATGAGCATGCCCTGCCTCTCATTCCCCCACAGAAGCTGGTATGAAGCTCAATGAATTTAATCCATTAAAAAAGATTTGCATGGCTTAGACATATAGGTAAGAAAATCCAGATACTATAATCAATTTGTCAAGTTTTTCTCATAGTGCCTTCATTGGGAAAAATGATAGAAGCAAATGCCTGCTGAGCACTTAACTTCAAGAACCATAGTTAAATACAGGGATCCCCCAAAGTAAAATGCTCCAAGAAATTAAAACTCCAGGAAGCTTTACACCAAGATGCTCTCCAGATTCTCTGAAGCCTTTCTGCTTTTGAATTCCTGCTGCCTGGTCTTGTGTGTTTTGATGCAGCCTGTCTGAGCATGTCACCACACCAAGTCACACAAAGCAACCCAGCAGGGCTGAGCGGGCCCTGGAGCCAGTACCAGGGGTGTCTGGCACATCTCTTCTCCTCCTGAGTTGTCCTTGTTGGTGGGAAGTTTTTTAAACACACAAAGCATGCCTTTAAAAGCAGTGGGAAAAGGGAAGAGCCTGCCCAGCTCATCCTTATTTGTGATGATGGCTGTTTCTTTCCATGACACTGGCATCTCCCTAAAACAGCACCCCTGTTTTAATTATCACTCTTAGATCCTGAATAAGTATTAGTTAATGTTCATGTCCAAACCAAAAAAACTAAGTCTATTCATTAAGATGTGTAGTGCAAAGGCTGAAGAGATGGCTCAATGGTTAAGAGCACCAGCTGCTCTTATAGAGGACCCAGGTTCAATTCCCAGCACCCACATGGTGACTAACAGTGGTCTATAACTCCAGTTCCAGGGAATCCTACACACTCTTCTGACCTCTGCAGGCACTGCATGACATGGATGCACTTATGCACATGAAAGCAATACACTCAAAAACATAAAATATAAATAATAAAAATAAGTAATTTTAAAAAATGTATAGTGATGAAAATTTCTGGCCATGCATTCAAGCAAATAGTTATTAGAAGCAGACTTTGTGGTAGTTACCACTGTGGGGCCTACAAACTATTACATGGACAGTAATTTCTGCCCTTAGGAACTTACATCTTGTGGAGAAAGACATGAAAGAAAGTACATTCACAGAAACTCATTTTCAGGGCTCATTTTACAGCTCTTTGAATTGTATGGGCTGTTTAGGATAGGGACCTGCTCTAGTCATTCTAAAGGAAGAGTAAACTATTTCTATAACAGGAGTAGAAAATTGGTAACTGCCCTTAAGTATATTAAGGCTAAAAATATCTATCATCTATTTTTGGCATAGAAATGGAAAGTTCTGTTCCAAAATCACTTATGAAATTTAATGGGCCCAGAATTAACACATCTTTTTAGTCAACATCTAGGATGTCAGTTACAGCTAAAAGGTTTCCATAGGAATACAAATTAACTGCTGATACCTAGGACATCATAATAACAAGTGTTTTCTCAAGGTTTTCTAAGCTCCATCCCATCTTAATCATTGGAAATCCTCAGACAAGAAACTTGAGACTCACTCAGGACGTCTCTTTTTCCTGTCTCTTGCAAATGTCTTTTCAGGACTTGGCTCTGATGGAGGAATTAAGAAGATTTTTCCTCATAGAATTTCTCTACTTTCTCAATGGAATTTTCTACTTAACATGCTCTATGAAAATGCTCCAAAATGTCTGTTCTTTTAAAAATTCCAGAGTTCAAATTTGAAAGGAATCTCTTTTGAATGTCTGATATACTACTTTTCGGCTGAGTAGCAAAACACTTTTTCTCCTCAATGTTTGTAGGTTTCCTGGGCATTGTTCTTTGGGAACATTTACTCTTTATATATGGTTCCACTGTAATAAGTTGCCCTTATGGTTTTCTTAAAAAGTTATTTCCTGGGCCTGGAGAGATGGCCTAGCGGTTAGGAGCGCTGACCGCTCTTACAGAGGACCCGGGTTCGATCCCCAGCACCCACATGGCAGCTGAGAACCATCTGAAACTCTAATTCCAGGAGAACTCCAGTTCCAGGGGAATCCAAGACCCTCTTCTGACCTCCGTGGCATTGCACGACACAGGTGCACACACTTGCAGGCAGACAGTACATTCATACACATACTGAAATAAATAAAAAATTGAAAACAAGTTATTTCCTTTTAATATAAGCTAACAACAGTTCTTTATGCAGATAAAAAGTGAGCACACCATTATAATCAATTGCATAATCCTGAAGAATGGCTACAGGGCTTTTGAAAAATGAGGTGTGAGTCTCAAATAAGTTCAATGCAGAAGTCACAAATGAAGTCTTTGGGCCAGATTTCCTTGGATATGACTTACTTAGTTGACCCAATAATATTTTTAAATAATAACATTTGAAATTTATAATGTTTCAGATAAACATGTGGCCTCCTGGCCTCTCTTAAAAGATAACAGTTGCTTAGGATAAAGAGGTGTTTTCTGTAACATTCTCTTCTTGAACTTAATCTTCTACAAAATCCTCTGAAATATCCCAGTTCTCACCCTTATAATTTCACAAGAGAACCAAGGCTGAGAGAACTCAGTAGCTTTCCAGGGCTACACAGCTGCTGATGATAGAGCTGGGACTGAAGTTGGACTGCCAGGCTCCCAATGCTCCCAGCGAGGCTGTCCTGTTACCTGGAAAGAGCGTCCGAGGCTTAGAGTCTCACTGCCCACTCCCCGGGCGGCTAGGACTAGGGAGACCCTGTGAGAAAAACAAATACAAAAATGTATATAAAAACAATCCTATGATGCAGAAGGTATTCCTTCTCAAAATTTCCATAAGACTTGTGATGTTTCAAGTCCTATCAGCTATCAAATGGCCTATGTACTATAGCTATGATGAGGTCCTCAGATCCTTACCTACTAATAAGTTATAATCATTTGTCAATTACATAATTTTAAGGTAAACCAGTTCTAGAATTATAAACATATTTCTTTAGGAAACCCTAATGACCTTAATCATTTTTAAAGTAGTTTCCTGTTTTACTTTCATCTTTATGTGTATGTGTCTCTGTGAGTGTATTACACATCTGTGGCCATGGTGGCCAGAAAAGAGTATTCATCTCTTGGAGACCGAGTTACAGACGGTTGTAAGCTGCCCAAACTCTGGTCCTCTGGAAGAACAGCAAGCACTATTTTTTTTTGGTCTTTTGGACACAGGGTCTCCCTGTAGCCCCAGCTGTCCTGAAACTCACTCTGTAGACCAGGCTGGCCTTGAACTCACAAAGATCCACCTGCCTCTGTCTCCCGAGTGCTAGGATTAAAGGCGTGTGCCACCACACCAGGCAACAAGCACTCTTAACCACTGACCAATCATCACTGCAGTTCCAACTTTAATCTTTGGTCTTTTTGCCTTTTCCTTTCAGAAAATATTTTCTGATTTTGGTTTTATTAAAGTCCTTTTCAACACAGGAACACTATTTCTAATCAGTGAAAGTAGTACCTGTTATTGTCTATTTCTCCAGATAAGGAGATGATATTTTTATTCAGCAGGGGATGAAACCATTCACAGAAATCCCATTTACACCACAGCAAACATAATTGGTTGAAATGAGATTGATTATCTCCAAGTCATATCTCTGTTCTGTGTGTCGATTCCTAGAGCATCTAGAGAAATAAATAACTCTTACTAAATCATGAAGGAGCATTTTTACACCATTTAGCTTTTCTGTCAGCCCTAGGATGGAGATTGTTACTCTTACCAGCTTTGTGGAGAGAAGGAAGATTGTTTCTCAGAGGTTAGGTAGCTTCCCTGGGGTTACAGTTTCCTTAAGCTGGAATTGAAACACAGCTCTAAATGGATGTTTCTAGAGTATAGACAATAGAAAAAAAAACTATTTGCAAAAAATATATCCTGTATATGAAAATTATCTAGTAAATGTTATACAACCCAACATTGTTCAAAGCAATAGTTGAGTAAAATAAATTTTCCACAGGAAATTCTTCTGAACCGAAAGCAATATCAATTATATCTGATGCCATTTGAGGTTCTGACATTTTCTGTACATGAAAGAAACAAATTATTTCATAAGCCAGATGTATTTTCTTACCTTATCTGCATGTCTTTAGTGAACTACTTAGATGGTGGTGTGATATACAACGAAGTAGTGTAAAAATTAGCCAGTTACCTGAAAACAAAGTTCTAAGTAATAACATGAGAGAAATACTGTATAAAATATTAGATGATGATTCTACCCCACCTCCATCTGTTTTAATTGACACATGATTGTACTTATGAATAGGTACAGTGTGGTCATTCCGAATATGCATTTGATGTATAATGCACATTTCAGGGTAATTATCATTTAAATTTCTTAAAATTCCCTATTTCATTGTGCAGGGATCCTCTGAACTCCTCTATCCTAGTTCCTTCTAAAGTACATAATAAATTGGCCCCCTCCCATGTGGGAGGGCAGTCCTGGGTTCAGACTGCATCGCACATGTGCAGGCTGGCACTCCTGGCACCATGAACTTACCTGTTCTCCCCCACATCCTTTTCTGGGTCCACTGCTGAGGTGGCCGTGGAAATCTGACATTGGGTACTGGGAAGTGAGGTCATCCAAAGTGAGGGCTGCCTGTCCTAACCTTATATCGCTGTTTGCTCTGCTTGAATAAAGAGAATTCTTACAAGCTTTACTACCAGCCAGAGATCTCTGAGTTATTACACCATCAATCATGGACTATTAACGTTTCAGCTAGGTTTCTGCCTTGTGCAGATGTGGGGCTGGTTAGGTGGTTGCAAAAGCAAACAGCCTCTGACCATGGGTTTGTGCATGCATGGGGGCCATGGAAACCATTCCTGGCCCTGTGTGGCTGGGAGTTAACATCTCCCCAGCCACAGATTTGCTACAAAACAAAACCATAAGCTTAATAGCTACATGTTGGCTGTGGAACCACTGGATCCAGAAAGGCCACAGGCCAGCATCCCTCCTCAACAGCAGAAACAATACTCCCATGCTTTAGTTTTCAAGAAATCCATTGTGTGTGTGTGTGTGTGTGTGTGTGTGTGTGTGTGTGTGTGCACATGTGAATGTGACTATTTCCAGCCTGTTCCTTAGTCTTAGTTCTCAGGTCAACACTTCTGTGATGGCATCAGTCCTCTTGGCTCTACATACATTCCCACAGACACACAGACACACAGACACACAGACACAGCTGATGTGAACCTTTTATTCTGTAAGTGATGCCAAATCACTGCCTGTGTAAACCAGAATGTTGCTGCTCCACCGGAAGGGGATCCCATGCGACAGATTCCTCCAGGTGGAATGTGGAAAACTAATCCTGGAAAGGAAATAGCATGAGTGACGCTTGATTTCTGATTGTGGTACAACCTGAGGGAGATAGTGTCGCGTCCCCGTTCATCCAGCAAAAGAAGACACGACACGAGAGTGATCTTCCTCAAGCAGTTTATTCGGGTAACCTTACATCTGCTCTCTCTCTCTCCCTTCCCGGTTCACCACCTATAAGGCCTGTCACAACCAATCGACTTCCACCACGTGGGTCTCAAGGATAGGATATCTCTATGCAGAACAGAGGGCTTCAGCAAGGCCAAACCAAATAAGGACATGTTTGCTGCATGGAGCGCTCACCCCCGTGGGGGTGGGAGGTGGAAACCGGCACCATCTTCGAGGCGTGGCACTCTGCAGCTCCCAACAAGATAGGATAGTTTTGAAATGTAGTCAGTGGTTAAGAGCACCGACTGCTCTTGCAGAGGACCCAGGTTCGATCCCCAGCACCCACATGGTGGCTAACCATCCATAACTCCAGTTCCAGGAGAACTCCAGTTCCAGGGGAATCTGACGCCCTCTTCTGAGGCATTGCATGACACGGGTGCACAAACCTACATGCAGACAGTACATTCATACACATAAAATAAATAAAAGTTAAAAAAAGAAAAGATCTGAACTATTGACATGTGTGACAACAAAGAGGACTATGGTACTCTGGAAACAGTAAAGCAGTTAAAGTTTGTGAAGACCTGGGATTGGGGTCTTACACTTATGACCAAGAGAATGAGACCTGGGATTGGGGTCTTACATTAATGACTAAGAGAATGAGAAAGTGTTCTGAATCTTAATTTTCTCTATGTGCAATGCTTCTCCTCATCTACTTCCTCTTTCATTTCATATTCCGATCCACGACGCACACATTCTGTCCTGGAGGAAAATCTTCCTTGATCTCACCTAGCTTATCTTCATCAGCCTCCAGAGGCTGATGGATGCATACATTCAAGGACAATAATGACTCGTTTGTGGCACTCAAATGGATGCACTATTTGACATACATTAAGACACCTACTGACTCCTATCATTATAGTTTCCCACAAAAGATAGTAATCTTCTTTATGTCTTTTATCCTTGTAGCACCAATGTTTTTTCAGTGTCTGCCCCATAATAAATTGATCAGAGGGAAGCTTTACAGAGATGGTGAGAACACAGTTTCTTCCAAAGAAATCTGAATTTAAATTCTGACTCATATTTACTCATCCCCACTCTTCTCTTGAGCAACCAAGATTTAACAGTCCTTTCCCTCACTCTAAGCGACCATCATTTCACTCTGTCCCTGTGAAGTGTTTTAGGCACCTCACATGGGTAAATCCATATAGGATTTACTGTTCGGGTGACTGAGCTATTTAACTCAGCATAATGCTATCACTGTTTATCCGTGTTGCAGCAGGTAACAGGATTGCCTTCCTCTTTAAGGATTAATGTTAACCTGAGTGTGTCCATACACATATCACTTTATTTACCCCATTGCCCACCAGCAGACACTTGATTTGTCCCCACGTTTTGGCTGTTATGCATAATGCTGCCATTAACACTGTTGCACAATCTTTTCTCTCTCTCTCTCTCTCTCTCTCTCTCTCTCTCTCTCTCTCTCTCTCTCCCTCCCTCCCTCCCTCCCTCCCTTCCATCCTTCTCCTTCCCTTTTCCCCCCAAGACCCCTAGGCAAACATTCTACCATGGAGTCACTCCTCAACTTTCCAACCCCAAATATCTCTTAAGCCGCACTTTCTCTTCTTTGGGTTCTCAACAGAGAAGTAGTATTGTTGGATCATATGATACAAATAAAACAAACTATTTTTCTCTCTTCTTACACTGCACCCATCAACAGAGTGTGGGTCTTTTCCTTACCAGCAAACAAGCAATCAGCAGTGAACACAAGGTGGACCACCTCTCATTCAGTTCTGCCTTAGGCTTTCTGGTCATTCACCCCCGTCCTGGATACCAGCTAGTCGACCCATTAGGTTACAAACACACACAGCTTTGAAAAGTCCAAGATTTTAGAGGATGGGGTACCAAGTGACGGGGACAAAGACCAAATATTACTCATATATGATAATCCTACTTGTAAGGTATTTTAAATATTTTATTATTTTATTTTATGTGTATGAGTGTATTTCCTGAATATATGTAAGTGTACCACACAAATGCAGTGTCCACAGAGGTCAGAAGGGGACATCAGGTACCCTAGAACTGGATTTACAGATAGTTGTTAGCCACCATGTGAGTGTTGAAAATCAAACAAGGGTCCTCTGCAAGAGCAGTCAGTGCTCTTAACCACTGAGCCATCTCTCCAGCCCTGATATTCTATTTTTAATTTTATGTATTTATTATTACTATTAATGTGTGTGCATGATTGTCTGTGTTCATGTGTGTGTGTGTCACTTGTGCCACAATGCACTCTGGGAGGCCAGATGACAGGTTTTGGAAGTCGATTCTTTCCCTTCATCTTGGGTTCCAGAGACTAGATTCAGGTCACTGAGCTTAGAGGTAAGCACTTTTATCTTCTGACTGATCTCATCCACCTCTACTTTTAACTTTACACCAATTTATATTACCATCAACACTGAATGAGAGATTCCATTTCTTCTTGTCTTATTTTCTTTGAATTCTGGATTATAATCATTACATTAAAACAATCTACTAAAGAATACACTGTCTTACTCATATGAACTCACAGCAATGGTGAACACTGCTCAAGACCCAGGCAAACTCAAACAGGCAAAAATCCAGCACAGCACTCTGGGCGAGGGACAGTTGGTCTTCCTTAGGGGACTGATGCTTGCTAGGCTGAGCAGGCTCCAGTGAATGAACTCACACCAAGGGATATTTGGGTACAAACATGGCTCAGTAGGCCTTAGCTTATATGACAGAATACATGAAATCTGGCAGGGAGGCTACAGGGGAAGGGAGATAGGAGCGGAGGGTCTAAATATGATTAAGATACATTATATGAAGTGTGCAAAAATTCAATAAAAATATAAAACAAACCAAAAAATAGATTATATTCCTATTGTTCATGAATCAATATGCATTGTTTCATTCATTTTATTTAATTTATATATACAAATATAAAATTTGTATGTGCTACCAATTAATAAATCATATACATAGACATTTCTTTATTCGTTCTGGTCCATAATTTGTGTACGCTCACAATCACCTATTTTTTTCTAAATGCCAAGACATTATCAGTATTCTAGGCCTGTCTCCTAGGTGTATCTATTAGTGTTTTTATTTCTAGATAAAAGTTTCTACACTTCTTTGTCCTTAATAAGTTGAAGCTTTCTTAGAAAATACCATGTACAGTATATCTTTATCTAGTTAGAGATACATTGAGCTTTCTAGATCCAATTCTGATATTTTCAGGAAATTCTCAGTCGTTTTTATCTTCCCAAAGTGCCCTTCCCTTATCTTTTATTGTCTTCTCCTTTAAGTGTGTAGATGGTGCTGATCTTCTATCCTCCACGACTCTCAGCCACTCCCTTTCACCCTCCCATCTGTGTTAGCTGCATTTAGAACTTTATTCAGATCCGTCCACTCAGTAATTCTGTTATCTGTGTCCAGTCCATTGCTTAGTTTGCTGTGAACTTATCATACCAGTATTTATCTGTTTCTGGACGATTCTACCTTTAACCTTTTGAAAAGTTTCTGACCTCTTTTATTTTTTAAATTAATTTATTTTTATTTTATGTTTGAATGTTCTGCCTGCATTATGTAAGTGCGCCATGTGCATGCAATGCCTGCAGAGACCAGAAGAGGGCATTAGATCCTCCTGGAACCGAAGTTACAGATGGTTGGTGGCCATTTTGTTGATGGGAACAGAGCCCACATCCTCTACAAAGCACCCAGTGCTCTTAATCATTAAGCCAATCTCTCCAGCTCTAATCTCTCCTATTTTAAGATCTATTTTTATTTTGTTATGTTTTATCTAAATAACATGTGTTCATTGTAATTTTATTACATTTGTTGTTTATAACTCATATTCACAATTCTTAGACACCTTATTTTTTTTATTTTATGTGTATTGAGTGTTTTTCCACTATACATACAAGTGTTTTCATGTAATGCAATGCCCACAGAGGCCAGAAGAGGGTGGCAGAACCCTGGAACTGGAGTTAAGGATGGTTATTAGCAAGGATGGTTATTTTTTGCAAGAGCAGGTCAGTGTTCTTAACCACTGAGCTATCTCTACAGCCCCCCTTTTCCTTATATTTGTTCACTAATTTTTATTGAGATCGAGTATTCTTAGAATTTTTTTCTTGAGAATTGATACCTGGGCTTAAATGATTTCACAAACCACCAGAGGTTGTCTATTTGATGGGTGCTTTAGAGCCACTCTCAATGTTTAGCTGTGGTTTCTGTTAAGCTGCACAGTAGTCTGAATTCAGGGTCCACAAAAAATAGGAATACTAATTAGGAATTCTCAAGGAAATTTATGCTTCAAGTGACCAAGCCAAGACAAATGCCTGGCTCCACACTTTTGTCCCTTCCACCACATTTGAAAAATGTTGTTTTGGGGCTGGAAAGACGGCCTAGTGGTTAAGAGTGCTGAATGCTCTTGCAGAGGACCTGGGTTCGATTCCCAGCACCCACATGGAGGCTGAGAACCGTCTGTAACTCCAATTCCAGGAGAACTCCAGTTCCAGGGGAATCCGACACTCTCTTCTAACCTCTGTGGCATTGCACAACAAGGGTGCACAAACCTACATGCAGACAGTACATTCATAAAAAATAAGCACAGACCTGCATGCAGACAGTATATTCATATGCATAAATAAATAAATAAATAAATAATAAAAATAAATAAATAAGATAAAAAAAGAAAAGAAAATGTTGCTTTCTCAGGGGTAGATTGTCATTTAGTGGCTAAGAGCAGGTACTACTCTTGCCAAAGACCCAAGTTGGGTTCCTAACACCCATGTCAGGAAACACAACTGCCTGTAACCCCAGCTCCAAAGGGCCCAAGGTCCCTGGGCTCTGTGGGCACAATAAATCGCTTAAATGTGTTTTCTGCTGGTCATTAGATGCCCTATACCAGGATTGCGTTCACTTTCCTCAAGCTCTAGTCCACCCAATTGTCGGCAGTCTAAGTCATATCTTTATCTTGAATTCTTTGTAAATATAAAAGGTTCTTAATTCTTGTTTCATATTTTTATAGCTCACTTTGTCTAAGATTAATATTTTCTTCCCAGATGGTCGTTTTTGCCCAAACTATTGCTGCTCCATAATATTTTTTAAATCTTCTGCTTATAAATATTTTTAAGTCTCTTTCCTTTACTGGCGAGTTTAACCATTTAGATTCAGTTTTACATTTGCTTGCCTGGCTTATTTAGCTTCCTATTGCTGTGACACACTCACCAAAAGCAAATTGGAAAGGAAAGTCCTTATGTCAGTTTACAAGTTGCAGATCATGTTCAAGGGAAGTCAAGGCAGGAACCTGGATGTGGACCCAGAGCAGAGGCCATGTGGGAACACTGCTCAGCGACCTCACTAACACAGCTCAGGCTCCCCTGTCCAGGGCTGAGCCCTCTTACATCAATTACCAGTTAAGAAAATACCCCACAGACATGGCCACAATACAGTCTAATGGAGAAGATTCCTCACCAGACGTTCCTTCTTCCCAGGTGACTCTTTGTGTCAAGTTAAAAACTAAGTGGCTTGTTTTCATTTTCTTCTTTGATGATGTGTTATATGTCCTTTTATAAAAGAGTATAGATTTTAGTGATTCTGACATTTTTGTTTTATTCTAATGAAATGACATATTTTTGATATATTAATCAATGGTCTTTCATTATCAAAGGGAAAATAGAATTATATTTTTGTGTTTATGAGACAAAGAAGTTAACATGTGATTAATAAGCTCCAAGTTCTTAAGAAATAAATGATGCAATATAATGCATAAGACCTACTTAGTAGCAGAAGCTATTCTTAATAACATGTTCATGTCTTCTGTATATTTCAGTAACATTGGAGAGAGAACCAAGGAGTTCATGAATATTCTGCTTATGTTAATGAAAAAGAACTAAGAATTCATAAAACAGAAATATTTATAAGAAATTGATATTATAAATGTTTTTTTTCTACGTAAATTCTAGAGTTAATGTTAAACCTTTTAAGCAAGAATCAAATTCAAAACATTAAGAAAAATATATTACTTTCTAGAACTTTATATTTTCCAAGCTATTTGTGTGTTAATAACCAGTGCTCAGAGTACCACAGGCAGACAGTACTGAAGCGTTCATTCTCGTGCTATTGACAAAACCAAAATTAATAGGTACTAAAGGGCTCCTTTAAGACCTCACACTGGTGCTATTATGGGAACATTTCATTTGGAAAACCTCATCCCTCTTCCAAGTGTATTCTGTGGGGTTATTGATATGTGGAAAATTACAGGAAGGTAAATGAGCACCCCCTCTCCAAAATGTCAATTTTTCATCACAAGCATGTACCAGGGACTGTTCACATGACAGTCCAAAGCCCGTTGTCCTGAATCCATACATTTACATATGTACATAAAGTTCATGTCTCTGAGAATGTCTTCTGTCCTTTAACTGAAGCTTCCTGGATTTTTGGATCATCTCCTTGGAAATCTGTTGACGTTCTAGGCCCCTTTCCTCCTTGAAAAACATTCAGAATTACCCAGAAGCACTTGCGCAAATGCTGTATCTATGCCCAATCCACATACACAAATCTGGATTTCTAGGAAAATGTCCTAAGAATCTGTTTTTTTTAATTTTATGTTTATGAGTGTATCGCCTGCATGTATGTAACTGGACCTGTGACATGCAATACCTTCAGGGGTCAGAAGAGGATGTCAGATCCCCTAGAACTGGAGTTATAGAAGGTTGTTAACCACTCTGTGTGTGCTACGAATGAAACCCAGGTCTTCTTCTACAAGAGCGGCCATCTAGCAAGACCCAGAATCTGTAGTCTTAAACATAATGTTCACCAAGCAATTTTTGTGATAGTAAGAAACTAAAATTCAGTAGTATAAATTGTTTCCCCAAATAAGATAATGGCACTTATGTCACATGTATGCTCAGGTCATATGTAGACCTAAAATATCCCTTCGTGGATGTGGCAGCCATCTGAGAATGCCAGATTTATAATGCTTGCATTGGAAAGAGGCTAGCATTGTATCTCAATCCATTCATGTTCTGGAAAAAGATTGGAGACATCTTAGTTTTCCTTTTAGAAATTGATGACACTACTATAAGCATTCACTCAAAGATACAAATGATACATGGTATCATTGTATGATACAGAGCATATGGTGTATAACATGTACTACTACTAAAGTAAAACTGTGTGTGTGTGTGTGTGAAAGTAAAGTCAGAGGTATTCATACTTAGAAGGCTTACAAATAGTCTTTCCTTTGCTTACAAATATATGAAACAGTACACATCAATACAGTATAGTCAGTGCTGGGTTGTAAAACACCCTCCTGTGTGTCAGGGTTAAGGGAGGCAGCAGTCCTGTGAGGGTGAGCACCCAATGAGCTGAGCTCTGAAGGGAAAATGGGATTTTGAGTAACTGAAGATGCAGAGATATTTGAATTGTTTTCATTTTATTCTACTGAAAAATTGTTTATTATTTTATGTGTAAGAGTGTTTGACTGCATGTACGCAAGTGTACCTGTGTCATGTAATGCTATTGGAGGCCAGAAGAGGGCACCAGGTCTCCTGGAACTGGAGTTAGGGATGACTATTAGCTCCCAAGTGGGGGTTGGGAACCCAACCGCAATCCTCTGCAAGAGCAGCCAGTGCTCTTAACCACAGAGCCATGTCTACAGCCCCTGAAAAAAAAATTTTATATAGAGTATCTAGGTAGTGGATACAGGAAGTAATGCTGAGGGATGGACAAAAGCCAGATTGTGGAAGTCCTTGAATGTCAACCAAGCCCTTCCAGACCAGTGATTTACTGGGCCTTTGGCATAATTGTACAGCTTTGCAGAATAAAAATATTTAGATGATTTTCGCAAGATGACAAGCAGCCCTACTAAAGAATATAAACTCAGTGGAAATATTGTAAGACCCAGTGTTTGTCCGTGAACCTTGGGAAACAGAAGCTCTGGGGCCACTGGAAGCTCACGGGAACCGGAAGCTCGCGGGAACCGGAAGCTCGCGGGAACTGGAAGCTCACGGGAACCGGAAGCTCACGTGAACTTGAGGCACTGCTGCTGTACACAAGACCCATGCAACTCAATCAGACAAGTGCCCAATGTGGAATGAGGGAAATGGATTACAGTTATAGGCCTTAGCCTGAGAACTGTTAGCAACTGATTACTACTGGCCAAGGGAGAATAGCTCTTCTTTAAGATCTCTAGATAGGCTGACTAGACTCCAGTGGATGAACTTGAACTGAAGGACATCTCTATACAAATCCTTGACCGGATAGGACTTAACATATATGACAGCATCCGTGAAGTCCAGACGGCTGATATGGGGGTGCATTGATGGGAGAGGGGGTATAAATTTGATTAAGAGCTATTGTATGCAATGTACAAAAATTCAATAAAAATGTCAAAGGAAAAAAAGAATGTAGAGTCAGTTGTTACTCTGGCAGAGAGAAAGCTAGCACTATAAGACAGAGGAGCACATCCAATGCAGTACAAAGCAGGTTTCTGTAATTCCCCATAACTCCAGTGTTTAATCATTCACTTTTGACAAGAAGTGGGGAAAAGAAGGCTAAGCAAGAGCTGAGCCATACGAGCTGGAGAGATGGCTTAGCGGTTAAGAGCACTGACTGTTTGCAGAACACCCGGGTTTGATCCCCAGCACCCACATGGTGGCTAAGAACTGTCTTTAACTCCAGTTCCAGGGGAATCCAACACCCTCTTCTGACCTCCACGGCATTGCACAACACAGATGCATAAACCTACATGCAGACAGTATATTCATACACATAAAAAATAAAATTAAAAAAAAGAGCTGAGCCATTTCTGAAAATTTCCTTATCGATGCCAATTCAGATGGTTCCGGATGAACTGGGTTGAGTTTTTCTAAAATTACCTTTCAAAGTAACATCAGTATGAATGAGCATGTGCACTGCTGTACGTTCTGCATGTTGGTAAATAGAGTAAAAATCACTGCTTTATTCACTGAGCTTCGGTGCAGCTTTGAAGTATATGATCCACTGACATGTAGAACTGAAATACAAAGCTTTTTGGTATGTTTGCCTCTCATTTGAAGATGTCAGAATATTTTTCTCACAGTGGGCAAAATAAAATCTTCCTCTGGATTCAGTATATTTTATCTGAGCTACAATATAGGCCGATGCCGATTTGGGGGTCAGTGTCAGTGCCATTTACTTGCATTCACTGTTCAGTTGCCAGCTGTCATACGTAGCCACAAACATCCACAGCTGCTCCCCTTTGCATTTGTTGAGCTCTTCCACTGTAAGCCAAGACGTCTTCTAATCAGGCTTATTTTACTTGTGTCTAAAATAATAATAAATAATGAGCTAGGCCCTAAAAAGTTCTTTTTAAACACAGGGGGCTTTTGGAACATGTTTGAGGTCACTAATAGTCGATGACATCTGGAGAAGTGAAGTTTAACTGTTATTACACAGATCCCATTGTAAACACTATGAAACACAGGTGAAACAGGCGGGAACCATGACGAGAGCAGCAGTGTGTACAATGCGCCCCACAGTAACATCATCACGGCCGTTATTTATTTTTTTTATTAATTATTGCGCGCATACAGGCTAAGGTAGGCCTGCATTTTGTTCAGGCCAGTGGGTTGGAAAGAGATTCCTTTGCGGATCACCAATCTGGGTAGCTGGTGTTGCAAGTGGGGATTGGCTACAGGGAGGCGATCAGCCATCAGCCTGAAATTCCTGTCCAGGCTCTGGGCAGGTGAGAAGCCACGGCCAAGAGTGGGACACGTGTCTCGTGGGTTCAGGCTAAGGGCCTGAGTTGAAAGTATCATCCAGCTTTTCGGCTTTCGGCTAGGAGGAGGCTAAGGTGCAACTTTCTTCAGTCGTCCCGAATCCGGGTTCATCTGACACCAGCCACCTCTGTCATGCCGCCCAAGTTCGACCCCAACGAGATCAAAGTCGTCTACTTGAGATGCACCGGAGGCGAGGTCGGCGCCACGTCCACCTTGGCCCCTAAGATCGGTCCCCTGGGTCTGTCTCCAAAAAAAGTTGGTGATGACATTGCCAAGGCAACCGGAGATTGGAAGGGTTTGAGGATTACAGTGAAGCTGACTATTCAGAACAGACAAGCCCAGATTGCGGTCGTACCTTCAGCCTCTGCCTTGATAATCAAAGCCCTCAAGGAGCCACCAAGAGACAGAAAGAAGCAGAAAAACATTAAGCACAGTGGAAATATTACTTTTGATGAGATTGTCAACATTGCCCGATAGATGCGGCACCGATCTTTAGCCAGAGAACTTTCTGGAACTGTTAAAGAGATCCTGGGGACTGCACAGTCTGTGCCCAGCTAGTTGAAGCAAGAGAAAAAAATTATTGAAACAGATGATTGCCAAAAAAAAAAAAAAAAAAAAAAGAAAGTATCATCCAGGCCGGGCTATGGAAATTAGCCAACTGGCCTCTGCGCCAAGGGGTCAGCTCCCCACAGTGTCCGCAAAGGGGCACTGTGTCCCCGTTCCCCTTAGCAGGGCTACGTGGTCCCTGTTTGGCATAAAAAGAAAGCTTCCTACAATTCTCCATTTTGATGGTGGTGGTGATTACAAGATGAAAAAAAGTTAATTTCATTTTAAGTAAATTATAACTCAAAGAAATAAGATACTGATCCTTATCAAAAGAAACTGCAAAAACCTCATAATCTGCATTCATCAAAGTTAACAATGCACTCATTACTTTACCTAACAAATACTATTATACATTAGAACTTAAGAATAAAGTAAATTTCATACTTAAGTAGAAAGGAATGAATAACAGTCCTTTATTTTTTATTATAGAGAGACATAAATAAAGCTATAATTGGCCCCAAAATGAAGACAGTAGGCAGCCTAGTAGAATGTCTAATAAATATTTAGGTTAATATTAAAATCAAATTTTAATTGTGAAGACCAAGATATTTGTGAAATGATTAGCCTTAAAGTCAATGTCTACTATCGCAGACTTTGAAATATATGAAAGCAAGAAGGAAAAAGCATTTTTTCATTAGTTCTTTTAAGACTGCAGAAAATAGGAAAATAAGAACAAGAGCCAATTTGTTAACCCATCCCCAATAAGGAAGTGAATGAAAAGTGCTAACTGTTCTCCAGCTAAGAGTTAGCCATACAGTAATTAGGAGAATGTTCCAACTGTTCTCCAGCTAAGAGCTAGCCACACAGTAATTAGGAGAAAGTTCATTTTTTCACTTACTTTTGCCACACTTTCTCTCCAAGATGCACACTTTTGTAATGAACAGTGAGATGATCCCTACGACCAAAGCATTTTCCACATTCTTCACACTGATGGGCCTTTTCACCTGAAAACAAAATCCCAAATATTTTTATATACATTTCAGACTTTTGTTCCTCCAGAAACGAATGACCAAACAGTAAGCTGGCATGTGAAGATGTGCCACTCTTTAATCTGGGTCATTTCCTTTACATCCTTGACTCAGATACCTTTCTCAAAGAATCTATTCCATATTTCATGAATGGATATGGTTTACTCACTTGGTGAAGAAATCAGTAGCCTCGTATATCAGAATAAGATAAATAAAATTACTCCAACTCCATGATAAGTTTTACGGTCTATATATCTAGATATGAAACACCTCAAGTGAATTAATTCATTATTTAGAAAAAGGACCTGAACATTTTCAGATCTTTGTCTTTAAAAAGATTTTTCATCTATGGGGATTTCTTCCATTTGCAATGAGCCAAAATACAAGTACAGTGGAAAATACCAGTTGGTTACCTATTATTAAATTTAGGTACAAAAGCTTGATCATTAAATATCACTATCTCAATACTAATGTGCAATTAATGCATGTGACTTCTAGAATTAGAAATTTAGAATTTTCCTACTAGAAATAAAAATGCACAATTTCAATACAAAATGTCATCAGATCTTTAACATGTCTTAAAAGCAATAACACAATTTGCCTCACTGAGACCACTGAGAAAATTATCTGTCACATAGTCTATATTTAAATGATGTTTACAATAATAATGATGATCACCTGTTCCACTGTGCTCATAGAGATGGCTCTTTCCCATCACTGTGCTCACATAGCTGCCTCTCTTAGCACTTCCTGAACATCAATCTGAGAGGAAAATATGAAAGAAATCCCCATAATATAAAAATTATAAATACATATAAAGATCTGAAAAATTGATCAGGGTTATTAAGGTACACTTAGGTTTCAAAATTCATTACAATATAAACTATAATACTTGATTATAAAAATTTCTCTTTAAAACACCAAACTTCCATCAACCTCTTCAAAGCAACTGCAGTGGGAATAGGCTGCCCTTTGGGGGATGTGCCAATAGCACTGCTGTACATAGCAACAGAATAGTAAACTAAACTACATTCTGAGAACTTATCCAAAATTAAATTTTCAAATGAGCTTTATATTCACAAAGGGTGGCCAAATGATTAAAATGTCAGTGAACCTGTCATAAGATTATTTCTCTTTCCAGATGCTTTCCAGGAAGGACTGTAAAACCAGCATTACCAAAGGGTGAACAACAAGTGCTAAGCTATGAAAAGTGCAGTTGACACAAACATGAAGCCATTTTCCTGACAGTGTTCTTCAAAATAGTGCTGGAAGCAACAATACACAATACAGCTTACCTGAGTGCATTTTTTTGTGCTTTGTAAGGTGGTCATGGCAGATAAATGTTTTCCCACATTCACCACATTCATATCTTTTATCATCATGATGTACTCGTAGGTGAAGTCTATAAAGAAAAAAGAAAGAGCCCATCAAAACTGGTGATTGAAAAAGAAGATCCTTGTCAATGAATAAATGATGAAAAGGAAAAACAGTAAAAATTTACCAAAGTAGAATGAGTTTTTAACTGTGGTGCTGGTGTGTGTGGGGGGAGGGGGGCTGGGGGGGCTGGGAAGGACTGTAATAATTATAGCAAGGAATTATATCAAAGTAGCACTAAAGATAGATAAAATTTTCAACTTACTCTATGTCTATCATGTCTATAAAATAATCCTAATATCTTGTCTAGATAGCGATTTCTTTTATTAATCTATTGAATAAACCAATTACACAACAAGAATAAGATTTTCTCATTATTGCCATATATTTGATGAGAAATATGAATACTAGGGGCTGGAGAGCCGGCTTAGTGGTTAAGAGTACTAGCTGCTCTTGCAGAGGAGCTGGGTTCAATTCCCAGCAACCCATATGGTGGGCTAACAACCATCCATAACTCTAGTTCCAGGGAATGCAACACCCTCTTCTGATCTACGTGGGCACTGCACAACACAGATGCACCTACCTACATATAAGCAATATACTCATACATATAAAAGGTAAAAAAATTAAAAATGAATAAAATCACAGAAAACCACTCAACATTTATCTCTTAATATGTTCAACAAAGACGATGAAACAGCAAGGTGAAGACAGTGTCTTGTGTAAAGTCAAAGAATTAACTTCAGTTTCTAGAAGCTGAAACCAGAACTGGTGACAATTTTGTAAGTTTGCTGTATATATAAATTAATCTTTGGAATAAAAAATTAATATGATAAGCAGTATTAAATATTAAACATATAAAAAAAACACTGAAAAACAATACTTAAAATTTTTTTTAATTAATTTTATTTATTTCTGTATGTGTATGAATGTACTGTCTGCATGCAAGTTTGTGCACCCGTGTCATGCAATGCCACGGAAGTCAGAAGAGGGTGTCGGATTCCCCTGGAACTGGAGTTCTCCTGGAATTGGAGTTTCAGATGGTTCTTAGCCACCATGTGGGTTCTGGGGATCGAACCCGGGTCCTCTGTAAGAGCGGTCGGCGCTCTTAACCACTAGGCCATCTCTCCAGCCCCATGAAAAACAATACTTTTATGAGCATGACAGAATACAGACATTCTTTGCTACCGCTTCCAATGAGAAATACAGCTGAATTCCTCTCCCTTTTCTATGCTGTTTTGTTCAAAGAACAGTCTGGTGGGACTTCTGAGGCCACAAAAAGCCTTGAGCTCTCACTAGGCTTTCTGGAACATACTCTCACTCTTGGAATCTAGTTGCTATGCTACAAGGTAGAAGGTAGCTCAAGTAGCTTCGTGAAAAGAATAAGGAAAAGAATGGAGTCTTCTGTTTAGTGAGGCATTGCCAAGTTGCCAACATGTGAGTGAGCCACTTTGGAAGTGGTCTCAAACCAGACTGGATCATCCCATAACTTAAAACATCTAACTGACTTATGACTGACATCGTAAGGAACATAAGAACTAGCCAGCAACCTCAGTTCAGATTCCTGACCCACAAAAGGTAAGATACAATAAAACAGTGGTTTAAGAATACTTAAGTTTCAAGGTAGTTTATTATACAGCAAGAAATAGCCAGAAATGGAGAGGTAATTTTAACACTTCTATAGCAGTAACATCAAAGCTCATCTCCACAACTCCATATATACAGCATAGTAATTGTGCTAAAAATAAAAACTGGGGGAGGGGAGGAAAGAAAAACAAACTAGGATCTCTGCTTCTGAGGGCCATAATTTGGAAATTAGAATAGCGTAGGCTAAATTTAGGGGGAAAAGAGAGTAATTTTATTCAAAAGATTCTAAAAATGAAATAAACTAAGTTCCATTAACTTTAAAATTCTCATTATCTTTCTTTCTGAAAAGGCAACATTACATTTACTTTGGTTTTTTAATAGAAATTAAAATTTCTTACATCACATTTCCAACTCTCACTCTTAGTCTTCTTGATGGAAGTAAATTCTTGTGCATTTTCAGGATGAAATCTACCAAAAAGGAAAAAAAATTATAAAATAATTATGCTAATAAAGTCAATACTCCATATGAATCTGTCAACAGTGATGCCAAGAATCAGGTACTAGCACAGTGTGGTGGCACCTGCCTTTAACCCCAAACTCCGGAGGCTGAAGCAGGGGATCTGATAGTGGAGAGCAGCCTGGGCTGCACAGCTTTGCTTCAAAAAGCAGTGAGTTAGGTATGATTTATTTGTGTTTATTTTGTGTTGATACAGGGTCTCACTCTATGACCCAAACTGGCCTTGAACTTAGGCCACTCTACCTGCCTCAGCATCACAAGTAATGGGATTACAGGAATCAGCGACTATACCCATCTTAGTCACTGGTGTGTTTAAAAACATAGCCATATGTGCTAAGAATATAAGCATCATCATTTTACTAATTTTTATATGTACACCTGTTTATAGAGAAATTAAGAATTATATTTTAAATATATTCAGATACCTACCTATTTACATATAGTCTATAAATTTCCAGAAAATTAAATTTTTTGGTTAAGAGTCAATATTGTGACTAATGTACTCAGACTTCCACATTATACAAAGCTGAATATGAAAAACTGATTTCCTCAAGCTTTAAATCCATGGATTTCTAAAGACATAGTTATCAAAACCCAATATGAAAAAAAAGAATGAAAACACATTTTAAACTTTATATTACAGGCCATGATCTCCATTCTCTGCCAAAGGATTCATCTCAACAACAGGACAAAACACAAACAATCATTTGCAGCTAATTTTCCATCTCTACAAAATGATTAAGCAATGAAAGAACTGGAACTAAATATACTAGAGGTATTTTTAGTTTACTCATATTTACAGCAGAAGGCACAAACTAGTGCATTATGGAAGCAAGATCATACTTGCCTCTTAGCATGCTTGGCTACAGTCTTCTTGCTTGCATGGAGTTTATTACAGTAAGGGCACTTGTGCTCCTTCTCATGGAATTCTGTTTCATTACTGTGCTTCTTTCTGTGAACAGTTAAGTTAGACTTTGTTGAGTAACACTGGTGACAAATATCACACTCAAAAGGCTTCTCACCTGTGTGCACACAGGTGTGGTTCTCATATTTTCCTACAAAAGAAGAGAAAATTAAGTTCAGCACATCGTCTGTGTGGTGACTGAAACTTCACAGTAGGATAAAAACACAGGGTTTAATAAACAGTATTTACCACAGGGAGAATCAAAAAGAAAAAAAATACCTAAATTTCTAACTCAGATGAACCATCAAAATTTAGATCTTTGAGCTTGCTGCTCAAAGTACTCTTTTCCTCAAAAACTTTGGTCATGTAAAAATATATTCATAGCATATATTTCAAAAATCTCTAAAAAACTATTGCCAAATTCTCAGAACTTAAAAAATTTTTAAATATGCAGGCTAGCGAGACGGTTCAGAAGTTAAGAGCATGGTTGCTCTTGCAGAAGACCTGGGGTCAAATCCCAGCACCTATACGAAGGATTGTTATCCTTACAGATGATAACAATCTATAAAACTCTAATTCCAGGGATACACCTCCCTCTTCTGTCCTTTGTGGGCATTGCACCACATGGATGTACTTAATACATGCAGGCATAACAGTCACACATAAAATAAAAAATTAAAATAAAAAATATTTTAAATGTACCTTTTTAAATGTAAAACTTTAGCAAAATACCTACTCATCATTTAACATTTATTATTTTCAGTTTACTCATATCCATATCTACAAACTGAATCTTCAGGATTGGCAAACGTTTTCAAATAATATCTGTACATAATATATGTTTTCTCCTTATGAAAGGCAATCTAGAAAGGGTCAACATACCTCGAATAGTTAACAAAGCCTACACTTCACTATAATCCATTCAAAGACATTTTGTACTTCCATGAATGCTAAATCCAACACATATAGTATCTAAGCAAGTAAGAAGAGATGAATAGGTATAAAAGACATCCAAAGACATACAGATGACATCTTCAAATAATGTGAGGAATATTCAAGTTCTATATATATTCAGAATGGGTATTACATCTTTATTTCCAATAGAAATAACCAAGGAATTGTAACAAAGACTTTTCAAAGAGTATAGTTACAGTCAAAAAGAAATGAAATAAACAGATGGGTTTCTTATTTATATTTCTATTTAGAATAAAATTCTTTTATAGCATTAAGTAGCACATAAATTCCTACTTTTCAGAATTAGAACAGTCTCACAGGTAAACATGGGCCCTGCTGGATCTCTACTCCTAAGACATGAATCCTGGCTCTCTGTGCACTATGTGACCATAGACAAGTAGCCTCTTTATGGCAGAAATCTTCTCCACCCCCCAAACTGAAATCAATGTATAAATACATTTTTCTGCAAACTAAATCTAATGTGAAGTTGGTCATATGCTTTAAAAGGATAACACATTGTGAAAACCAAAAAGAACCTTGAAAATTTTCCAAGGCCAATGAAAAATGAACATAATTATGGCTAATTTAACAAAACACTCAGCACCGTTGAGATGTATTTGAATATGACTGAATATAATGAACAAATAGACTTCTACCATTTATAAATGAATCACATTCCACTAATCACATAAACCGAGGAAAGAAAATCAAGATATTTTCCTTAAGCCAATGGCAAGGATGTCAATCAGAGGCAAAGTAAAACAAAGTATGATAATAATCTACTACATATTTAGGAACAGACTATATAGGTAATAGTCTGGATCTTTTTCTATATACATGTATCTATCTAGAAAACAGGCAATTAGGGGGAAACCTACTCAGTTACCTAAGGTTTTAATTAAGCTAAATGTTTAAGGTCCCTCTACCTGAGTTAGTAACACTTCATGGGGTTATATAAATGAGTTAATACATTCAAGATACTTAAACTATTCTAATACACTGTAAACACTAATAAATGTCAGCCATTCCTATTAACATCCTTAGCACAGATTCTCAGGGTTTAAAGATAATTTATCAACCTCCTAATCCATAAATCTCAAATTTAATTTCAAATGAACAGGAAGAGTAACCTAAAAAAAAATCTTAAAAACACAAGAAAAAATTTGTATCAAACTTTTACTTTCTATAAACCATTGAACTTACAAAGTTACATTAAAATAATTTTTAATTTTTATTTACTTATTTATGTGTATGGATGTACTGTCTGTATGTAGGTTTGTGGACCCATGTCGTGCAATGCCGCGGAGGTCAGAAGAGGGTGTCGGATTCCCCTGGAACTGGAGTTACAAACGGTTCTCAGCCGCCATGTGGGTGCTGGGGATCGAACCCGGGTTCTCTGCAAGAGCAGTCAGTGCTCCTAACAGCTAGGCCATCTCTCCAGCCCCCAAATAATTTTTAATTGACTGTTAAACTTCACTTTCTTAGACCAACAGTCTTAAAAAGTAAAAAATAGAAAGATATTTAAACTGAAATTGCCTAATTAAGGCAAACTTGATGATTATTCTGTGTGTTTGTGTATGGGCTAGTATGCAGGCGAACATGTGGCGGCCAAAGACTGGGGATCTTCCTCTAAGGCTTTCCTCATTGCCTTGATGGGTTCCCTCACTGAACCAGAAGCTTCCTCTGGCCAGCAATCCACCTGTCTCTGTACCCCAATGCTGAAAGGGGCTCACAGAGCAATGCCCAACTTTTTATATGGGGGCTGGGGACACATGCTGAGGTCTTCATATTTGCAGAGCAAATGTTCTTACCCACAGAGCCTTCGCCCTAGCCCCAAACATAATGATTTAGAAAACCACTTAAAAAAAATGTAGCAAAGTCAGGAGACTAAAGAAAAATATTACAAAAAAAACTTTTCTTACCTAATAAATTCAAAGTTTCTGCACATCTTGAATGCAAAGCCCATTGTCTCCAGGGGATTAGCATTCTGAATAGGAACTACAGACAACCCTGAGCAAATGCTAGACTCAGAAGACCCAAGTATATCTCCAGAGACTTATGAAGAAATCCAAAATGTAATCTCCCAATACATCCCATGTTGAAAGCAACTGGCAGGGATTTAGGCATGTGAGAGGGACTCCTCAGTAGAAACTATCAATATTTGCCTTGGTTTCTTCATTTTAGTGGGAAAGGATTCAGTAACAACGAATATAATCAGAAGTAATAGGTTCTCCTCTAGTGTCTATGTCCCCTCCAGCCGTTGGTACTTGGCGAGGTTTACAGTACCAGACATGAATTCTGTGCCCCCCTTCCCCCCTTGAGCAGGTCTTAGCAGTTCTTAAGTCCTTTTAGCTGTTGGTTGGCCCCAAGATAAAAGTGCCTCAATTGCACCCCTGGGGATATCTTACCTGGCCATTCACTGTTGTGGTTTTGTAGCTGGATAGAATTGCCAACTGCTTTTCTCCCTTGGCAGCTGGCACAACAACCTCCGATACTATACAAGTGGGTGCTTAGGAAGGAGGCCTTCAGGTCACTTTCAGCTTTACTCCTCCAAGTCCTGTGTCCAGAGTGTGTGGTGTCTTAGGCAGTGTGATCTCCAAGTTCTGGGAAGGAACCTATGCCAATGGCAACAGCCTACATCGTTTTGGGAGCTTTCTAGGATCTAACAACTTGAAGGCATATTCCTCATGCTTTTGTGGGGAGCATTAGCTCTCTGTGCGGCAGAACTCCATGATATATATATATATATAGTGTGTGTGTGTGTGTGTGTGTGTGTGTAAGTGATCTTTTAAAATTCCCAGTGGGTTTTTCAAGCAGTCTTATGTTATTGTCTCTCCTTCCTTCCCCTCCCTCTATATTGCACTTCCTCCTCCCTCCTTAGTTAAAGCTGCCTCTCCTGTTTTTTTTGTTTGTTTGTTTGTTTTGTTTTATTTTTTTTTCCCTCTTCATAATACCCTAGTCCTAGGTCCTCCCTCTCTAGAACTCCATTCCCCTTATTCCCCCTTGTCTCATTCTACTTTCCTAGATTCTGCAGTAGTTACTTCATGTTATATATCCTTGATCAAAATATTCAGAGCTGGGGCTGGAGAGATGGCCTAGCGGTTAAGAGCGCCTACCGCTCTTACAGAGCGGTTCGATCCCCAGCACCCACATGGCGGATGAGAACCGTCTGAAGCTCCAATTCCAGGAGAACTCCAGTTCCAGGGGAATCCGAGACCCTCTCCTGAAATCCGCGGCGTTGCACGACACGGGTGCACAGACTTGCATGCAGACAGTACATTCATACACATACAGAAATAAATAAAATTAATAATAAAAAATTTTTTTTAATATTCAGAGCTAGGGTCCACAGATAAGAAGATTATTACCTCCCACGGGATAACATTTTCCAGCTGTATCCATTTGCATGAAATTTTCATGATTTCATTTTTCTTCACAACTGAGTAGAATTCCACTGTGTGTATGTACCACATTTTCATTATCCCCTCATAAGTTGAAGGGCATTTAGGTTGTTTCCATTTCCTAGTTATTGTGAGAAAAACAGAAATAAACATGGATGAGCAAGTATCTCTGAGTAGAATAGTTATTGAGTGCTTTGTATATAGGCCAAGGAATAATATTGTTGGGTCGTAAGTAGTAGATCTACTTTGAGTTTTTTGAGAATTCTCCACACTGATTTCTATTGTGGCTATCTCAGTTTGCAATCTCATCAACAGTGAATGAGAGTTTGCTTCCCTCACATCCTTGCCAGCATTTGTTGCTCTTAACCGCTAGGCCATCCCTCCAGCCCCAGAACCAGGTCTTACATTCATTGATTTTTAAAAAAAAATTTTAAATTGAATTTCATTAATTTCTGCACTAGATTTTTACTGTGTCTTCTTATCTAATGGATTTTGGTTTAGTTTCTTATTTTTCCAAAATTTTGAGTTGCATCATTAAGTCATTTTGTTTGCTTTGTTTTNACTAAATTTATAATAGAATTACTACCTACTGTTGCTCAAATATTACTAATTGAAAGCTAGAGAGATGGCTCAGTGGCTAAGAGCACTGGCTGCTCTTGCAGAGAGGGCCTGGATTCAATGCCTAGCTACATGGCAGCTAACAACCATCCCTAACTCCAGTTCCAGGGAATCTGACATCCTTGTCTGACTTCTGTGGGATTATACACATGCAGGCAATATACTCATACAAATAAAATATAAAAAATATAACTAAATGATATGGTAAGTAAAGTTGAAATAGGAAAATAAGACTAGAAATGGAAGTAGAATCAAATATATTAGTTATAAAAATCACTTTGGGTGATTTTTGGGGGTTGTGACAGCATGCCTAAGACCCCTTGCAAGCTCGAGCTACACAAAAATCCCAGCATGGAGGAGAGAGGTACAAAGCTGAGGAACTAGTGGCAATTGATAGCTGCTGGAGGAGGGAGAATGAGTTTCCATTAAGGGTGTTACCCCTGGTACGTTGGCCATGCACCATGGGTTGGACCTACATCAAAAAGTATTTGGTGAACACAAATAAAAGGGGACATGGCGGGGGTGCAGTAGGAAAGTAGGAGTGGATCAGAGAGGAGACGTTGAAGGGGAAAGGGGTGTATGTTCCACTTGGATAGCGTTAGTGTCAACTTTGCTCAGGTGGACTGAGGGAGTCTCCACTGGAGAGAGTCTCCACTGGAGAATGGCCGCCACTGCACTGGGGTAAGGCCATGACTGTGGAGGGAGTCTCCACTGGAGAACGGCCTCCCCTGCACTGGGCTACAGCCATGGCCGTGGAGGGAGTCTCCACTGGAGAACGGCCTCCCCTGAACTGGGCTAAGGCCATGACCGTGGAGGGAGTCTCCACTGGAGAACGGCCTCCACTGCACTGGGCTAAGGCCATGGTTGTGCAGCATTTTCTTGATTGTTGAGTGACATGTGAGGGCCCAGCCCACTGTGGGCAGTGCCACCCCAGGCACATCACTCTGTTTTGTATAAGAAAGCAGGCTAAGCATGGGCGAGGAGAGCAAGCCAATGAGAAGTGGTTCTCCATGGCCTGTACTTCAGCTCCTGCCTCCAGGTTCCTTCCCTGAGTTCCTACCTTGGGTTCCCTAAGTGATGAACTGGGCCTGGGAGATATAAACTAAATAAACCCTTTCCTCCCCAAGTTGGTATTGGTCAGAGTGTTTTGTCACAGTGATTGAAAGCAAACTAGAACAGATGTGATCAAAATATATGAAATTATCAAAAATAATAAAAATATTATTTAAGAAAAAAAAAAGAATTGTCAGACACAAAGATGGCTCAGTGGGTAAAGGGCTTGCCACCAAGCCTAACAACCTGTGTTCAGTTCTCTCAGGACCCACATGGGGGAGGACAGAATGGATTCTCAAGTTGTTTATTATCTTCACAGTGGCACACACAGGCACACTAAATAAATAAATGTCTAAAAAGGAATTCTCAACATTCAACAATAAAACAAACCCAAACAACTCCACTTAAAAAATGAGCTAAAGGTTTAACAGATATAACATGGAAGACAAATGACAAACACATGAAAAAATATTCCCCATCATTTCACTGAACTACAACCTAAAACAATGCTATCGTAATAGCAAACTTGGAACACTGACAACACTAAATGTTGTCAACAGTGACAACACTAAGTGACAAAGTAATACAAATTCTAATTAATTCCTGGTAGGAATGTAAAATGGTACAACCACTTTGGAAGGCTATATGGCAATTTCTATCAAACTGAATATATTCTAAAAATCCAATAGAGCCTTTCTTTATGTTCCTATATTTTTGTCCAAAGGAACTGAAAATTTATGTTCACACAAAAACTTGCACACAGACAGCAAGTTTTGTAACAATTATAATCACCCACCTAACTTGTAAGTTTGGCTTTAACAACTGTACACCTGCAATAGGGACATGGGCATCAGGAACACTAGGTCTGAAGAGGCATCCTCTCAGTTCTCTTTAAAGAAAACCTGAACCTACTCTTAAACAAATACAGAGATTGTAAAAGGAAAAACATGTAGTTCAAGAGTGGTAAGCTCTTCCAGGTTCAGGAAATAATGACTGTTATGACTACTTTAAGAAAGCATAACTTACCGCCAGGCGTGGTGGTGCACGCCTTTAATCCTAGCACTTGGGAGGCAGAGGCAGGCGGATCTTTGTGAGTTCAAGGCCAGCTTGGTTTACAATGTGAGTTCCAGGACAGCTGGGGCTAAAGGGAGACCCTGTCTCGAAAGACAAAAAAAAGAAAGCATAACTTGCTTACCCAGATGAAACTTTTCCTGATGCTTTAAACGTGCAAATTGGGATTTGAAATGCTCTTCACAATAGGTACACTTAAAAGGTTTATCTTGAGAATGCAGAATCATGTGTTCCTCCAAGTGTGGTCTTCCAGTAAAAGACTTCTTACAAATCTAAATGATAATGTATGTCAAATTTTACTAGTTTAATTCAGAACCTGAATTAAAATACAAAGCTCAGAATAAGGATAAATATAACTTCAAATAAAGAAAAATTTCTCCCAAAAGAAAATCTACCAAAGTAAATGAGTTTTTAACTGTGGTGCTGGTGTGGGGGGGGGGGATGGGGGGCTGGGAAGGACTATAATAACTATAGCAAGGAATTATATCAAAGTAGCACTAAAGATAGATAAATTTTTCAACTTACTCTATGTCTATCATGTCTATAAAATACTCCTAATATCTTAATTCTAGATAGCAATTTCTTTTATTAATCTATTGAATAAACCAATTATACAACAAGAATAAGATTTTCTCATTACTGCCATATATTTGATTAGAAATATGAATACTAGGGCTGGAGGGCCGGCTTCGTGGTTAAGAGCACTAGCTGCTCTTGCAGAGGAGCTGGGTTCAATTCCCAGCAACCCATATGGTGGGCTAACAACCATCCATAACTCCAGTTCCAGGGACTGCAACACCCTCTTCTGATCTACGTGGGCACTGCACAACACAGATGCACCTACCTACATATAAGCAATTTTTAAAGAAAAATGAATAATAAAAGCACAGAAAACCACTCAACATTTATCTCTTAATATGTTCAACAAAGACGATGAAACAGCAAGGTGAAGACAGTGTTTTGTGTAAAGTCAAAGAATTAACTTCAATTTCTAGAAGCTGAAATCAGAACTGGTGACAATTCTGTAAGTTTGCTTTATATATAAATTAATCTTTGGAATAAAAAATTAAAATGATAAGCAGTATTAAATATTAAACATATGAAAAAACACTGAAAAACACTACTTTTATGAGCATGACAGAATACAGACATTCTTTGCTACTGCTCCTACTGAGAAATACAGCTGAATTCCTCTCTCTTTTCTATGCTGTTTTGTTCAAAGATCAGTCTGGTGGGACTTCTGAGGCCACAAAAAGCCTGGAGCTCTCACTAGGCTTCCTGGAACATACTCTCACTCTTGGAATCTAGTTGCTATGCTAGAAGGTGGAAGGTAGCTCAAGTAGCTTCGCGAAAAGAATAAGAAAAAGAATGGCATCTTCTGTTTAGTGAGGCATTGCCAAGTTGCCAACATGTGAGTGAGCCACTTTGGAAGTGGTCTCAAACCAGACTGGATCATCCCATAACTTAAAACATCTAACTGACTTATGACTGACATCATACGGAACATAAGAACTAGCCAGCAGCCTCAGTTCAGATTCCTGACCCACAAAAGGTAAGATACAATAAAACAGTGGTTTAAGAATACTTAAGTTTCAAGGTAGTTTATTATACAGCAAGAGATAGCCAGAAATGGAGAGGTCATTTTAACACTTTACATTCTATAGCAGTAACATCAAAGCTCATCTCCACAACTCCATATATACAGCATAGTAATTGTGCTAAAAATAAAAACTGGGGGAGGGGAGGAAAGAAAAACAAACTAGGATCTCTGCTTCTGAGGGCCATAATTTGGAAATTAGAATAGCGCAGGCTAAATTTAGGGGGAAAAGAGAGTAATTTTATTCAAAAGATTCTAAAAATGAAATAAACTAAGTTCCATTAACTTTATTTTATTTCATTTTATTTATTTATCTATTTATTTATTGGTCTTTTTGAGACAGGGTCTCCCTGTAGCCCCAGCTGTCCTGGAACTCACTCTGTAGACCAGGCTGGCCTTGAACTCACAAAGATCCGCCTGCCTCTGCCTCCCAAGTACTAGGATTAAAGGCGTGCGACACCACACCCGGCTAGTTCCATTAACTTTAAAATCCTCATTACCTTTCTTTCCAAAAAGGCAACATTACATTTACTTTGGTTTTTGAATAGAAATTAAAATTTCTTACATCACATTTCCAACTCTCACTCTTAGTCTTCTTGATGGAAGTAAATTCTTGTGCATTTTCAGGATGAAATCTACCAAAAAGGAAAAAAAAATTATAAAATAATTATGCTAATAAAGTCAATACTCCATATGAATCTGTCAACAGTGATGCCAAGAATCAGGTACTGGCACAGTGTGGTGGTACCTGCCTTTAACCCCAAACTCCAGAGGCTGAAGCAGAGGATCTGATAGTGGAGAGCAGCCTGGGCTGCACAGCTTTGCTTCAAAAAGCAGTGAGTTAGGTATGATTTATTTGTGTTTATTTTGTGTTGATACAGGGTCTCACTCTATGACCAAAACTGGCCTTGAACTTAGGCCACTCTACCTGCCCCAGCATCACAAGTGCTGGGATTACAGGGATCAGCCACTATACCCATCTAAGTCACTGGTGTGTTTAAAAACACAGCCACATGTGCTAAGAATATAAGCATCATCATTTTACTAATTTTTATATGTACACCTGTTTATAGAGAAATTAAGAGAATTATATTTTAAATGTATTCAGAAACCTACCTATTTACATATAGTCTATAAATTTCCAGAAAATTAAATTTTTTGGTTAAGAGTCAATATTGTGACTAATGTACTCAAACTTCCACATTATACAAAGCTGAATATGAAAAACTGATTTCCTCAAGCTTTAAATCCATGGATTTCTAAAGACATACTTATGAAAAAGAAAGATAATGAAAACACATTTTAAACTTTATATTACAGGCTATATTCTCCATTCTTTGCCAAAAGGATTCATCTCAACAACAGGACAAAACACAAACAATCAATTGCAGCTAATTTTCCATCTCTATAAAATGATTAAGCAATGAAAGAATTGGAACTAAATATACTAGAGGTATTTTTAGTTTACTCATATTTACAGTAGAAGGCACAAACTAGTGTATTATGGAAGCAAGATAATACTTGCCTCTTAACATGTTTGGCTAAAGTCTTCTTGCTTGCATGGAGTTTATTACAGTAAGGGCACTTGTGCTCCTTCTTAAGGAATTCTGTTTCATTACTGTGCTTCTTTCTGTGAACAGTTAAGTTAGACTCTGTCGAGTAACACTGGTGGCAAATATCACACTCAAAAGGCTTCTCAGCTGTGTGCACACGGGTGTGGCTCTCATATTTTCCTACAAAAGAAGAGAAAATTAAGTTCAGCACATCGGCTGTGTGGTGACTGAAGTTTCACAGTAGGATAAAAACACATGGCTTAATAAACAATATTTACCACAGGGAGAATCAAAAAGAAAAAAAATACCTACATTTCTAACTCAGATGAACCATAAAAATTTAGATCTTTGAGCTTGCTGCTCAAAGTACTCTTTTCCTCAAAAACTTTGGTCATGTAAAAATATATTCATAGCATATATTTCAAAAATCTCTAAAAAACTATTACCAAATTCTCAGAACTTAAAAATTTTTTAAATATGGAGGCCAGTGAGACGGTTCAGAAGTTAAGAGCACGGTTGCTCTTGCAGAAGACCTGGGGTCAAATCCCAGCACCTATATGAAGGATTGTTATCCTTACAGACAATAACAATCATCTATAAAACTCTAATTCCAGGGATACACCTCCCTATTCTGGCCTTTGTGGGCAGGGCATTGCACCACACGGATGCACTTAATACATGCAGGCATAACATTCACACATAAAATAAAAAATTAAAATTAAAAAATATTTTAAATGTACCTTTTTAAATGTAAAACTTTAGCAAGATACCTACTCATCATTTAACATTTATTATTTTCAGTTTACTCATATCCATATCTACAAACTGAATCTTCAGGATTGGCAAATGTTTTCAAATAATATCTGTACATAATATGTTATTTTCTCCTTACACAAGGCAATCTAGAAAGGGTCAACATATTTCGAATAGTTAACAAAACCTACACTTCACTATAATCCATTCAAAGACCTCTTGTACTTCAATGAATGCTAAATCCAACACATATAGTATCTAAGCAAGTAAGAAGAGATGAATAGGTATAAAAGACATCCAAAGACATACAGATGACATCTTCAAATAATGTGAGGAATATTCAAGTTCTATATATATATTCAGAATGGGTATTACATCTTTATTTCCAATAGAAATAACCAAGAAATTGTAACAAAGACTTTTCAAAGAGTATAGTTACAGTGAAAAAGAAATAAACAGATGCACACAATGGGTTTATTTATATTTCTATTTAGAATAAAATTCTTTTATAGCATTGAGTAGCATATAAATTCCTACTTTTCAGAGGTAGAACAGTGTCACAGGTAAACATGGGCCCTGCTGGATCTATACTCCTAAGACACGAATCCTGGCTCTCTGTGCACTATGTGACCATAGACAAGTAGCCTCTTTATGCCAGAAATCTTCACCTTCCAGGCCCGATTCACGGAAATCGGCTGTGGAAACAGGAGGGCTCCGTCCCTGACCCTGCAGACCCGGTCTGCGGTCGGGGCTTGGGGCGCTGGGACCGTGACAATAAGGCCGGCGCGGCCGGGAACGGGGCTCTAGGAGCCTGCTTTCCCCAGCCAGCGAGGCGCGGCTCCCCGGCCCAGACCCTCTAAAGCCAGCGGCCCGGCGTGGGGCAGGACCGGCAGTGCGGCCGCACGAGCCCCGGGAGGCACTGCCTCTCCAGGGCCGCCGCACCGGACGTGCCGGCCGAACAGCCCCGACCCTCCCACCCCGGCCCGGGACGAGCTCCCACCAGGCCCATTACCCGGAACCCAGGGCTCGCACGCCGGCTCCCGGGGCCCAGCTCCGCCGCCGCGCGCTCGCGCCCACCCACTTCCGGGTCGGGCCCCCACCGCAGACCCCCGCGGCGCTCCTTCCCTCCCGGAGTCCCGCCGCCGCCGCTCGCCAGCACGTCAGCCGCCGGGACAGGCCGGCCTGGCCAGGGTGCATGCGCGCGCCTGCTCTCGGCGCATGCTCCATGAGTTCCCTCTGCTTCCCGGGGAATCCTAAGCCCCAAATCCGTTACTAAGGGTTTTGGTGGCGACTTGAGGGCCTAAGGTGAGTAGCTGTGCTGCCAGAGAGGAAGTGAGAGGACAGAAGTTAGAACAAATTGGCAGAGGTGCAAGAACAGCGGATCTATTTGTCACGGGTGCATTAAATACTCGGTTATTACACAGCAAGCAGCCCACAATGCTAAACCCCCAGGAAACTGGGCTGGACGCCTCTGCTTTTTCTACTTAAATAGGGAGATATAAATATACCTAAAAGTTAAGGGCACCTAAAGTTGTAGGTGCCCAATTTATTATAAACAGAAAACGTAGATATAGGCGTAAAACTGATAGGAAAGAAACGAAACCCAAAACAAAACCATCTGAAAGGACTTTGAGAGCGGCTGCCTGCCTGAGAGTTTGCGTCTCTGACAAAATCCCAGGTGGTCCGGTACTGCTCATCTGAGGGTCATAGTGGCCAGGAAGGTCCTGGGTCTGGGTGGTACAAACATAAAGTAAGACAATGGCTGAGGCCAAAAGAAATGGATGCCCACAGCTTCGCCACCTTCATCACTCCACACAGACAGCTGGGAATCTGAACAAGCCTCCCTCTCCTTAGAAGCAATGGGGGGAGACTTCGGTTTGCACTTTGTTTCCTCCAGTATGGCTAGATGCTGAAGTGAGAGTAATTTTTAGTTGTGGTTAATGACAGATTTGTAAAGCTGATTGCGCACCAGGAATGCAGCACACCTCCTGCTTCAACAGCAAAGACCCACCTGGCCCAATAAGCAGTTCCTCCCCAGGACTTCAAGTAGAAACCCTAGTAGAATTTTCACCCCAGTAGATTTCAGACTGCAGAATGGGTAGTTCTTATCTACATTGCCAGCCTGTTAGTCTTGTCATATGGATTTTGAGTTTAACAGTCCCCACAACCATATGACTTAACTCTTTGAATAAAATCATATTGATTTTTATCTAACCATCCTGTTGCCTGTGGTTTCTAAAAAACACCAGCAACAAGAAATAAGAAAACTGTCTGACAAACACCACCTTTATGATTTCCTCAGTCACACACCACTGAGAAGGGTATGGGGCCCAAGGAAGAGAGCAGAGGAAGAAGCCCAAGAAAGGGATCTTCACCCACCCAAGTCTCCGTGTCTTTGTTCCATTGATATGTCATGTTTTTTTACTGAGCCGTCTCTCCAGCCCCCTCTGTCCTGGTCTTTTATAAGAAACATCCTTTAATAAGATGTTTCACAGGGCTGTTTCTAAAACTGAAACTGTGTTTCTCTACCTATTGAGGTAGAGATACTCATGGAACAACGGCTTTTACCAGGAATGTAACATTTTGCATTTAATAAACATTAATCAGTGATATCACATATAAAATTCCCAGTAATAAATATTAATTTTTATATGCAACTTTTATGGATATATATTCAACTTTTATGGATATATTCAACTTATATTCAACTCTATCAGTAGTCAGATATGAGTTTTCCTTTTCTATGTTTAGATTTTTTAATGCAAAAATTATTCTTACATAGGAAATCATACAAAAACAAGTCACTGATTAAATTTGCTTCAACAACAAGCCATTGTTTTCTTGCCACTTCTTCTGATACAAACCTCAGAAAAATGAGCAACTAAATAATTGGGAACATGCTCTCTTAGACCCTCTGTTCAGGATAACAAGAACTCCAAACTGGGTAATTTACAAACAGTAGGATAATATCTATCAGTCCAAAGTCTGAAAAACTCCAGGCTCATAGTGCTGGCATTCAGTGTCTTCTAAGGGGTTCTTTTTTTCTTCTGTGTCCATGGCAGAAGGAATGGTCTCATGTGGTGAATGGCAGAAAGGTTACCAAGAAAACTCCCAAGATAGTTCCACTCAGCCCTTTTTAGAAAAAGGCACATCCATTCATGAGAGCAAAACTCACTATACTGGAAATTCCATAATGGGTATAGCATTCCTATCAATTCTAAAGATCCTATCTGGCAGCAAGAGTCCTGGTCCCCTGGCAATGATAACTGCCCCCCTTCCTTGATATTCCCTGATCCTCAGGAATAAAGATTGCGTTGTCCATGTACCAATTGGGGTAAAAAACCATCGTAACTTATTCTCTGCATTTTGACCAGTTTTGAGTGTCTGGAACATCTGCTGTAAAAAAAAGTTTGTGGAGAGGTGAGAGCTACACTTATTTGTGGGTATAAGGATCAATATTTAGAGTGCAGTTAGAAATTATAATGCTTTAGGAAAAATTGAAGTAGTAGGTTCTCCTCTATTGTCTATGTCTCCTCCAGCCGTGGGTACTTGGCGAGGTTTACAGTACCAGACATGAATTCTGTGCTCCCCCTAACCCCCTTGAGCAGATCTTAGCAGTTCTTAAGTCCTTTTAGCTGTTGGTTGACCCCAAGATAAAAGTGCCTCAATTGCATCACTGGGGATATCTTACCTGGCCATTCACTGTTGTGGTTTTGTAGCTGGATAGAATTGCCAACTGCTTTTCTCCATGTATTTTATATGTTTCCATGACCTGTCTAAAGGAGGAAACAATGTATGGAAATCACTTATAGTTACAGAGTTTCGGTTAACCTGTGTCTTGAAATCTAATAGTATGCTTTTCATGAAGTTGTGTGCCCCAGAGTTTGGTGTGCATATGTTTAGGACTTGGATGTACTTTTGTTTAATTGTTCCCTTGTGCAGAATAAAATGTCCTTTGTTATCTCTCCCAATTCATTTTGGTTTGAAGTCTGTTTCGACAGATATTCTGAGAGTTATGACTTGTTTCTATTGGCTTGAAATATTTCTTTTTACATCCTTACATTCTAAGGTGCTGCTTAAAATAAAAGATGGGTTTTTGTTTCTTTTTTTATAATGCTTTTATTGATGTTTTGTGTATTTCAGACATCATTTCTCAGTTCAGTTTAGACATATTCCCCTTTCCCTTCCCCCCACCCCACCCCAGATCATGCATTCTGCCATAACTATCCTGCATCTTCCCCTCAGTCTTTTTTTAATTATGTTTAGGAATTCACACTTTCGTCCTTTAATTTTATATTACTCTAAAATATCCGTACATACTTTCCACTCATATACAGTAATTACAGAGTCTGAAAGTTAAGTGGTGGATTGATTCTAGAACCTGTTAAGAGATTTACATTATAGCAACATAGTTGCTTTCAGATAAACAGAAATATAACAATAATGTTGTTCAGCTTGCCTTTCATCTGGGGATTTGGTGTTAGCATCCACAAATGAGGGGGACCATTCACCTCTTGTTTTTCTGGGACTGTGTTACTTCACTTAGCATAATGGCTTCTAGTTCCATCCATTTATCTACAAAGTTCATGATGTCATCTTTCTTTACCACTGAATAGTACTCCATTGTGTAGATGTACCACATTTTTGTCACCCATTCGTCAGTTGAGTTGCATTTGGGTTGGTTCGAGCTCTTTGCTATTGTGAAAAGAGCTGCAATAAACATGGATGTGCATGTATCTTTGCAGTAGGATGAGTCTTGTGGGTATATACCCAGGAGTGGTATGGTTGGGTCAGTTGGTAGGTTCATGTTGAGTCTTTTAAGGATTCTCCACATTGCTTTCCATAATGGTTGTACAAGTTTACATTCCCACCAGCAGTGGATGAGTGTTCCCCTTTCTCCATAACCTCTCTAGCATTTGGTGTCTTTTGTGTTCGTGATCTTAGCCAGTCTTATCCGAGTGAGATGAAATCTGAGAGTGGTTTTAATTTGCATTTCCTTAATTATTAATGATGTTGAACACTTTTTAAGATGTTTCTCAGCCATCTTTACTTCCTCACTGGTGAAGTCTCTGTTTAGCTCTTTACTCCATCTTTTGAGTAGGTCATTTGTTTTCCTACTTCTTTATTTTTTGAGTAGTCTTTATATTCTTGGCATTAATGCTCTGTCAGATGAATCACTGGTGAAGATTTCCTCACACTCTGTGGGTTTTCTCTTCATTTCCTTGATTGTTTCTCTCACTGTACAGAAGTTTTTGAGTTTGATGAAGTCCCATTTGTCAATTGTTGACCTTATTTCTTGTGCAGCTGCTGTCTGATTTAGAAAGTCTTTTCCTACACCTATGTCTTACAGGTTGTTACCAACCTTCAGGGTTTCAGGTTTTATGTTGAGACCTTTGATCCACTTGGAGTTGATTTTTGTACAGGGTGAAAGGTAGGGGTTTAATTTTGTTCTTCTACAAATGATGATCCAGTTTTGTCAGCACCATTTGCTGGAGATGCTATTCTTGCTCCATTGAGGGTTTTTTGCCCCTTTCTCAAATATGAGGTGGCTGAAATTGTGTGACCTCAAGTCTGGATCTTCAATTTTGTTCCATTGGTCAATGGATCTGTTTTTGTGCCAGTACCAGGCTGTCTTTATGACCATGGCCCTGTAATATAGCTTGAAGTCTGGTAGAGAAATCCACCCTGTATTGCATTTTTCACTCAGGGTTGCTTTAGCTATTTGGGGTCTTTTATTTTTCCATATGAATTTAAGGATTTTTTTTCCAAGTCTTTGAAGAAGCTCATGGGGATTTTGATTAGGATTGCATTAAATCTTTATGTCAATTTGGGTAAAATGGACATTTTTTCTATATTAATTTTTCCAATCCATGAGTATGGGAGATCTTTCCATCTTTTGATGTCATTTTCAATCTCCTTCTTCAGGGATTTAAAATTTTTGTTGTAGAGATTGTTGGTATCTTGGGTTAGGTTTGTTCCCAGGTATTTTATTATTTTTCAGGCTGTCGTGAGTGGGAAGATCTTCTTATATTCCTTCTCCATTTGTTTATTGTTGGTCTAAAGAAAGGCTACTGATTTTTCCAGGTTAATTTTGTATCCCACCACTTTACTGAAACTCTTAATTGTTTCTAGAAGCTTTCTGATGGAGTTTTTAGCATCCCTTAGGTAAACTATCATATCATCTGCAAAAAGGGTAGCTTAACTTCTTCTTTTCCTATTAGTACTCCTTTAATTTCCTTCTCTTGTCTTATCACCCTAGCAAGTGTTTCAAGCACTATGTTAAAGAGGAGTGGCAATAAGGGGCAGCCTTGCTGGGTTCCCACCTTTAAGGGAAATGTTTCCAATTTTTCTCCATTTAGGATGATGTTAGCAGTGGGTTTGCTATTTGTGGCTTTGATCATGTTGAGGAATGTTCCCTTCAGTCCAACTCCCTGTAGGACTTTAAACATGAAGGGATGCTGGATCTTGTCAAAGGCTTTTTCTGCATCAATTGAGATGATTGTGTGGTTTTTGTCTTTCAGTCCATTTATGTGTTTTATGATATTTATTGATTTATGTATGTTGAACCATCCCTGTATCTTTGGTATGAATCCAACTTGGTCATGATGGATGATCTTTTTGATGTGTGTCTGCATGCAATTTGCAAGTATTTTGTTGAGAATTTTTGCATCTATGTTCATTAATGAGATGGGTCTATAGCTTTCTTTTTTGGTTGTATCTTTGCCTGGTTTTGGTAGTAGGGTGATTTTGGCTTCAAAGAAATAATTTGGGAGAATTCCCTCTATTTGTATCCTTCTAAACAGATTGAGTAATCATGGTTGTAGGACCACTTTAAATGTTTTATAGAATTCTGTTGTGAATCCATCTGGTCCCAGCCTTTTTTAGTTGGGAGGTGTTTTATTACATCCTCAATTTCCCCAAATATTATGGCTCTGTTTACGCTGTCAATCGTTCTTGGTTAAGCTTTGTTGGTTCCCAGGATTTCAAATATTCATCCATTTCTCTTGGGTTTTCAAATTTAGTGGAGTATAGGTTTTTGAAGTATTCCCATATAGTTGTCTGTTGTCTGTTGTGATGTTTCCCCTTTCTTCATGAATACTACTGATTTGGAGTTTCTTTCTTTCTTTTTTTGGTTAACTGGGCTGGAGGACTGTCTATTTTGTTTATCTTTTCAAAAAACCAGCTTTTACATTCATTGATTCTATGTATTGTTTTCTTTGTTTCTATTTCATTGATTTTTGCTCTGATTTTTGTTATTTCTTCCTGTCTGTTGGGTTTAGAGTTCATTTGTTGTTGCCTCTCAAGTGTTTTTAGCTGCAGTGTTAGATGGTTTATTTGTTACCTGTATTAGTCAGGGTTCTCTAAAGAAACATAAGCAACAGGATGAATATATATCTATATACATTTTATTGATTTGCTGACGTGACAGAGTTCAAGGAGTCCAACAGTAGCCGCGCCACACTGGAGAGGCTAAGAATCCAGGGAACTGCTCAGTCCACAAGGCTGGATGTCTCAGTAGTCCCAATCTGGTGCTGAAGGCCCAATGGATTCCAGGAGATCTGCCTGTCTCAGTACACGCTGGGATCTGTAGGGTTGATCACAGCAGCAAGACAAACTCACCAGTGAGAGAGAGGCAAGCCGCAGGAAAAAAGGGACCAGCTCCCTCTGGCATGGCCTTTAATACTGCCTGCCAGCAGAAGGTAACACCCACATTTGGGGTGGGCCATCCGGGTTGAGGTAGTCCAATCTGAAGATCCTTTTTCTCTTATTGTTCCTTAGTCCAGTCAAGTTGACACCCAGGATTAACCATCACATTACCTTTCTGTTTTTGTTTTTTTTTAATATGGGCACTTAAGGCTATAAATTTCTGTCAAGACTGCTTTGAAAGTATCCCACAAGTTTTTTGTGTGTGTCCTTTTCATTCAGTTCAATGAATACTTTTATTTCAATCTTTATTTCTTCCCTGACCCATTCATTATTCAGGATGGTGTTGTTTAGTCTCCATGTGCTCTTGTAGCTAGTTGGGCTTATTCTGATGTTCATATTGAGCTTAATTGCACTGTGGTTTGATAGAATGCATGGTATAATTTTAATCCTTTCACATTTGTTGAGATTTCTTTCGTGTCCCAATATGTGGTCAGTTTTGGAGAATGTTCCATGAGGTGCTGAGTAGAAAGTATATTCTCAGGTGTTTGGGTGGAATATTCTGTAGATGTCTGTGAGGTCCATTTGGTGTATTGTATTGTTCAGTTCTGATGCCTCTGTGTTTATTTTTTGTCCAGTCGATCTATCCAAGGGGCTCAGTGGGGTGTTGAAGTCTCCCACTATTAGTGAGTTAGGATTAATCTGTGTCTTGAGGTCCTGCAGAGTAGTGTTTATAAAGTTAGGTGCATCAGAGTTTAGTGCATAGACATTTAGGATTGTGAAGTCTTAATAGTTAATTTGACAAGAATGTAATGGCCCTCTTTTTCTCTTCTGATTAGTTTTACTTTGAGATCTATTTTGTCTGATATTAGAATAGCCACTCCTGCTTGTTTCTTGGTGCCATTCGCTTGGAATATTTTTTCCATCCTTTCACCCTAAGGTGGTGTGAGTCTTTGAGGGTGAGATGGGTTTCTTGTAGACAGCATATAGAGGGATTCAGTTTCCTAATCCATTCTCACAGTCTATGTCTTTTGATTGGGGAGTTTAGACCATTAGTATTTAAGGTTATTATTGAGAGATGTGTGTTGCTTCCTTTCACCTTATTTTTTGCTTGCATTCTTGGTCTAGGGTTTTATTTACTCTGTTATACTTTTGTTGATTTCTCTCTTTAATTGCTTAGGGATAGTTGCTCCTTTCCTCTGTTCTTTGGATTGCTTTGAGGATTTTCTGAAGTGTTAGTTTCTTAGACAAATGTTCTTTCATCTTTTTCATGTCATGAAAGATTTTTCTTTCTCCTTCAACTATAACTGACATTTTTGCTGAATATAGTAGTCTGGGTTGGCATCTGAAGTCATTTAGCACAGGGAATACTTTGGTCCACATTCTTCTAGCTTTCACAGTTTGGACTGAGAAGTCAGCTGTGATTCTGATGGGTTTCCCCTTATATGTAATTTGTTGATTTTTCTCTGTAGCTTTCAGTATTTTGTCTTTGTTTTGAGCATCTAGTGTCTAAACAATTATATGGCGTAGGGAGTTTCTTTTCTGGTCCTGTCTATTTGATGTTCTATGTCTTTCTTGTGTTTGTATGGGATTGTCTTTTTTCAGTTTGGGGAAATTTTCTTCTATTATCTTGTTGACGATCGGTCAATAGTATTGTCTTGGGATTCTTCTCCTTCCTCTATCCCTATGATGTGGAGGTTTGGTCTTTCCATATTGTCCCTTATTTCCTGGTTGTTCCACTCTTGTGTTTTTAAAATTTTTTCATAATCTTTACTTGAGCTTTCTAGTTGCTCCATATTATCCTGCAGGTTTCATATTCTTTTTTCTACTTCTTCCATTCTGCTTCTGAGGCTTTTCCCCCATCCTTTCCTGGTGGTTGGATGAATGTTCAATATCCTTTTTCAGTTCATCCTGTGATTTCTTTAGATTTTCCACTTCTCTCTGGAGCCTGTCATTCTCATCTTGTAGCTCCTTGGTTCGTTAGTCATTTTCTTTTTTCATTTTGACCTGGGATCTTTTCAATGTTTCCACTTCCTTCCGGAGTTTGTCATTTTCTCCCTTTAGTTCTTTCCACCATTTGTCATTATCTCTCTCTAGGTCCTTCTTGAGTTTTCAATCTTTCCCCTTAGTTCTTTCCACCATTTGTCATTATCTCCCTCTAGGTCCTTCTTGAGTTTTTCAATCTCTTCCCTTAGTTCTCTAATTTCTTTGAATATGTCTACAGTTGTTTTCTTCTAAAGTCAGTGTCTTGGCTTCTTTCCTCTGAGATCTCATTGTAGGGATCATATGTAGGGTTGGTAGAGTTCTGTGTGGATTTATTATGAGCTTTTCCCATGTTATTTTTTCTTTGTGTATTTGGCATGTGGATTTGTCTGTTTATTTGTTTGTTTGGATTTTGGCACCTCAATATTGACTGTACAGATTATAATCACCAATGCTGTGCCTGTTAGGTCCTCTGCACCACAGCTCTACCAGGTTGGGGAAGGTTGTTGCTACTTTGGCCCATGGGCCAGTAGGCCCCCAAGGGTCAAGGCAGTCCTGCCTTGCTTCACCAGCACCTCACTGACTCTGTGCAACTGTCTGGAGCCCAAGCTGGGACTTCTGGGGGCAGGTATCAAGCCCCCCAAGGGTCAAGGCAGGTCCCTCTTGCCTCACTGGCACCTCACTGACTGGGTTTTTGTTTATTAATCCACATACCTCACTTGTGTCTTTTGATTGAGGAGTCAAGACCATTAATATTTATAGTCATGATTGAAATGTTTGTTACTGTTATTTTGTTGTTTGTTTGCAGCTGTTTGCATTTATAGTCCTATTTTTGTGTTTCAGTAATTATTATTTCTTTCTGTGGCCTCTTCACTATGTTTCCTCCTCTCTTCATTCTGAAATATTGCTTTCAGTATTTCTCTGTAGGACTAGTTTGGTGGACTTCAAGTCTTTTAGACTGTTTACATGATGTAAAGATTTTCTTTCTCCTTTATGGCTAGTGGTATGGGTTGACACTTGTGGTATTTAGAACTTTAATTGTTCCATGTTCTTCTGGGTTTAAATATTCTACTTAGAAGTCAGGTGTAATTCTGTTGAATTTTCTTTATATATGACTTGTGGTATTTCTTTCGAGGCTTTCAATGCTTTCTCTTTGTTTTTTTTAAACAGATTTTAAAAATTTTTTTTATTAATTTTATTTATTTCTGTATGTGTATGAATGTACTGTCTGCATGCAAGTTTGTGCACCCGTGTCGTGCAATGCCGCGGAGGTCAGAAGAGGGTGTCGGATTCCCCTGGAACTGGAGTTCTCCTGGAATTGGAGTTTCAGATGGTTCTCGGCCTCCACGTAGATGCTGAGGATCGAACCCGGGTCCTCTGCAAGAGCGGTCAGCACTCTTAACCGCTAGGCCATCTCTCCAGCCCGCTTTCTCTTTGTTTTTTATATTTAGTGTTTTGACTATGAGATGGCGTGAGGATTTTCTTTCTATTCCTGTCTGTTTAGTGTTCTCTGAACTTCTTGGATATGTATGTGTATGTCTTTTCTTAATTAGGGTAAGTTTTCTTCTATGATAATGTTGAGGATCTGGTCTATGTCATTAACCTGAGATTCTTCTCCATCTTCTCTGTCTATGACTAATAGATTTTGTTTTTTCATGGTGTACTAAAGCTCCCACATGTTTTTTTCATGTGTTTTTAAAAGTTTCTCATATTCATTGATTGAGTAATCCAATTCTATTTTATCATCAAATCCTGATAGTCTATCTACTAATCGATCCATTCTACTAGTAAGGCTTTCCCCCTTCCTCAGCTTTCTAATTGTTTTATTGAGATTTTCAATTCCACTTTCATTTCAGCTTGAGGTTTTTTGGTCTTTCTCACAAATTATTTAATTTTTTTTCAAATCCTGAGTTGTCTCTTTCATTTAATTCAGCCAAATATTTGCAGTTTGAGAATTCAGTTAGGAATTTATTCTTATCATCTTTAAGTTCATTGACATGTTTATTTCTGTCTTCTTTAAACTCTATGAATTCTTTGATCATGTTTACTATAATTCTTTTAAATTCTGTGTCCTGTAGTTCAACACTAAACATACAGAACAAGGAAAGGATATGACAATCTTTTAAAAATATATTTCACTGTTTTTATTTTATGTGTATGAGTGTCTTGCCTGAATGTATATAAGTATACCCATGTCATGCAATGCCCATAGAGGCCAGAAGAAGGCATTAGATCCAGTAGAACTAGAGTTACAGATGCTTGTTAGCTGTCATGTGGGTGCTGGGAACTGAACCCAAGTCCTCTGCAAGAGCAGCCAGTGCTCTTAAATACAGAGCCATCTCTCCAGCCCCAAAAAATTAAAAGAGAAAGACCAAAGTACATATAAAGGTAGACCCAACAGAACAACACCTGATTTTTCAATGGAGACTTTGAAAACCAGGAGGGCCTGGATTGGTGTTCAACAAGTTCTTAAAGACCAGAGATACCAGCTCAGCTTATGATACCCAGAAAAACTTCCAGTCACAATAATTAATGGAGAAAGAAAGATGATACATGATAAAAATGGATTTTAAGAATTTATTATGACTAGCTAGGGCTATGAAAGGATTACTTCAGTCTGAAGAGAAAATTAAATACATCAAAGAGCACAGGGAATAAATAACTACAGAGGATTAATCAAAAAGAGGTGCAAGAAAACAATACTATCAAAACGAAATAGGAATTAGTACACATTGTTCAATAATATTGCTCAATATTAATGGTCTCAATAAAAGACACAGACTAACATATTGGAATAGAAAACAGAATCCACAATTTTGCTGTTCAAGACAAGTACTTCAAGATAAACATTACCACCTTATGGGAAAAAAGATTGAATAAGGTTGTCCAAGCAAATAAGGCCAAGAAACAAGCAGTTTCTAATAGCTATTCTAATAAATAACAAAATAGCCTTCAATTCCAAACTAGTCAGAAGAGATAAGGAAGGGCACTTAATACTCATTAAAGAAAAAATCCACCAATTATAAACATTTAAGAACAAAACACAGGGGCACCGAATTTCAAACATCTTACCAAAAATGGTCTATAGATTCAATGCAATCCTAATCAAATATCCACAACCTTCTGTACAGAGCTAGAAATATCATCCAAAAATCCACATGGAATCACTAAAGACCCCAGATAGCCAAAACAATCTTGGGCAAAAAAGAAAAATGCAAGGGCTATCACCATACCAGATCTCAGATTATATTATAGAGCTGTAGTCATAGAAACAGCTTGGTACCGGCATAAAATAGACATATATATCAATGGAACATAATAAAAGACCCAAATATGAGAACATAAAATGTAAGTCACCTGATATTTGACAAAGGTGTGGAGAAAACACAATGAAGGAAAGACAGTATCTTAAACAAATGGTGCTGGCAGAACTGGGTCTCCACCTGTAGAAGAATGAAATTGGATCCTTATCTTTCACCCTATACACAAGTCAACTCCAAATGGATCAAAGACCTTAATATAAAACCTGAAACTATGAAACTGCTAGAAGAAAACATGGGCAGTACCCTCCAAGATGTAGGCATAGGAAAAGACTTTTTCTTTTTTTTTAATTTTTAATTTATTTTCGTATGTGTATGAATGTACTGTCTGCATGCAGGTTTGTGCACCTGAGTCGTGCAATGCCAGGGAGGTCAGAAGAGAGTGTCAAATTCCCCTGGAACTGGAGTTTAAGATGATTCTCAGGCACCATGTGAGTACTGGGGATCGAACCCTGGTCCTTGTCCTCTGCAAGAGCAGTTGGCACTCTTAAGGGCTAGGCCATCTCTCCAGCCCCCAGAAAAGACTTTCTTAGTTGGACATCAGCTGCTCAGGCATTGAGGTCAAGAATCAATAGCAAAAAGCTTCTTTTCAGCAAAACAAACAACCAAGGAAGTGAAGAGGAAACCCATTGAGTGGGAGAAAATCTTTACCAGCTACACATCTGACAAAGGATTAATATCCAGAATATACAGAGCTAAAAAAAAACAAAACCAACAACAAAGTAGTGAAAAATAAGTGACTCAATAAAAAGATGGGCTATAGATTTGAACAGAAAGTTCTCAAGTGAAGAATAAATAAAATGGCTAAAAACACCTTAAAAACTGCTCTCATGGGTCTTGTGCATGCTGATACCAATGCTGTAGGTTCACATGAACAGGGTCCAGGAGTTCGTAGGATTCATTTCTGTTTAGTCTGCGGGAGGGTGCCAAGGGTGAGTTGGGTATAATGGTGATTAAGACTGACTGAAAAATTACATATGGAACACATCAAATTTCAATAAAAAATACATGTTAAAATAAAATAAAATTATGTCTATATTTTAGGGAATTAAAAATTGCTCAACATCCTTAGTAATTAGAGAAATGCAGATTAAAATCACTTTAAGATTCCATCTTACCCCCATGAGACTGACTAAGATAAAGAGAATGAAGGACACCAAATGCTGGTGAGTATGCGGAGCAAGGAGAACATTTATTCACTGCTGGTGGGAATGCAAACTAGTGAATCCACTATGGAAGGCCACATGTGGGGAACACTCAAAAAACTAAAAATGAACTTACCATATGACCCAATTTTACCACTCCTTGGCATATATCCAAAGGACTCATCGTACTATAAAGATACCTGTTTACTGCCACTTTCTTCACAATAGCTAAGAAATGGGAACACAATAAATGAAATTTCTTACCATATGGTTAATATGGAGTGCTATACTTATAGACAAGCATACCATACACCACTCATCAAAGAAGCTTCTCTTTGCACCAGATGGAGGATACTGTAGAATCCCACAACTAATCAGACACAGAAAATATACATGTGAAAGATGCCCAATCCTAGGAGACACATCTATAGTTGAAGCTCTACACTCAAGGCTTGTGGAACATGGTAGAATGAGAGGCAGCGAGAAAATGCGTGCATCCCTCAATTCTCACCAGTGAAGCTTCCTTACACAACAGAGGGCAATGCACACAGAAGGCCACAACTGGCCAAGTTTCAAAGAATGGGAGCATCCAGAATGTGTATCCCTGGATAGGACTCCTATATTACACTTCATCTACCCATGGCTCAGGGACCATTGTTGAAGAGGGTGGAAAGATTGTAAAATCCAAGGCTGGTGCATGAACTTTGTGAAGCAGAAGCTTTCCGACTACTGGAAGCTTACACATGTGAACTTGTGGTGGTGTTGGGATCAGACAGACATGGGACCATGCCAACTCAGAAAAGGTTTCAGAGTGGAGGAAGAGAAATGGGTGGTGGGCCAGATCTAGACTGCGAACTACTGAGAATGCCTTCCTTAACATTTTTAGATGTGCTGACTAGACTCCAGTGGATGAATTTGTGCAGAAGGACATCTGGGTTCAAAAACTTGGCTGTATAGGACTTAACTTAAATGATGTAATTTATAAGTTCTGATGGGGGTTGGGGCATGGTGAGGAGGCCCTAAATTTGATCAGGAACTATTGTATGAAATACACAAATGCTCAATAAAAAGTGTCTATATAAATAACAATCTGAATATGACAAAATAAAAATAAATACTATAAAATCTAAAACTGCAGCACAGTGATGGTGATTTCAACACACCAGTCTCAGGAATAGACAGTTGATACAGACAAAAAATAAACAGAAAAAGTCTGAAGTTAAATTACATCATAAAAATTAAATAAATTTAATAGACATTTACGAAACATTCCACCCAAACAGGAAAGAATAGAACTTATCTGCTCTCCAAAATTAACCACATATTAGTTCATAACACAAATTTCAACAAATAAAGAAAATTGAAATAATTCTGCATTCCATCTGAATAAAGGAATAAATCTGGATATCAACAGCAATAGAAGTTACAGAAAGTACACAACCTCATGAAAGGTAAAAACACAACTGAATGAAAATGTGGATTAAGGGAGATATCAAGAAGAAAATTTTTATGATTTATTATTATTTTATATGTATGCATGTATTCCCTGCATGTGTGTAAGTACACCCATTTCACACAATGATCACAGAGGTCAGAAGAGAACATTAGATACCTTGGAACTGGAGTTACAGATGATTATTAGCTACCATGTGGGTGCTTGGAATCAAACTCAGGTCCTCTGCAAGAGCTGCCAGTGTGCTTAATGGAGAGAAATCAAGAAAAAATATTTTAAAATCCCTAGATTGGATGCCAACCCAGAATACTTTACCCAGCAAAGATGTTTGTTACAGTGGAAGGGGATAGAAAAGTCTTCCACAACATGAATAGGCTGAAAGAACTCATGTGCACAAAACTAGCCTTTCAGGCAATTCTTGAAGCAATACAAAGACTTGAAGAAATGAATGACTATGCCCAATGGGGGAAAAAAGAAAAGAAAGATATAACTGCAGAAACACAACATTAGACCAAGAATGCAAACAGAAATTAAAATGACGGTGTATTAGTCAGGGTTCTCTAAAGAAACAGAAGCAACAGGATGAATATATAACTATATACAATTTATTGATTTGCTCATGTGACGGAGCTCGACAGTAGCGCCGAACTGGAGAGGCCGGGAATCCAGGGAACTGCTTAGTCCGCAAGGCTGGATGTCTCAGTAGTCCCAGTCTAGTGCTGAAGGCCCGAATGGATTCCAGGAGATCTGCCGGTCTCAGTACACGCTGGGATCCGAAAGGTTGATCACAGCAGCAAGACAAACTCACCAGATGAGAGAAGCAAGCCGCAGGAGGGAAAGGGACCAGCTCCCCGCGCCATGCCTTAAATACTGTCCTGCGGCAGAAAGGTAACACACCACTTTGGGGTGGGCCATCCCGGGTTGAGGTGGTCCAATCAAGACCCTTTTTCTCTTATTTGTTCCTTATGTCCATGTCAAGTTGACACCCACGATTAACCACACAGATCGGGAACCACTACACATCTTCTAAATAAGACTTTAAGATCACAGACTGAACTGCCCCAATCAAAGACATAGACTAGCTTTGAATGTGTAGAAAACACAACCCCTGGGGCTGGGAGAGAGATACGCTCAGCTGTTACGAGCACCCAATGTCGCTCTTTCAGAGGACCCAGGTTCCAATTCCCAGCAGAATCCTCTTTAAACTCCAGTTCCAGGGGATCCTACACCCTCTTCTGACCTCTCCACAGCATGCTCTAACACAGTATGCACAACCTACAGCAACAATACACTCACATCATAAAAAAAGAATAATAATAATAAAAAGAAACAAACCCGTGTTTTTGTTCGCCTGCAAGAAACCCATCTCAATTTGCAAGGTCAGGTAGTACCTTAAAGTTGAAAGGATGGAAAAAATAATTCTAAGCAAATGGCATTAAGAACACAACAGAGTTGCAATTCTAATATCTGACCAAATAGAACAACCAAACTAAAAACTTATCTGATAGCAGATAAAGAGAGGCCATTCTACATTCTGTTCAAAGGAAACCAATTATACCAGAGAAGATATTACAATTATCATCAACATGTTCACCAAATTCTGGGGTGCACCCAACTTGCATCATAAAACAGTACTACAGGACTTTAAGAATAGATTAACGCCCAACTTGAAACCACTCATACCCACAACCTTTGACAGGTCAAGCAAACTAAAGAATAAACAGAGAGACATCCTGAATTAAATACCAAACATCTTAAATGGACTTAATATCTAACCCATATCTACCAAAAATATTCCACCACCAGGCACCAAAGAAATTTGTGGTGTTTGTTTGCTTTCTATTCAGCTCTCCCCATGTAACATACTCCAAAACTGACCACATACTGGGGCACAAAACAACCACAACAAATACAAAATTGAAATAATTCCATATGTTCTATCAGACCACAATACAAAAGAGCTTAAAACATACCAGAAGGAACACTAGTAAATAACATGAAATTCATGGATATTAATTAACACACTCCTGAATGATGTGTGTGTCAAAGGAGAAATTAAAAAAAATAAAAGTATTCCGGGAACTAAATGAAAATGAGAATGCAACACATTAAAACCTCTGAGACTCTTTAAACATAATCTTAAGAGCGAAGTTTATAGCTCTAAATGCCTACATTAAAAAAAAAAACCGAAAGCGTAACAGAAATGGCCTTACGCAAAGGCAAGAACAACCAAAATTTAAAACCTAGTAGGTGAGAAGAAAAACAAAAATCAGAGCAGAAATAACCAAAATAGAAACAATACCAAGAATCAATAAATCTAAAAGCTGGTTCTTTAAAAGGATAAACCAGATAGATAGAAAAAAAAACCCAAAACAAAAAAAAAAAAAAAAAAAAAAAAAGAAAGAGCAACTCCTAATCAACAAAAATCACAGATGAGAGGGGAACCTCCACAAAGAAACAGAACAGATTAAGGAAATATGTTGCCGGGCGTGGTGGCGCACGCCTTTAATCTAGCACTTTGGGAGGCAAGGCAGGGCAGATCTTGTGAGTTCAAGGCCAAGCCTTGTCTACAGAGTGAGTTCCAGGAACATCTGGGGGCTACATGGAGACCCCTGTCTTCGAAAAGACCAAAAAAAAAAAAAAAAAAAAAAGGAAATATTGTTAAAAACCTATACTCTATTACATTTTAAAACTAAAAGAAATGGATCCATATCTCAAATCATGGGAAACATGAAAACTAAACCTAGAAGAGGTCAACAGACTAAGCTGACCCATAATGTATAAGGAAATTGAAACAGTAATATAAGACCTTGAGACTAAAAAAATGCCCAGGCTCAGATGGATTTACATCAAAATTCTTCCAGATATTTAAAAACCAATACTACTTAAATTATTCAAAAAGAAAGAAACAGAGGGGGAACTCCCAAATTCCTTCTATGAAGGCAACATCATTCTAATACCAAAACCAGGTAAAGATACAACAATAAAGAAAACTATAGGCCCATATCCTTAATGAACATAGATGCAAAGATACTCAACAAAATACTTGCAAACCCCATACAGGCACACATCAAAAAGATCATCTATTATAACTCAGTCAGCTTTATTGCTCAGATGCAGAGGTGGTTCAATATACATAAGTCCAAAAATGTCATAAATAACATAAATGGACTCAAAGACCAAAATCACATGTCATCTTAATAGGTGCAGAAAAGGCCTTGATAAAATTAAAATTGCATTTATGTTAAAAGTCCTACAGGGAATTGGTCTGGAGGGAACATATCCCAACATAATTTAAGCTACATAAAAGCCCACAGAGATCATCATTCTAAATGGAGAAAAACTGGAAGCATTCCCATTAAAATCAGAAATCTGAAAAGACTGTCCTCTATCTCTACTCCTTAATAAAGGGCTTGAAACTCTTGCCAGAGCAATAAGACAAGAGAAAGTAATTAAAGGAATACTAATTGGAAAAGAAGAGGTCAAATTATCCCTTTTTTTAGATGATACGATATTCTACATAAGAGTTGCCAAAATTTCACCAGAAAGCTCCTAGAAATTATTAACATTTTTAGTAAAGTGGCAGGTTATAAAATTAATCTACAAAAATCTATCTGCCAATAACAAGCAATTGAAGAAAGAGTACATGGAAACTCTCTCCTTCACAATAGCCTAAAATATCTCAGAATAAACCTGAACAAAAACATTAAAGATCTCTACAATGAAAATTTTAGGTGTTTAAAGAAAGAGATTGAGGAAGACACTGGAAGGTGTCTCTTACACTTAAGTACCTCTTACACTCAAGGTTTGGAAGAATGACACTGTGAAAATGACCCTCCTACCAAAAACAATATGTAAATTAAATGCGATCCCAATCAAAATCCCCATAGAATTTTTCACAGAATTAGAAAAAAATCCTAAGATTCATATGGAAGAGCTAAATCTCTGGATAGCATGCTTTAAACACTATATTCCTCTAAACTGAAAAATCTAAAAGATGTGAGTTAATTTCAAGGTACGTATGACTTACCAAAATCAAACCAAGATGAAGTAAACAATTTGAATAGACTCATAACAATCAATAAAGTAGCAACAGTAATTAGAATGTGGCATCTAAAAAAGACAAAACCTTGGACCAGATGGACAGAGCACAAAATACTACCAGACCTAAAGAAGAACGACTATCAATACACTCTGAAATAAATGCATAATATGGAAAAGCAAGAAGCACATACAAATTCTTTATTTTTGAAGCCAGTATTACTCTGATACAAAAACCAAAGATCCAACATAAAAGAGACAGGTATAGGTCAATCTTTCTGACAAACATCAATGCAAAAATTCTCAATAAAATACAAATGAAATGGAACAGCACATCAAATTCAAGTTTTTTTTTTTTGTCTTTTCAAGACAGGGTCTCCCTGTAGCCCCAGGCTGTCCTGGAACTGGCTCTGTAGACCAGGCTGGCCTTGAACGCACAAAGATCCGCCTGCCTCTGCCTCCCAAGTGCTAGGATTAAAGGCGTGCGCCACCACGCCCAGCTCAAATTCAAGTTTACTCAATCTCAGAGATTCAGCAATGGTTCAACATATTTAAATGAATAAGTATAATCCTCCACACAAACAGACTCAAGGACAGACCATAGGATCATCTCATTAGATGCAGAGAAGGCCTTTCACAAAATCCAACATCTCTTCCTGATAAAAGCCATGATGAATCTAGAGATACAGGGGACATATCTCAACATAATAAAGGCAACATAAAACAAGCACACAGCCAACATCACACTGAGTGGAGAAAAACTCAAAGCACTTCCACTTAATTCAGGAACAAGGTAAGAATGTTCACACTTTCCATTCTGTTCAATGTAGTGCTAGATGTTTAGGGCAATAGGAAAAGGGAACATAAATCGGAAAGATCTCAAAGTATCCTTATTTGTAGATGACATGATTCTATATATTAAATATCCTAAAGACTAAACCAGAAAACTCCTAGAGCTGATAAACACATTCAACAAAGTAGCAGTATATAAAACTAACACACAAAAATCAGTAGTCTTCCTATATACCAACAACAGACTCACCAAAAAGAGTCCAGGGAAACAATTCCATTCATGATAGCCTCAGTAAAATAAAATATTTTGGAATGAATCTAACCAAGGACTCGAAAGACTTATATAGTAAAAAAGACATTGAAGAAAGAAATTGTAGACGATATCAGAAGATGGAAAGACTTCCCATTCTCATGGTTTAGTAGGATATTGATACTGTGAAAATGGCCATCCTATCAAAAGTAATCTACAGACTCAATGCAGTCTCTATTAAAATTCCAACAGAAATTGAAAAATAATCTCGGTATTCATATAGAAGTACAAGAAGTCCAAGATAGAACAAACATGAAAAATAGAAGAGGCATTAGAAGCATCAGTCATCTATATTTCCAAATTATATTGCAGGATTGGAGTATTAGAAACAGTATCACACTGTGATAAGAACAGACACAGAAGTGAAGACACAGATTTAAGTCCATGCATATACAGTCACCTGAATTTTGACAAAGGGAATAAATATAAATTTGAGGAAATAATGCTTGTCCAGGAGATGATCAAACAAGATAGCTGCATGCAAAAGAATGAAAATATACCCCTATCTCTCACCCTTCACAAAATTCAAATCCAAATCGATTAAGCACCTCAACATATGACCTGATACCCTGGATTTGATAGAGGATAAAGTAGAGAATATACTGGACTCTATAGGCACAAGAAAGGACTTGAAGGAAAACGTTAGTTCAAGCATTAAGATCAACAACTGACAAATGAGTCTTCAGGAAACGAAAAAGCTGAGGGTACAGGGTGCATATCTGTGCCTGTACAGTGAGGAACACCATCATTTGCATGTAGAGGCAGACTACAGAATGGGAAAATCTTTACTAGGTCTATATCTGATGGAAGGTTAGCATATAGAATATACAAAGAACTTTAAAAAACTAAACATCGAAAATTAAAAATTGGAACAAGAAACTAAACAGAGATTTCTAAAAAGATGAAGCACAAATGTCACGTCCCCATTCGTCCAGTGAAAGAAGACACGACACGAGAGCAATCTTCCTCAAGCAGTTTATTCGGGTACCCTTACATCCGCTCTCTCCCTCTCCCTTCCCGGTTCACCACCTCTAAGGCCTGTCACAACCAATCGACTTCCACCACGTGGGTCTCAAGGATAGGATATCTCTATGTGGAACAGAGGGCTTCAGCAAGGCCAAACCAAATAAGGACATGTTTGCTGCATGGAGCGCTCACCCCCGTGGGGGTGGGAGGTGGAAACCGGCGCCATCTTTGAGGCGTGGCACTCCGCAGCTCCCAACAGTTCCCCCTTTTTGTTTTAATAGAGCATGGTCTCGAGGCCGCAGATGGCTGAATTCAACAATCCCCCCCTGTCTTGAGGATCATTCTCTCCATTAAACTCCGTCATTGGATACCCCATCGCCCTGAGGGTTTCATGCCTTAGGTAGAAGGAAAGTTTCGCCGTCTCTGAGTAGGATCGTGAAGACATTCAGGGGCGACACGACCTTTAAGAGTTTTGCAAATTGAGAGCCAAGCTGTGGGGAATTCCATCTTCAAGGCAACAAAAACCTGTGCTAGTAAGAATGTTCCCTGTCAAGATACGCTCATTTTACAAGAACAACCACAAGGAAGAGAAAGATAAACAAATTCGCTTGCAAGGATTCCCAACCCCGCCTATTCCTTGAGATGATTCATGGTTGTTGAGATCCAGGATGACAGTACGATGGCAAGGTCCAGGTCCACTGCGCATTGAATTTACTGTCACTATTTCCACTCTTAGTTGGGTCACTAATCATTCAAACTGCTCAGACCAGTTTCTAGAAGATAGCTAGAAAGTTTTTAGATAAATTTTGCAGCATGGGAAAAGTTATTATAGGCCTGAATGTTTAAATTCACATCCTAATTGTGCTATTTGCCACAATATATCTATCTCTTCCTGGACAAGATCAATGCGTCGATTAATTTCCCCCAATTAATGCCCAAACAATGTGGACTAAAAAAGCGAGGGAAAAGCTTAGCATCATGGCGAACTGTCATTGGTCTCGGGAACACCAACAGTATCCCCCATCGCGGATCCACCCGGGTTGGTGTTACCAGACTCAGGATCAGCGACAGCAGCGTCAGCAGGGGAGTCTTCATCCTGAGAAGTTTTGTTACACTTTCTGGTGAGTCTTTCTGGCACCCACACGGGGTCAGTTCGATTTTGTGGAAAAACACAAACAGAGCCTCTCGCCCAGACCAAGACTGGGTCCGGTCCATTCCACTGTCCTGTAAGTATATCCTTCCATTTACATATCCCGTTCCTTTCCTTCACGCCATTGATGTCGATCAGCAGCAGAATTATTATTATGTCGCAATTTAAAAAATTTAAAGTGAAGAGAGTTAATAGGAGCCTATCTTTTGGCCATTTATTCTTCCCAATTCCCCCTTTTTGTTTTAATAGACACTCTTTCAGCGTGCGATGAGCACGTTCTATAATTCCCTGTCCTTGTGGATTATATGGTAGACCGTGAGAGCAGACAACATTTATCTGCCGACAAAATTGGGTAAAGGAAGCAGAGGTATAAGCAGGACCATTATCTGTCTTCAGAGAAAGGGGTTTTCCCCAGGTTGCCCAAGCTTCAAGGCAATGTGTGATTACATGGCATGCCTTTCCTCCAGTCATGGGTGTGGCATGTATCACACCAGAGTATGTATCAACAGATACATGCACATATTTTAGTGTGCCAAGCTCTGGAATATGTGTAACATCCATCTGCCAAGTATGAAGGGTCATGAGCCCTCTGGGATTGACTCCGAGGCTGGGAGGATGAAGATGAATAACACAACTGGGACAGTCTAAGATAATTTTGCGGGCAGTATCGCGCGGAATATGAAATCTATGCTGAAGCGTTTTAGCAGGAACATGGAATAACTCATGTAACTTTTGTGCTTGCTCAATCGCAGATGCAAAGAAGATAAGGGGTACTCGTGTTAAACTATCTGCCAGAGCACTTCCTTTAGTTAGAGGCCCAGCCAGACCTGAATGAGCTCTTATATGTTTAAGCATAGAATTTTCCAGTTCTGGCCCAGATCAGATCCTGAAGATTTCTAAAATCTGGGCCTACAGAGCTGTTATGTTTAATGGGTCCGGCCGTCTCCAGGATGTTGACAGCATTTACTACATAGGAGGAGTCTGATAAAATATTAAAGGCAAAAGGACAGGCCTTGAATACTTCCACCATGATTTGTAATTCTACCTTCTGTGGGGAACCTGGCTGGAATTTGAAAATTGTTGGCTCGTGAGAGTCCATAACAAAGGCTCCACAGCCTGTCTTTGAGCCATCAGTAAAGATAGTGGGAACTCGGGGTAAAGGTTGAGTGGAAGCCACCTTAGGATACACAACAGAATGCTCCTTAAAGAAATGTATTAGAGGAATGTTTTGTAGGCCAATGGTTCTCACAGAACCATCAAAGCCTACAGCAAGGGTTCCCAGTCGCATCAGTGGTTACCAGCCAATACACGGACTTGCAGGCTTGGTATAAGGCTAATTAATCAAGTTGGGTGAACTTTACAATGTTAAGAGAAACTGAATAAACCGGATAAGCGACTTTTGCCACTGTTGATGGGTTATGTTCAATAGATTGTGATGGAGAAATGTGCAGATGAATCCAAAGAAGAGGACCATCTTGCCAGAGTAGGCCAGATGGCTGTTTAACGGTGGGAAGTATACACAAAGAAATAGGAGCATCCGGCGCCCATCACCGCAAGAATACCTTCTTTAATGCCTCCTCCAGCATGCGGAGGGCCTCTCTTGCTGGTAGGAGTCAAAAATCTAGATGGAGTCCCCAAGCGGGTCACCCACTAGGATCATCGTAAAGTGTTGTAAGGATATGATTGGGTAAATTGGTTAAGATAAGGTCTTCGTTAAGCCAGTTGTGATCTCAACAACTTTTGAAAAGTCCTTGAGGGTGGGAAAGGTTATCCGTTCGTAGGTCACCTTTTGAGGAACAATGCAGTCAGGTAAATTGTGGGCACCTAGGTAATTTATAATTGTGTCCTTTTGAACCTTTTCAGGAGCAATAAATAGGCCTTTAGCTTCTAATGTTTTTATAAGGACACAACAGGCATGATTTAGAGTGTCTTCATTTTTATCTACTAACAGGAACANAAGTATGAAATAAATAAACTAGGGGACTTGAGATGTGCCTTAGTGGTAGAGCATTTGCCAGGCAGGTGCCTTGCTCTATGTCCAACCACCAGCAATACAGAATAGAAACAAAGAAACAAAAGCTGCATGGGACATTCTAGCCTGCAGAAAAGCCTAGAGCCACTGTTTAGGAGCCCAACGGCCCCTGAGTGGTCTGCAGAATAGGAAAGGTGAGGAAACACCTCCTGTGTGTATTTGATTACATTGCCATAGTACTGTGAGAACAGAGAAATACTGGGAATAATAGTCTAAGTAGCAAAGCAGACATGCAGTATGTTTGAATAAATCTGTATTTACCGATAAGGAAAAAGACATGATTTCATTGCAGAAAAAAAGCAAATTATACTAATGATGTAGAAATATGATTTTGTTTTGTGTACAAATATATACATGTGTAAAAGATACATTCACTAAAATGAACCTTGCGTTAGTGGAATTCTGATGTTTATTACCATTTTTTCTTGTGTTAGACTTCTACAATAAAGACACAACTTTTCTAACATAAAAAAGAAAAATGAAGTTCACAGAAAGTGGATGGAACTGGAGAAAATCATCCTACATGAGGTAACCCAGACCCAGAAAGACAAACTGCATATTATCTCCTGTTAGTGCATGGTAGTTTTGAATCTTTAGATATGTTTCAATAGGAAAATCCATACAAGTCAAGTCATGAAATCAGTACGGGTCTGTGGGTTGGGGGGGTGGTATGAGATAGAATGCAGTGATGTGAAGGGGGAGAGGGGAATAATGGAATAGGAAGGGTTACATGGGTGATGAATGGTAGGGCGTGGCCAAGGAAGGAGTAAGGGGAAAGCTAACCACATAAGAAGGTCCTTTGAAAAGCCATATGGAAACCCACTATTATAACATCTCCTTCAATACATACATATCCAGTATTTAAAGACATGATGGTGTGCTGGATAGCTTTAGTGTCAACTTGACATACCTGGGTTATGGGACTCTCAATTGGAAAATTGGCTTCATTGGACTGGCCTGTGGCCATGTCTGTGGAGTATTTTCTAGATTGTTGAGTAACATGGGAGGGCCCAGCCCACTGTGGGTGGTGCCACCCCTGGGCAGGTGGTTCTGTACTGTATAAGAAAGCAGGCTGAGCATGGGCCCTGAGATATGATGTCACTCTGGGTGTAAAAACAGAATGCTGTGAATAAACAGGTCCTTCTTACAACCAGAGGGGACCCCAGCTGTTACTTTTCATGTGTAATTTTAGCCCATCAGGCTAGTGTGGTCTTGGCTAGCAGAATTTGCCTGGGGAAAAAGCAATCAGATGCCAGCCTGGGAAATCAGAGAGTGCCTGCAGCATGGACACTGATGTGTGGTGAGTGAGTGCCCAGGCGGGAGTTAAGACTGTAGAGCACTGAACAGGCGACAGTCTGGCTTTAGTCTGTGAGGTGCCCAGCAGGCAGCAGCCTGGAGGATGGGGGTGCCAATAGGGCATTGCTCGGTGCAGATGTTAGATGAGACAGGTGGGCAATGGAAAGGTTGTCAGCCTTTGGCCCCAACGTTTAGGACAGCTGCTGGTGGATGTCTTGCATTTCCCCTTTCCCCTGTCATTCAGTGGACAATGTTTGTGCATCCACCTTCATGAGTGGCAGAGGACACTACACTATAGCACTCAACATAAGACTTGCATAAGACAGCATGATTAAGACTTGTGGAAGCTCAAGACAGACAAAAACCCAGCATGGATGGGGAAGATGGGCAAGAAGCCCCAACCCTAGCTGGAGGTCTCTTGGCAATTGATAGCTTCTGGGAAAAGGAAAACCAGTTTTGTTTTAAAGAGTGTGATGCCTGGTAGGTTATCAGGCTCTAAGGGATGGACACATACCTGACAGCATTTAGGAAAGACAAGTTAGACTTGGTTGGCCTTTAAATAAATGAATGTGGGGAGAGAGCAGTAAGGTGGGTATCGAAATGGTGGTGGCAATCTAAATAGGATATAATATATTATATGAAATTCTCAAAAAATATCAATAAAAAATATTTTCAAAAGAATGTTAAAGGTAACTTATGCAAAGGGGAAAGTATTTTGAAAATCATATGATTTCAATATGATTATAATATAATATGAAGAATATAAAAATGTGCAAAAAGCAATAAAAGGGGGCTGGAGAGATGGCCTAGCGGTTAAGAGCGCCAACCGCTCTAGCAGAGGACCCGGGTTCGATCCCCAGCACCCACATGGCGGCCGAGAACCGTCTGAAACTCCAATTCCAGGAGAACTCCAGCTCCAGGGGAATCCGGGGCCCTCTTCTGACCTCCGCGGCATTGCACGACACGGGTGCACAGACCTGCATGCAGACAGTACATTCATACACATACAGAAATAAAAAAATAATTTAAAAAAAAGCAATAAAAGATAACCCACTTTTACATGCACACATATATGATTTGAATACATAATTTCCAAACAAAATTATCATATGTGCTATTTCTAATCACTATGACCACAATACCTGATAAACATTTTAATGGAAGAAAGGTTTAATATGGCTCGTAGTTTCAGAGGATTCAACCCATCAATAAGAGGAAGGCAGGGTAGAGTTCATGGTGGTGGAAGTGTTTACAAGACTCTTCATATTGTGTGAGAGGCAGCAGGCCAGAACCAGAGGCTGGAATCCTTCAAAGGCCACACACACCTAGTACCCTATTTCCTACATCCAAGGCCCATCTCCTAAAGGCTCTATAGCCTTCCACAAACTGGGGAGTTGGCATTTAAAACATGATCCTGTGGGGAACATTTCAAATTTAAACCATAGCTATGCAAACACAGATAACTATAAAGAATATAAATATAGATGCTTAAAACATATGAAAAATTGTGAAGTATCATCATTCTGTGAAGATGGTGCCTTATTAATCAATGAGGCACCACAGTGCTGCACTAGCTGATTAAAGAGAAATTTTATTCTCAGATTAGTTTGACCAAGAGTGGACCCAATCAGTTCTGAGTTCTCCCAGAACTGTTCTATCAGAACCATGTCTGCTCTACTCTCTTCTGTTCTGGTCTCTTCTTCTATTCACATTTACTCTGTTGAGGGGCTTCCTCTATTGAACAGCCTATGAATCGTGGAATGGCAAAGACATGAGCAATCTTGACATAAAAGGCATACAAATAGACTTGATTCTATACTTTAAAGATCTGACAGAAACTACCAGGAAACTCATAGATTTACTAAACACAGTAAAGTTTCAGGTTAAAAAAATATTAAAAATAGCCTTGGGAGAGTGGAGAAATGTATTAGTTATTAGGAACTGGTTTAAAATTATGTCCATTTGGGGCTGGAGAGATGGCCTAGCAGTTAAGAATACCGACTGCTCTTGCAGAGGACCTGGATTCGATCCCCAGCACCCACATGGCAGCTAAGAACCATCTTTAACTCCAGTTCCAGGGGAATCCGACACCCTCTTCTGTCCTCCGCAGCATTGCACGACACAGGTGCACAAACTTACATGCAGATAGTACATTCATACACATAAAAAAATAAATAAAATTATGTCCATTTAACAGAATAGTAGCAGTATGTTCTCCCTTACAGCTTGTGACCTGTCTAATCACAGGTTTCTAAGCCTGATATCAATGCCAAGTATAGGCTCCATCTCATAAAGCTGACCTTAAATCCAAGGAGAGAGTGATTGTTTACTCACGTAACATTCATGCCACTAGTTCACCAGTGGACACATCTTACCAAGCCAGCAGCTATTGTAGCTCACAAGGTTCTCAGCTAGGTAAGGTTGATGATTCCTTTTCTCTTCCAGTAGCATGTGTAGCAAGTAGCATGCATTCCAGAGTTATTAAAGCTATTCAGTCGAGATGAAGCTTTGATTGCCAGCCTGATTTCTCCTGATTTATTCTACAATTCATATATGTAATATCTTCAGCAATAGGGTCTTGCTGTCAAGTTCTTGTGGGTAACCAAAAGCAACAGCAATACCCAGTATTGTTTGAGTGTCTCTAGGACCCCTGGTCAAGAGCTTCAAAGGAGGGAGTCCGTTCCTGGCATTGCTATACCCATAGATTTCTGTATCTCTCAATCTCAACAGTGAAGCTTCTTGCAGCAGATGGCAATTAACATAGAGACCCACAACTGGTCAACACACAGAGAATCGGAGACTAGAGAGGGCTTAGAATTAAACAGGATACCAATATCGAACTCTTACTTCCAGATTTTCAGTGATCATTGCAGAAGAGGGGGTGGAAAGTCTGTAAGAGCCAGAGGGAACAGAGTTTTCCAAACATCGGATCAGTTACTCATGTGAAGTCACAGCAAGTGTGACAGAGCTCAAGCCAGAGAAATTCCCAGCACCAACTGTATTGTATGGGTTTTGCCACAGAGACATGAACAAACATCTGTTTGCCCAGATAAAGCACTAATAACTGACACAATTTGGTGTGCTCTCTTTCAGTGTACTCAGCAGGTTTGTTTTATATACTGGAAACTGTTTATGTAGTCAGGGGGTTGGTCACCCATCATGGTCACCTCTATCATTCCTTTTTGCCTTTGGCTTGGTTTGCCAGCCATCAACCTTGGCTGGATCTGTCAGCCATTAGTTAAACCATGCTCTCTTTCTTTTTCCCAGATTATGTGACCAACTTAGAGTTAACCATGGACCCATGTCTATAAGGAGCTAATTCCATCCTCAATATGGTAAGTGACATAGCCACAAGCATATGAAACAAACCCAGTGAGTAAACTGGGGAAGAAACTACACCAAGTTGTTAACAAGGAATTTTTTCTAGGTGATGGAAAGTGCAAAATTTTATTTTCTTCATTTATAAATATTTTCAGTTCTTCTATGTTTTCATTTTTTATTTTATGTCTATGAGCTTATTGCCTGCTAGTATGTAGTACACCTGTGTCCTCCAGTGCCTGTGGAGGTCAGATGAGGGTGGCGGATCCCCCCAGAACTGGAGCTATGGACTACCTCTCATGTGGGTGCTGGGAATTGAACCTAGGTCTTCTGCAAGAGCAGCCAGTGCTCTTAACGGCTGAGCCATCTCTCCAGCCCCCTCAGCTTTTCTATTATAAATGTGCTTTGTGGCTCTATTCTAGGTCTGTGGAGGAACAGAACATGATTGTGTCAGGAGCATTGGGCAAAAGAGTCTCACCTCCTCATTATTATAAGAGGCAGAGAAAGAAAGGGTGAGGACTAGGTATAATGTCCCAAAGCACTTTTCTGGGGGCCTCCTTCCTCCATATAAGCTACACTTCCTAGCATTTCAATGTCCCACCAAAACAGTTACTAGTGGGGACCCAATGTTCAACACATGAGTCTGTGGAAGACATTTATTATTAAAATCAAATCACAGGAAATATAAAAATTTATGGAATGGTGATTACACTTTAAAAACAGGTGAATATCAGAGCTCCTGCATTAATATACTTTGCCTAAGTGCATAGCCCAAGGACTTTATTATTATATTAGGTTCCGAACAGAGTATAATCCTTTTCACAGTTCCTATGCCTATTAGTCAATTAAAGAAGGCATTTTTACCGGTTTTATAAGAGATTACCTCTATAATAGTTGTCTCCAATTTACAGTTGGAGAACGACCTCATCATCATCATATTTCTCCTTGTTCTATGGGGGGGAAGGCAAGAAAGTCTCTCATATCAAAACCTTTGTGGCACCTAGAAGGTAT
>VZQC01005031.1:1307119-1335277 GCA_009823505.1 Rhizomys pruinosus
GCAAAATCAAGATCTCTCCCCAATTTATCCCAGCTTGTTACTGTCAAACTCCCTGACACTAAGAACCAGGGGGCAATAAGATCACATTCTGTCAAAAAATTAATCAATGTTTCCTTTTTAAGTTTTAGCCGCTTTGCCTTAAGCAAGTCTTTGAGGGCATAAAAAATTGGGTGGGTGGGTGAGTTCCCCATGTTAACTCCTTTGGGACATGCCCTGCAGAATACTAAGAAAACAATCACCCCGAAAAGAAAACTAACAAACAGACTCCCAGCAAGAAGTAGATATACTTCCATCTACTAATCTTGGCTCGCAAATCCACGAGCTTTCACTTTTGATTCGCCGAACAGCGAATTTATCCTTGCCGCTTTACCACAGTCTTTGACTTGTCACTCACCGCGACCTTTATCGTCCCTCCTTACCCGGGGACTTACCGGCCGCCGCCCCGACTGCTTGAGGTTCTGATCAGAAGCGAGGATCCCCATACTGGGCCACCACTTGTCACGTCCCTGTTTGTCCAGCGAAAGAAGACACAACACGAGAGCGATCTTCCTCAAGCAGTTTATTCGGGTACCCTTACATCTGCTCTCTCCCTCTCCCTTCCTGGTTCACCACCTATAAGGTCTGTCACAACCAATTGACTTCCACCACATGAGTCTCAAGGATAGGATATCTCTATGCAGAACAGAGGGCTTTAGCAAGGCCAAACCAAATAAGGACATGTTTGCTGCATGGAGCGCTCACCCCCGTGGGGGTGGGAGGTGGAAACTGGCGCCATCTTTGAGGCACAGCACTCCGCAGCTCCCAACACACAAATGGCTGAGAAATTTTTTTAATATTCAACATCTTTAGCCATCAGGGACCTGCACATTAAAACTACTTTGAGGTTTCATCTTATCCCATTCAGAATGACTAAGTTCTAAAAATAAAGGATGACAAAGGCTGGGAAGGATATGAGGAAAAAAGAACACTGATTTACTGTTGGTGAGTGTGCAAGTGGTGCAGTTACTATGGATATTGGTGTGGCAGTTCTTCGAAAAGCAAAAAGTAGATCTACCATGGATCCAACCATACTACTCTTGCATTTATACCCAAAGGACTCTATATATCTTACTACCAAGATACTTGCTCATCCATGTTCATTGCTGCTCTATTTACAATAGCCAGAAAATGGACACAACCTAGATGTCCATCAACTGATGAATGGATAATGAAAGTATAGTACATTTACACATTGTAATATTTTTCAGCTGTAAGAAAATGACTATGAATCTTAATACACTGGATGAATACAAATGTACAAATCTACACACACAGAAACAACACAGAAATATGAAATAAATAAACTAGAGGACTTGAGATGTGTCTTAGTGGTAGAGCATTTGCCAGGCAGGTGCCTTGCTCTATGTCCAACCACCAGCAATACAGAATAGAAACAAAGAAACAAAAGCTGCATGGAACATTCTAGCCTGCAGAAAAGCCTAGAGCCACTGTTTAGGAGCCCAATGGCCCCTGAGTGGTCTGCAGAATAGGAAAGGTGAGGAAACACCTCCTGTGTGTATTTAATTACATTGCCATAGTACTGTGAGAACAGAGAAATACTGGGAATAATAGTCTAAGTCACAAAGCAGACATGCAATATGTTTGAATAAATCTGTATTTACTGATAAGGAAAAAGACATGATTTCATTGCAGAAAAAAAGCAAATTATACTAATGATGTAGAAATATGATTTTGTTTTGTGTACAAATATATACATATGTAAAAGATACATTCACTAAAATGAACCTTGTGTTAGTGGAATTCTGATGTTTATTCCCATTTTTGCTTGTGTTAGATTTCTACAATAAAGACACAACTTTTCTAACATAAAAAAGAAAAATGAAGTTCACAGAAAGTGGATGGAACTGGAGAAAATCATCCTACATGAGGTAACCCAGACCCAGAAAGACAAACTGCATATTATCTCCTGTTAGTGCATGGTAGTTTTGAATCTTTAGATATGTTTCAATAGGAAAATCCATACAAGTCACGAAATCAGTATGGGTCCATGGGTTGGGGGGGTGGTATGAGATAGAATGCAGTGATGTGAAGGGGGAGAGGGGAATAATGGAATAGGAAGGGTTACATGGGTTATGAATGGTAGGGCGTGGCCAAGGAGGGAGTAAGGGGAAAGCTAACCGACATAAGAAGGGCCTTTGAAAAGCCATATGGAAACCCACTATTATAACATCTCCTTCAATACATACATATCCAGTATTTAAAGACTTATGATGGTATGCTGGATAGCTTTAGTGTCAACTTGACATACCTGGGTTATGGGACTCTCAGTTGGAAAATTGGCTTCATTGGACTGGCCTGTGGCCATGCCTGTGGAGTATTTTCTAGATTGTTGAGTAACGTGGGAGGGCCCAGCCCACTGTGGATGGTGCCACCCCTGGGCAGGTGGTTCTGTACTGTATAAGAAAGCAGGCTGAGCATGGGCCCTGAGATATGATGTCACTCTGGGTGTAAAAACAGAATGCTGTGAATAAATAAACAGGTCCTTCTTACAACCAGAGGGGACTCCCGGCTGTTACTTTTCATGTGTAATTTTAGCCCATCAGGCTAGTGTGGTCTTGGCTAGCAGAATTTGGCTGGGGAAAAATCAATCAGATGCCAGCCTGGGAAATCAGAGAGTGCCTGCAGCATGGACACTGATGTGTGGTGAGTGAGTGCCCAGGCGGGAGTTAAGACTGTAGAGCGCTGAACAGGCGACAGTCTAGCATTAGGCTGTGAGGTGCCTAGCAGGCAGCAGCCTGGAGGAGGGGGGGTGCCAATAGGGCATTGCTCAGTGTACATGTTAGATGAGACAGGAGGGCAGTGGAAAGGTTATCAGCCTTTGGCCCCAACGTTTAGGACAGCTGCTGGTGGATGTCTTGCATTTCCCCTTTTCCCTGTCATTCAGTGGACAATGTTCGTGCATCCACCTCCTTGTGTGGCAGAGGACACTACACTATAGTACTCAACATAAGACTTGCATAAGACAGCATGATTAAGACTTGTGGAAGCTCAAGATGGACAAAAACCCAGCATGGATGGGGAAGATGGGCAAGAAGCCCCAGCCCTAGCTGAAGGTCTCTTGGCAATTGATAGCTTCTGGGAGAAGGAAAATCAGTTTTGTTTTAAAGAGTGTGATGCCTGGTAGGTTATCAGGCTCTAAGGGATGGACACATACCTGACAGCATTTAGGAAACACAAGTTAGACTTGGTTGGCCTTTAAATAAATTATTGTGGGGAGGGAGCAGTATGGTGGGTATCGAAATGGTGGTGGCAATCTAAATAGGATATAATATATTATATGAAATTCTCAAAAAAATCAATGAAAAATATTTTCAAAAGAATGTTAAAAGTAATTTATGCAAGGGGGAAAGTGTTTTGAAAATCATATGATTTCAATATGATTATAATATAATATGAAGAATATAAAAATGTGCAAAAAGCAATAAAAGATAACCCACTTTTGCATACACACATATATGATTTGAATACATAATTTCCAAACAAAATTATCATATGTGCTATTTCTAATCACTATAACCACAAATACCTGATAAACATTTTAATGGAAGAAACGTTTAATATGGCTCGTAGTTTCAGAGGATTCAACCCATCAATAAGAGAAAGGCAGGGTAGAACTCATGGTGGTGGAAGTGTTTACAAGACTCTTCATATTGTTTGAGAGGCAGCAGGCCAGAACAAGAGGCTGGAATCCTTCAAAGGCCACACCTAGTACCCTATTTCCTACATCCAAGGCCCATCTCCTAAAGGTTCTATAGTCTTCCACAAACTGGGGAGTTGGCATTTAAAACATGATCCTGTGGGGAACATTTCAAATTTAAACCATAGCTATGCAAACACAGATAACTATGAAGAATATAAATATAGATGCTTAAAACATATGAAAAATTATGAAGTATCATCATTCTGTGAAGATGGTGCCTTATTAACCAATGAGGCACCACAGTGGTGCCTCTTTAATCAGCACTGGCTGATTAAAGAGAAATTTTATTCTCAGATTAGTTTGACCAAGAGTGGACCCAATCAGTTCTGAGTTCTCCCAGAACTGTTCTGTCAGAACCATGTCTGCTCTACTCTCTTCTGTTCTGGTCTCTTCTATTCACATTTACTCTATTGAGGGGCTTCCTCTATTGAACAGCCTATGAATCATGGAATGGCAAAGACATGAGCAATCTTGATGTAAAAGACATACAAATAGACTTGATTCTATACTTCAAAGATCTGACAGAAACTACCAGGAAACTCATAGATTTACTAAACACAGTAAAGTTTCAGGTTAAAAAAATATTAAAAATAGCCTTGGGAGAGTGGAGAAATGTATTAGTTATTAGGAACTGGTTTAAAATTATGTCCATTTGGGGCTGGAGAGATGGCCTAGCGGTTAAGAACACCAACTGCTCTTGCAGAGGACCCAGGCTCGATCCCCAGCACCTACATGGCAGCTGAGAACCATCTTTAACTCCAGTTCCAGGGGAATCCGACACCCTCTTCTGACCTCCGCAGCATTGCACGACTCGGGTGCACAAACTTACATGCAGACAGTACATTCATACACATAAAAAATAAATAAAATTTTGTCCATTTAACAGAATAGTAGCAGTATATTCTCCCTTACAGCTTGTGACCTGTCTAATCACAGGTTTCTAAGCCTGATATCAATGCCAGGTATGGGCTACATCTCGTAAAGTTGACCTTAAATCCAAGGAGAGAGTGATTGTTTACTCACGTAACATTCGTGCCACTAGTTCACCAGTGGACACATCTTACCAAGCCAGCAGCTATTGTAGCTCACAAGGTTCTCAGCTAGGTAAGGTTGGTGATTCCTTTTCTATTCCAGTAGCATGTGTAGCAAGTAGCATGCATTCCAGAGTTATTAAAGCTATTCAGTCGAGATGAAGCTTTGATTACCAGCCTGATTTCTCCTGATTTATTCTACAATTCATATATGTAATATCTTCAGCAATAGGGTCTTGCTGTCAAGTTCTTGTGGGTAACCAAAAGCAACAGCAATACCCAGTATTGTTTGAGGGTCTCTAGAACCCCTGGTCAAGAGCTTCAAAGGAGGGAGTCCGTTCCTGGCATTTTGCTATACCCATAGATTACTGTATCTCTCAATCTCAACAGTGAAGCTTCTTGCAGCAGATGGCAATTAACATAGAGACCCACAACTGGTCAACGCACAGAGAATCAGAGACTAGAGAGGGCTTAGAATTAAACAGGATACCAATATCGAACTCTTACTTCCAGATTTTCAGTGATCATTGCAGAAGAGGGGGTGGAAAGTCTATAAGAGCCAGAGGGAACAGAGTTTTCCAAACATCGGATCAGTTACTCATGTGAAGTCACAGCAAGTGTGACAGAGCTCAAGCCAGAGAAATTCCCAGCACCAACTGTATTGTATGGGTTTTGCCACAGAGACATGAACAAACATCTGTTTGCCCCAGATAAAGCACTAATAACTGACACAATTTGGTGTGCTCTCTTTCAGTGTACTCAGTGGGTTTGTTTTATATACTGGAAACTGTTTATGTAGTCAGGGGGTTGGTCACCCATCGTGGTCACCCCTATCATTCCTTTTTGCCTTTGGCTTGGTTTGCCAGCCATCAACCTTGGCTGGATCTGTCAGCCATTAGTTAAACCATGCTCTCTTTCTTTTTCCCAGATTATGTGACCAACTTAGAGTTAACCATGGATCCATGTCTATAAGGAGCTAATTCCATCCTCAATATGGTAAGTGACATAGCCACAAGCATATGAAACAAACCCAGTGAGTAGACAAGGAATTTTTTCTAGGTGATGGAAAGTGTAAAATTTTATTTTCTTCATTTAGAAATATTTTCAGTTCTTCTATGTTTTCATTTTTATTTTATGTCTATGAGCTTATTGCCTGCTAGTATGTAGTACACCTGTGTCCTCCAGTGCCTGTGGAGGTCAGAAGAGGGTGTCGGATCCCCCTGGTACTGGAGTTATGGGCTACCTACCATGTGGATGCTGGGAATTGAACCTAGGTCCTCTGCAAGAGCAGCCAGTGCTCTTAACTGCTGAGCCATCTCTCCAGCCCCCTCAGCTTTTCTATTATAAATGTGTTTTTGTGGCTCTATTCTAGGTCTGTGGAGGAACAGAACATGATTGTGTCAGGAGCATGGGGCAAAAGAGTCTCACCTCCTCATTGCTATAAGAGGCAGAGAAAGAAAGGGTGAGGACTAGGTATAATGTCCCAAAGCACTTTTCTGGGGGCCTCCTTCCTCCATATAAGCTACACTTCCTAGCATTTCAACGTCCCACCAAAACAGTTACTAGCAGGGACCCAATGTTCAACACATGAGTCTGTGGAAGACATTTATTATTAAAATCAAAACACAGAAAATATAAAAATTTAGGGAATGGTGATTACACTTTAAAAACAGGTGAATAGATATTAAAAATAAGTTTATAAAAAATTAAGTAAGCCATGGAACAAAAGGTAAAATCTTAGAAGTAGAAATAAAACATGGAACCAGTGACATGAAAATACTGAATAAGGAAGGAGGTATTCAAGAGGAGTAAGAGTGGTTGGAGCGATGGCTCAGCGCTTAAGAGGAATGAGAGTGGTTGGAGTGATGGTTCAGTGCTTAGGAGCACTGGCTGCTCCTATAGAAGATCCAGATTAAATTCCCAGCATCCACTTGGCAGCTAACAACTGTCTGTAACTCCAGATCCATGGGCATTGCATGATACCAGTGCAGTTACATGCGTGCAGGCAATACATTCCAACACACACACACACACACACACACACACACACACACACATACACACTAAATAAATAAATAAATAAATAAATAAATAAATAAATAAATAAATAAATAATAGGGGTGAGAATGAAAGTAGATCCTCTCTGCAGCTGAATGCCTAAACTAAGCTGGTCCCATAGAAGATCAAAGAGAAGGTAAGAGGAGGCTGTAGGATTCAGGCCATTACTTGCAAAAACTTTAGGAAACAAATCTTAGTACTAAATATTTTTTGTGTTTGTTTGCTTTTGAGAAGATTTACCTCAATGTTTCAAGGACAGAAAATGTTTTTAAAAAGTAACATAGTAATAAAGATTTATTCTATATCCTAATTTTCTGTGAGGAGACCAATAATCCTTTAAAAAGATGCTAAGGGAATAAATAAGGGTCCATCATAGCTAGACTACCACAATTTCATTTTTCCTGGAGTGTTGCAACATAAGTAAAATGAGCCTGAAGTAGAAATATGCTTAGGAGATTGCTTTGGAAGCTGTGTTGTGGAAAAGAGGAAAGGCAAAGAAGGATGAGTCTCCAGCTAGGGAGATGGCTACTTGGTGAGGGTGCTTGATGACTCAGGTGACCTAGGTTCTATTCCTAGAACCCACATAAAGGTGGAAGGAGAGAACCAACTTCACAAAGCTCTTCTCTTACCTCGGTGCCAGGGCACATACCCCCAATACCTGTGCATGCACACATGTGTACACTAGTAATAAGCACAACTTTAAGCAAGAGGGAGCAATTTGTAGGAGAAATTATAGTGATGAAAAGGACCGTTATTTAAATATTTGCCTGAGTTTGATAGTGTGGTCTTGACTTCTAAGAAACTGAGGTAACAACAGTAATAGCATAGAGGGGCTGGAGAGGTGGCACAGTAGTTAAGAGCCCTGGCTGCTCTTTCAGAGGACCCAGGTTTGCTTCCCAGCACCAATATGGTGCCACCAATATTGTGGCTAACAACTGTCCACAGCTCCAGTTCCAGGAGAATTCAACGCCCTCTTCTGACCTCTGTGGGTATTGCATGACAAGGGTGCACTTACACACATGCAAGCAATTCACTCATACATATAAAATAAAAATAATAATAAAATATTTTTAAAAGAAATAGCATAGATAGCGTGGGTGAGTTCAGTTTTGAAGTCATTGTGCTGACTTCATCACACCCCGTGTCAGCTTTCTTTGTTTCTCAGACCAGAGGGAAGAGAGAAAAAGAGTTATATCTAGTATTCCAGCTCTTTTTGAAAAACAAAAATTGTGGTAATAGGAACCAATGTTTCGCACTGAAGAAAATCAAGTTGAATGCAGCCTTTTTCCTGCAGAGACTTTATTTTTTTTACTTATCTTTTTTTAATTTTTATTGATGCTTTGTGCATTTCGTACATCATTTTCCAATTCAGATCAGGCATATTTCCCTTTCCCTTCCCCCCACCCCCACCCCATCCCAGATCATGTATTCTGCCATAACTGTCCTGTATCTTTCAGGTTTTTTTTTTCCCATTTTTTAGCTATAAGTGATAATCCATGAGTACAAGCCTCCTTCGTGCAAAACCAATCTGCAGACTGTTGTGCCCAAATCCCCACAATCCAACCATCCAGTGGGGGGTGACAGGTTGTTTGTTCAATCAAGTTGATCAAATGAGTGTCCAGACTACATCGCTGTAGTTTCACCATTCACCCCAATCGCAGCCTTTACATTCTACCATGCCCCCTCTTCCGCAGATTCTTCCCTAGGCTTAGAAAAGGGGCACAGGTGGATGAGAAGTAAAACAGTCCATCTTCTCTGGAGCTGTGACTTGGACTCTGGTATTCTGTGTTGTTTCCTTTCATGGGCTGACAGTTTGTCTCAGGAGTAACTTTCGCTCCTAACTAATGAAGCACAAGCAATTAGATATAGGTATTCTGCAGCACTAATAGTTATGGTAGGTTTACTTTGCGATAGACACATATGTTTGATGATATGTTAAGTCCATGAATTACATTTTCTACCGTTAGAATGAGCAGGTGTCTTACATGTGGCTTTTAACATCTCCTAACCTGTAGAGGATGTAAGCTTGTGCGCATAGCCATAGGGTTATTCCTCCCAAGAGAGATCCAATAGCCAAATTAGATTCTGGGATATACAGGCACCATGGCTGCCTCTACTGCACAGTATTCACCCGGCAGATGAGGTGTAGGCTGGTGTGACGGTGGAGTCTTCTTGACCAGGGAGACCCGTAATTTGCTTTATTGGTTTAGCAGCCTTTGGTAAACTCTCTGACATCTCCAGAGGCCATCTGTACCTTGCATGTGCATCTCAATATATCCCTCCCATTTACGTCAGGTCTTTGGCAGCAGGGTCTATCGCCTCTCCTCCTGCAGTATCCCAACTTAGGGGCAAGGAGCCCCTACTTTGTGGGGCCTGGATCCCCTGGCCAACATCCCCGGTAACAACTCCATTGCTGATGTCAAGACTCCTGCATTAACTTGACTAACTGATATGCAGAAGAGCAAGGACTTATAGCCACAGAGGCTTAAGGCCTGTTATACGCAATATGTAAATTTATTCGTCTCCTGAAGAAACAGTGAGTATGAAAGTCCCACCCTTTCTCCCCTCTCCCCCCCTTTTCTTCTCCTTCCCTTCCCCTCCTTTCCCCCTTTTCACCTTTCTTTTCCTCCTTTCCCTCTTCCTTTTCTTTTATTTCTTCCTCCTCTCCCCCTTTTTTCCTCTCTTTTATTCTTTAGTCCTTGAACTTTTTCCACCTTTTCTTGCATCTGAATACCTCTATAATACTTGTCTCCAATTACTAGTTGGAGATACCGCTACCTTCACTCATACATATGTTCTCTGTTCTATGGAGGGGGGGAAGGCAAGAAAGTCATATCTAAAACCTTTGTGGCACCTAGAAGTTAAATTTCATTAGGACTCATATAATAGTTGTCACATGTAAGGGTCCACAGAAGGGTTGATTTATGGCAATCTGGCCTTTTTTCTTCCTTACATGTTCAGACGGGTCCAACCTTTTCCATTGCCACTTTTTGTAAATCCTACCAATGCAAAAGCTGTTGATCTTTCTTTCTCAGCCCATTAAAGTTGGTGACATTTTTGTCCTGTTGGAAAACAAAACAAAATCTTTTCCCCCCCCGTAAGTTACTTTTAAATTTGAATTGCAAGATTTTTGCCGAAAAGGTTTTTTTTTCCTGTCTGTCTGTATACCACCCCCTTTTTTGTAACCCATGATCTCCAGAAGACAGTTGTNTTTTATTAGTTTCTTTTCCTAGGTGTTTGAGGATTGTTGCTCCTCTCTTCTGCCCTTTGAATTGCTTCAAGTATTTTATGAAGAGTTGGTTTTCCAGACATGTATTCCATCATCTTGTTTATGTCATGGAAGATTTTTCTCTCTCCTTCAAGTATAGTCGACATTTTTGCTGGGTAAAGTATTCTGGGTTGGCATCCGTAGTCCCTTAACACTGGGAATGCTTTGCTCCATGTTCTTCTTGCTTTCATGGTTTGAGGCGAGAAGTCAGTTGTAATTCTGATGGGTTTCCCTTTGTATGTGACTTGTTTTTCTTTTGTAGCCCTCAGAATTTTGTCTTTATTTTGGGCATCTAGCATTTTAACTATAATATGGCGTGGGGTGTTTCTTTTCTGATCTTGTCTGTTTGGGGTCCTATGTGCTTCTTGTATTTGAATGGGTTTGTCTATTTTTAGTTTGGGGAAGTTTTCATCTATTATTCTGTTGAAGATCTGATCAATACTATTCTCTTGAGATTCTTCTCCTTCCTCTATTCCTATGATACGGACGTTTGACCTTTTCATAGTGTCCCATATTTCCTGGTTGTTCCACGTTTGTGTATTTTTAAATTTTTCATAGTCTTTATTTGAGCTTTTTAATTGCTCTGTGTTATCTTCCAGATCTGATATTCTTTGTTCTGCTTCCTCCATTCTACTTCTGAGGCTTTTTCCTTTCCTTTCTTCTTGATTGAATGTGTGTTCTAATTCCTTTTTCATTTCATCCTGTGTTTTTTTTAGTACTTCCATTTCCTTTTTGAGCTCCTCAATCTCTTCTTGGTGCTTCTCAATCTCTTCTTGGTGCTCCTTACTTCGTTGGTTGGCTTCCTTTTTCAGTGTTTCTACTTCCTTTCGGAGTTTGTTTTTTTCTCCCTCTAGTTCTTTCTGGAGTTTGTTGGTCTGTTCCTTTAGTTCTTTCTGAAGTTTGTCATTGTATCCCTCTAGGTCCTTTTTGAGTTTTTCATTCTCTCTCTTTAGTTCTCTATATTCTTTATTTTTTTCTCCCTCTAGTTCTTTCCGGAGTTTGTCAATCTGTTCCTTTAGTTCTTTCTGATGTTTGTCATTGTATCCCTCTAGGTCCTTTTTGAGTTTTTCATTCTCTCTCTTTAGTTCTCTGAATTCCTCTTTATGTTCTTTAATTTCTCTGCATAGGTCTGCAATTATTCCTCTAAGATCTGTTCCTTGGTTCTCCTCCAAGGGGTTCCCATTGTAGCTGTCTCCTACAGGTTTGGTAGAGCTTGGTGCAGGATTATCCTGTGCCTTTCCCATGTTGTCCCTTCGTCGTGTCCCTGGCATGTGGGCTTCCCTTTTGTGGTTTAGATCACAAATAGCGGACGGTTTTGCTTTCCTCCTTCAGATGCTTTTTGTTGTTGTTGTTGTTCCCTTTCCTCCTCCTTGTTTATGGAGTATGGACTTGTCTGCTTTTCAATTTTGTTGCTATATTGGATATTGGATGCCAAAGCACTCTTCTCTTCTTGTTCTGAAGGTTCTCCCAAAAAAGGAGTCCACTTGGATTCTCACCGATGGCGGGGGGGGTATGCCTGATCTAGCCTGCGCCCCAGCAGCCTGCTCAAAGGCGCAGCCGCACTGGCTGCCAGACTCTCTGGACCCTCTGGCCCAGCGCCCGGGTCCTGCCCTCAAGGCCCCAGCTCCCAAGCTACTTGCCCAGGTGGCTTCTGGGTATCCTGCCCAAAGGCGCAGCCGCACTGGCCGCCAGTCTCTCCGGACCCTCTCCCTGCAGAGACTTTAAACACGCATAATGTATGTATACATGACAATAATAATCAAGGAAGAAGAAAAATTTGAAAGGGGAATAGGAGACATAGGAGGGGCTGGAAGGGGAACGGAGGAATGGAAGCAACACCAGAAAATGCTCATGCATGAAATTCTCAGGAATAAAAATATTAACGTTAAAGAGGTGTTTCTTGTAGGTGGCAACTAGTGGCTGAGCCTTCATGCTTCCTGCAGTCCACATCTGGTTCTCTTTATCTTTTGGAGGATTTGGTTTAAAAACCAAGAGCCTATCTGTATTTAAAAAACATTTTTAATTACATTTTGTGACTTCATATAATATATTTTGATCTTATTTACATCCCCTCCCATATTCACACTGCCTGATCTACTCTCTGCCCAATTCAATGCATTTTACATATGGTAAGTCCTACAGAGTCTAATTCATGTTCCTAAATATCTTCCACTGTGGGTCCATCCACTGCAACCTACTAAGAGTCTCTTCCTTGAATGAGACTTTTTGTTCCTTTCCCAGCAGCCACTGGTTACCAACAGTTACTCAGGTAGGGTTGCAGTTTCTTACCAAATTCCCCATGTATGAACCCTGTTTTGATCACTATAAAGTGAGTGTGTAGAGGCCAGAGGTAAGTGCATGCAGCGAAGCACCTCATCCTGATCCTGACATAGGAAATGGGCTCAGAAGTATTCATTTTCCTTTACCTGCTCAGCTACTCTTCAATGTATGAGAATATGTGATACCTCAGTTTTTATTTACCATTTTAAAAAGATTTACATTCTTACTACAGACCCTTTTAACTAATTAAGGCATTACACAAAGACTATTAATGAAATTTAAGACAGAAACATAGTATCTTCAACATATGATTGATTTAAACATTTTATTACATTGAATACATTATTGAGGATATTCTTTTAGAACATTTTCATATGTGAGGTGTGTATGTTTCAATGTCTTACACTTTTCTTTTAAATACACTTTAAAGCTCTTTTACTTTTCAAATATTTAATGTTTTATGGACGTAATAGACTTAGAAAGTCAGAGTACCTTCCTAGGGTTCCAAAAGTATAATTATATAGATAAGTGCAGGTACATAAATTTTCTTTCAGGCTTTATTTTTTTTAACTTTAAGCATAAGGACAGTGGAATACTACATAGAAACATTCTGCATTTTCATGGATAAACAACTCGTTTCCACTGGAGGGTGCAGTTTGCTAGTGTAGCTGCTTTCTGCAGTTCCTTTAATGACTATATTTGATAAATAATATCAGAAACTGAATATTCCCAAAACACAAGTAAAAAATGCTGAAAAAATTCATAAAACTCTAATAAATGAGTTTTTGCCAAATGGAAATTGGGCCTTATTACTCAAAATACCTATGATTTAATTAAGATCAAGTGATTTATAAACTAAACCTAATCATTATTCTTTTGTTATCTGTTTTGAATATAATGCTTGGATTTGGGGCTATTAATACTATAAATATATATGCTACGAAAAGACAAAAAAATATATGCTAAAAGTTCATGATTAAGATATGTTCTCACCCATAATATTATGATTGCTTTCTTTAGCAGTCTAGGCACTTAGCTAATTCTGTATAAAATATAAATGACTTTTGCTTTTGTATTAGAAGTGAAAGTGATACATAGAACATGTATTAATATCTAGTGTAAGAGTAAACATGAATTTATTTATTTATTTATTTATTTATTTTTTGTCTTTTTGAGACAGGGTCTCCCTGTAGCCCTAGCTGGCCTGGAACTATGCTATGTAGACCAGGCTGGCTTTGAACTCACAGAGATCCTCTTGCTCCTGCCTTCTGAGTGCTGGGATTAAAGGCGTGCAACACCACACCTTCTTAACATGAATTTAATAAGCACAAAGTTAATAAATGTACTTAACTGAAATTTCTTCCTGTTATTATATATCTCATATAGTATTGAGATTATTAGATATGTTCATGTTTAAAACAAGTAAATATGAATTATATTTAATAATTAATAAATAATAGTATTAATTAACACTAACTAGGTATTAGCACAGTTGTATGTTTCTTAACTTTCCTGTGTTTACTTAATCCTTACCACAACCTCATCAGGTTAAGTACCACATTTTCCATTTCATAAATGAAGAATCAAAGGCACCAAGTCTAAGTTCACATAGGTGGTACCAAGACTCACTGAAGTAGCCTCTTCCAGGCCAGGGCCTAGACTTCATCAGTATTCAGCACTGTGTTAAGCAGTTAATGCCCACCACTGCTATTCAATGGTTTTCATGTTAGACATAAAAGGCAGACACTTTCCACTGTGGGTTGCTCCATCAAAGATAAGCTTTCAAACTTTTTGTGTTTTCTGCTTGGACTAAGTTGATAGAAACCCTGTCATTTTAATGACTTAGATAAGTCTTGTGGCACATTATTAATTGTGGATCCCAGCAGTTCATTATTTCTTCCCACCCAGTAATTGAACACTGGTACTTTTTTTTTTTTGGTCTTTTCGAGACAGGGTCTCCCTGTAGTCCCAGCTGTCCTAGAACTCACTCTGTAGACCAGGCTGGCCTTGAACTCACAAAGCTCCGCCTGCCTCTGCCTCCCAAGTGCTAGGATTAAAGGCGTGCGCCACCACGCCCAGCGGACTGCTGTGTCTTACAGACTTTCTGGCATAGAGCAATATTCCTCTTGATTGCACCTGTAATGACACCTTCAAACTGAGCTCCAGGCAGCTTCATATTCAAATGCTTGGGTCTCGAAGCATCCATTGTAAAATATGGCAAGTCGATGACAGTTTGCAAAAATGAGAGTTCACACAGACTTCTCAGCATCTCCCTGCACCCTCTGAAATACCATGTTGTCTCTGGAAAAATCAACCCATATTTCTCTTGGACTCATTTATAATATGTCATAACAAAGTCTGGTCAAAGTCTTTGCCTCCTAAGAGAATGTCCCCATTGATGGATTTCACCTCAAATCCTCATTCTGAATTTCCAGGATAGAAATACCACCACCCTTTAATCCTAGCACTCAGGAGGCAGAGGCAGGTGGATCTCTGTAAATTCAAGGCCAGCCTCGTCTACAGAGTGAGTTCCGGGCCAGCTGGGGCTACAGGGAGACCACCTCAAAAAGACAAAAAAAAAAAAAAAGAAATTCCAAGAGCTCCGTGTAAATCCCACAGCACTGCTTTTGTCTTCAGACTTGTGTAGAAATGTCCCAGAGGGGCAGCTGGGGCTTCGTTATCAGTTGAAGCAGATTTAGTCCAGACACTTGGCAGTTCCTGGTGGCCTGTCTCTATGAGTCATTGGAATAAACAGGAACTGTGACCACAGTAGTTTTGTTGTGTAGCCCATCTTCATCAACACAAATGCTCCAGTCTGACTCAGAGTATAGTTTTCCATGAGCCTCAACCCAGGCATCAACTGGAGGCACTGACAATTTAAAGATAAGATTCTTAGTGTCTTTCTCAACTTCAGGGTTTTCATAGACATGGGCACTGAGACACCTGAAAACATGGAATGCGTTGAGCTTGGTGACAGCTTGTGGCTTTGCTGAAATCCCAAACAGTTGCTCTCTGTCTGCTGTAAAAGCAGCAGTAGAAGGGGTGTTTCTTCTACTGTCAGCATTCTCTAGGACCTCTGCTTGCCCTAAGAACTGCCACACAGGAGTTGCTAGGACCCAAATTAATGCTATCTGCACCCCATTGATTGCTTCTGATGCATAATTCCTATTTGAAACAATTTTAAAAGTCTGATGACAAAGGTCATTCTAGCCATCTGGAAGATGAGTGACAAAGGGTCTGAAAGACAGCAACACAGAGGCCGTGACACACATTAGGCAAAAAGCTAGCATTATACAGGCCCAGAGTTATGTGGTATGGCTGATACATCTGTTTCTTTTTAAGTGAATAGTTTTAACACAACCATATTATACAGTCAGAATTTGGAAACGCCGATTAAAACTACTCATGAGACCTTTCAAAACACTGGTGGATTGAACTATTTGAAACTTTGGTTCCTTTTAAATAAATCACAGTATGGATGCAGTATGAATAATCTATACCAGTCTTTTGGTTTTATGAAGGGAAATATTTACATGAACGTAATTGACAACTATAAATCAGGTAACATAAGAAAGAGGGACACAGTAGGGAATTCATCAATCAAATTTGTGAATTGGTTCCATATATAAATAATGATCTATTGTTCAAGCTAAGGTATCAAAGATTATTTATCACATTTTCATCACCAGCTGCATGTGCTACAAGTAAACTTTAAAATACTATGAAATTTTAAGCTCTCAAAGGAAAAATTTCCTTGTGGTTCATGCTAGAATTCAAAAGACCATGGGCCTTAAGAATAAACTAGCTTCATAATCCAGATATCATAAACATTTGCTCCAAAGTAGTTCTCCAAGGCATTGGCTATTTATTCTAATAAGTAACCACACATTCTGTGACTGCACAGATTACAGATTCCCACAAAGACATATTTCATCTTAGGAGCAGTCGTACTCCCTTCCATTACCCTCTCACCTAATTGACTAAACTATTGGTAGAATGAAGAGTAGTTCTGTTATATAATTTTCCTAGGAAATATTTTATTATAAATTGTGGAAAGTTAGTTTATGAAGAATCCAAAATTTCTTATTTTAGTAAATGTGCTCCTGGTCTTTATTACACACACACACACACACACACACACACACACACACACACACACACACACACACATATATATATATATATATATATATATATATATATATATATCAATGTCCAACAGTGTTGCTCTTTCTGACATATTTGTATGAATACCAATATCTATTCACATAAAGTACAATAGTCACTGGAGTGGTATGTAGAAAAATGGTTTGCAAACAATTTGCAAATTGAACACAAAGGGGTATACGTTTAGGTGATGGCTTTCTGGGCTCCAACTCCAAATGTAATAATTTAATTGTTTGTGAGTGAGACCTAATAGTTGGTTTTTAAAACGCAATTCTTTTTTTAATGTTTTTTAAATTTTATTTATTTTTTATGTGTATGAATGTACTGTGTGCATGTAGGTTTGTGCAATGCCACAGAGATCAGAAGAGGGTAAAACACAATTCTTATGTGATTATGACTCATATATTTTACTGAATAGATAATCAAAGGTGGATGCAGCATGAGCTCTCAAAGTCCACATACAGGAGAACATAACATGTGTGTGCCAGTCTTGTCCATGTAGTCAGCCTGGCAACCATATAATGACATACTTTATCAGTCTTTCTGTACACACAGGAATGTACTAGTATGGGAGACTTCCCCACACAGAGTCTTTCTCTTCCTTCCTTCCTTCCTTCCTTCCTTCCTTCCTTCCTTCCTCCCTTTCTAAGTCAGCACACAAAATAATGGATTTCATCAGTGCATTTTCATATATCATTTCACTTTGATCTTTTTGTTGGTCCTCTTCCTCCCCTCCAAATAGTCCTCACTTAAAAAAGAAAACCTTTCATGATTTTTTTTTTTAATTTTACGGGTATGAGTGTTTTGTCTGCATGGGTGCAAATGCATCATGGGCATGCAGTGCCTGTAGAGGCCAAAAGAGTGTGTCAGATGCCCTGAAACAGAAGTTGAGGACCTGTGTGAGCCACCATGTGGGTGCTGGGTACTGAAGTACCCAACTGTAGTCCCCTGAAAGAGGAGCCAGGGCTTTTAACTGCTGAGCCATCTCCCTAGCACTTCAAGAAGGATATATGTGTGCCTATATATACATATAACTTTTTCTATGAGAGTATTTTGTGTTGTGGGCCATAGGAGCTACCTTAAAAGTAATCTCTCTCTCTCTCTCTCTCTCTCTCTCTCTCTCTCTCTCTCTCTCTCTTTGCCAGTTGGCTGGTTGGCTGGGAATCAGTTTTCACACTCCTCTTTGGTGTGCTGGAGCATGGTGTATGTGTTAGAGGAAGGGGGATCCCAGCTTGGACAGACATGGTAAATGGATGAATGCAAAGTGCTGGTGTTTTGACTTCTTAGAAGTCAGCTGTGTAAAGTCAGGAAGCTTTACAAGTCTGTTTCATTCTTGCTCTTCTGTACCCTGGACAGGTATTTGTTCCACTTGTTTTCCATTCAGTGCCCTCATTTAAATCTCCAGATCCTCTCCATAGACCTAACAGAGCAAGCTCCAAATGCACCAGGAGCACTCAGCCTCCTCCTCTCTCCAGCAGGACAGCACTGAGCAATTGTATCCGAGTCCTGTGCTGATTTCAGCCTTTCTTCCTTTGTGTCACATGGTGCCCTCCTTTTCTACTTACATTTTCCACAATTTTTGTTTTTTTTTTTTCAGAATTTCTCAGTATTTATCTTAGGATGATTTTAAGTGTATACAAATTTATCTTATCATTGAAATAGAAGGTAATTAAGCATTCGTTAAAGTAAAAATGTCTGTTGAATTAACATCCCATTTTAGGAATTTTTTCTTGGGTTTAGGTCTGTGGCTCTAAATGCAAATGTGTTTTTGTTTGTTTGTTTGTTTGTTTGTTTGTTTTGAGACAGGGTTTCCCTGTAGAGCCCCAGCTGCTCTGGAACTTAATATCTCATCTGTGGTCCCTAGGTTTTATAATAGTCACATACAATCATGTAGAGGTAAATTAAGTGGCAGTAGAGTGAAATTGTCTAGGCGAACATGAGAGATTAACTGCGGAGGTGAGAAAAGGGAAGGCAGGAGGGATGTGGTAGGAGAAGGAATATGCTCTACATAGGATATATGTACCCATAAGAAAAAACATTAAGGTCGGGGGTGGGGAGGAGTCCATGGGGTTCGGAGCGAGCTCCGCCGCCTGGTGGGTCGGGCCGTTTGGCTGCGGTGGCCGGGCTGGGTGCCGGGAGTGGGAAGCGACGGCGCGGCTGGAAAATGCCTGTCCATTTCCGAGGGGATAAGAAGGAGACGAATCATCACGATGAGATGGAGGTGGACTACGCGGAGAACGAGGGGAGCAGCTCGGAGGACGAGGACACCGAGAGCTCGTCGGTCTCCGAGGAGGGGGACGGCTCAGAAATGGATGATGAAGACTGTGAAAGAAGAAGAATGGAATGTTTAGATGAAATGTCCAATCTTGAAAAACAGTTTACAGATCTCAAAGATCAACTTTATAAAGAACGATTAAGTCAGGTGGATGCAAAACTACAAGAAGTCATAGCTGGAAAAGCACCAGAATATTTGGAACCACTGGCAACTTTACAAGAAAATATGCAAATTCGTACAAAGGTAGCAGGAATCTATAGAGAGCTCTGCTTAGAATCTGTAAAGAGCAAATGTGAATGTGAAATTCAAGCTTCTCGCCAGCATTGTGAGAGTGAAAAGCTCTTGTTGTATGATACAGTCCAGAGTGAGCTTGAGGAGAAGATCAGAAGGCTGGAGGAGGACAGGCACAGCATCGACATTACATCAGAGCTGTGGAATGATGAGCTTCAGTCCAGGAAAAAGAGGAAGGACCCTTTCAGTCCTGACAAGAAGAAGCCAGTTGTGGTTTCAGGTCCATATATAGTTTATATGCTGCAAGATCTTGATGTTCTTGAGGATTGGACAACAATTAGGCAATGGCTACATCGGGTCCACATCGAGTTAAAACAGAACCTTCCGTGAAACTGGAAAAACCTCTGCACAGTGCTAGGTCTGAAGAGGGAAGACTCTATTATGATGGCGAGTAGTACATACGTGGACAAACAATATGTATTGATAAGAAAGATGAATGTCCTACAAGTGCTGTAATTACAACAATTAACCATGATGAAGTTTGGTTTAAGAGGCCTGAATGGAAGCAAATCTAAGCTTTACATTTCACAGCTACAGAAAGGAAACTATTCAATTAAACATTCGTAACCATGATTTAAGTGTTATCTAAATCTACCTTATTAGTGTTACCAACTGTAATGTGCCATGGGAGTAAAAAAATGTATTCAGTAACTTAATATTCTTATCAAATCATGAGAGACTCTGTATTTGTAGGTAATACTCTCTTAAGTAGACCTCATATTGCTATGTCAGTAAAAGAAATAGTAATAAAAATTTAATCATGACCATTACATTTATTTGCCTCTTAGGTCCAGTGGCTAGCATATATATTTGGTAGGATTTCTAAATTATTTTATTTTTTTATGCTGTGTGTATCTCATCTTTAGTGAACTACAGCTAAAATTATCTCAGTTTTTAAATTTCTATGTCTTTGTCCCTCACTATGTTTGTAAATAAGACTTATAAAATGTTTCCTATACTTGATTTGTTTTAGTATATTAGTTTAAATCAGAATTGAAATTTAAACATGTATGTATATACGGCATTGTCAGCTTACTTAGAACTGATGACTTAACCTTACAATCTTGTTTTACTCAAAATGTAAGCTATTGGGTTTGGAAAGTGAAAGGAGCACTTGTGTCTAGTTTTCCTTCTCCCTTCCTGACTGTTATGGTGGTGACCTATTTTACAAATTATACTCTACGTTGATTGGTAAAATTAGTGTCAAGTGGACATGTTCTTGTATTTCTTGTGACATTTGGAGGGTAGGTACTTCCACCTATTATTTAGGATGTAGTGAGTGGGAGGTCAGTGACTGACTGAACTGTGTGGCACTTGCTCTAAATGCCTGATTGTTTGGAAAAGGTTTTAGTAAGCATTTTCCAGAGGCAAACCTAGATCCTTGTTCTAATTTTATTGCTAGGGTGAAATAGACATGGATAATTCCCTTGAATCTTACTTTCAAATTGATATTTATCTTTGGTGTTTTTATACTTTAAGGCCATTTGGTGCAATCTAGAAAATGTCGGCCTCCCTTCCCTTAGCAACCTTCAAAATAAACTTCCAAAGCCTCTGAAACATGCAAAGAATTGAAGCCCTCAACATGGCAGCACAGTTGCAGTAGTATGTGTTTAAGTACAAACAAACCAAGTATTCCTGGTGGTCTTGTGCACTTTAATTTCTGTTCGATGATATTCAAGAGGATGAAGAGAAAATTTACTTGTTAACACTTAGTGCAGGAGTGTCTGCATGATTCCGTTAGTTTCTTACGATTTTACCTCTGCAGACTTGGTCCTGTGCAGAGCACTACTTCACACTTGCCAAACTGAACACCATTTGACTTTTGAAATTCAGTATCAGTAATGTTATCCTGCTTTGTTCTGTTTCTAATAAACTTTAGCAGCTGTATATAATGTCGTAATCCAATAGTATTTGACAGTACTTATGTATACAATGTTTGATAAGCATTTTTAATGAGATTTGTATTTTTAAATTTAGTATGTAATAAAAAGATGTGTTTGAGTGTAAAAAAATTAAAAAAAGAAAAAACATTAAAAATAAATAAAAATATAAAAAAAACAGAAAATGTTTTAAATATGATAGCTTTTGGCTGGGCATGGTGGTGCAAGCCTTTAATCCTAGCACTTAGGAGGCAGAGGCAGGCGGATCTTTGTGAGTTCAAGGCCAGCCTGGTCTACAGAGTGAGTTCCAGGACAGCTGGGGCTACAGGGAGACCCTGTCTCAAAAAGACCAAAAAAAAAAATGCTAGTTTTTGAGGCATTTAATGACTTGGGAACTGAATAAAGGCAACATAACAAATGATCAAAACCCTAAGCAACCCTGTTCCAATGTTTAAAATTTAGCCGCCCAAATCAGAGGGGGCAGCTCTAATACTGCACAAAGTGTGTTTTACTGGGGACTCCCAGAAGTATGTGTTGCATAGCCTTAAGTCAAGTCATTGCATTTCAGGCCAGAAAAGTAGATGGCTTCACCCAACATGAGTGTACCCGCCTTTATAAAGTTGATAACATGGCCAAACATCATTAAGTCGGGCAGGTGACACAGTCCTTTAATCCCAGCACTTGGGAGGCAGAGGCAGGTGGATCTCTGTGAGTTCAAGGCCAGCCTGTCTACATAGGTAGTTCAGGACAGCTGGACTACAGTTAGACCCTATCTCAAAAAGACCAAAAAAAAAAAAAAAAAAAAAAAAAGAGGAAGCAGTCCATGGGGGCTGGCTCAGTGGTTAAACGTATGATGCTCTTGCCGAGACCCAGGTTCCCAGGTCGATTCTGAGGACTACATGGTGGTAACAACAGTTGGTAATTCCATTTCAGGGGAATGATGCTTTCATTCAATTTCAGGGGAATCATGATTTTCTTCTGACCCCCATGAGTATTGTACAACAGGAGTACTCTTACATACATGCAGGAGTATTACTTAAACACATAAATAATATTAAAAAATAATAGAGAAAAAGTTTAAAAAGAAGCAGTGTATAAGATTGAGACCCTGTGTTCATTCTACTACATCATCAACATCTCTGTCAGAGCTTCATTGACCCTGGCATGCAATTGGTGGTTATGATTAGGAGAGCTGCAGTTATGCTTAGCTGGATACAGGCACTTGAAATGTCAAAGGTAGTGAACTGAGTGAGAATATTTGTGGTATACCACTAAATGTATTTTAAATATAAAAGGCATCTTTCTGTCAGCCTTACAGATGTTAACAAATGACTCCTTACATTTTATAGACAGAATATTGTCTTACACTATCAGTTAAATGGTAGTGTTGCTTTGAAACCAGTGAACTGGAAGGAATGTGAACGTGGTGAGTGGAGATGGCAAGATGTCTTTAAAAAAAGAAGGTGTTACAGACTTGCAAACCGGAAACCACAAAGATGCTGAAGTTTTCATTTCTGAAAGCCTAAATGTTCATCTCCACAGCCCACCTCGGCCAGACTTCCTGAGTCCTTCCTGTGACTGTGAGCTCTGCCCAGATGTGATTGGTCCATGTCCTCTGTGACTGTCAGAAGGAGGGTCATTGTGAAGTCTCAGCCAGCAGATAATAGGGAGTGTAGAGCAGGCTGGTTCTTGAGCAGGTGCTCTCGTGGTGTGGGTTTGGTGGTTTGGTGGTGGTGGTATTTACGAGTTCTGTGTGCTTTTGTGTGTTTGGGTTTTTTTTATTTTTACATTTTGGTTTGTTTTTTTTCTGATTTTGAGAGTGTGTGTGTGACTGTGTGTGTGTATATTTAATTTTTTGGTTTAGTTTTCTGTTTTGTTTTTGTTTTTTTTTTTTTGTTTTTTTGTCTCTTTTGAGACAGGGTGGTAGCCTTGCTACCTTGATTTTGGCCCGAAGGGTGAAGTGACAGTATGGCCCATCCCTGGGGTCATCCTCTCAGATGAGCACTCAGAGCACAGTATGTATCCTGAAGACCTTGGGCCGGGTGGCTGTGCCCAGGTGATGTTGGCCCACCACCGCATTTCCGGCATTCCTGTGGCCATAAAAGTCGTGCGGAAGAGGAAGGAGTGTACTACCCAATGAGGTCTGAGGTGGAGATAATGAAGATTGTGCATCATCCCAACATCGTCTCCTTGATCCAGGTCATTGAAACAAAGGACAACATCTATCTGGTCCAAGAGCTGGCTGAGGGGAAAGATCTGTGGACTTGGATCCAACAGGATGGCTACATGCAAGAGAACACCTGCCGGAAAATATTCAAGCAACTATTACAGGCCATGCAGTACTGCCACAAACAAGGCATAATTCACAGGGATCTCAAGCCAGACAACATCATGGTAGACAGCACTGGCAGGGTGAAGATCAATAGATTTCGGATGTGCTGCCCTATTCATGCCTGGCAGTAAACTCTTGCAGTTCTGTGGTGCTTTACAGTTTATGCCCCCAGAATTCTTCCTGCAAAAACCTAGATGGCCCAAAGCAGACTGCTGGACTTAGGTATTGTTTTGTATTATATGGCAACAGGAACCTGCCATTTGAAGGGGACAGCTCAAAGGTTGGCCCAAGTTCTTCTGGGAAAATATGATGTTCCAGCTACCTTTCTCCAGAGCTGCAGGACATATCCGCTGTTTACTAACAGTCAAGCCCAAGAAGAGGCCGAGAGTGAAGGATATAATGAGGCATCCTTGGCTTCAGCATGATGAAGAGGGTCTTCCGCACGATAAAGAGGGTATACAAAACCAGACCAAGGTGGCTCCTAGGCGCTTGAACAGTGATATCCTAGTAGCTATGGAGCAAATAGGGTTTGACCAATATGACATCCTGAAATCTTTACTACACAAATCATACAATGAGCCTATGGCCACCTACAATCTCCTGTGATGCCAAGCACACCAGAATGGCGACTCCACCAGCCCAGCTGAACCAGTGCAATCTGGAGTGACACCGTTCCCTTCCCCAGAAGATCCTGCCAATGTCCCCCCACACCCATGGAGGGGACTTTATATACTCGTTTCAAATCTTTTTTTTTTAATTCTGGCAGGAGAATGACTGCTGCAGCAGTCTGCTGCCACCCGTGGTCGGCAATCCAGAGAGAGGTCGAAAGAGGGTCTATCGAGGATTCCCCTGAGGACTTATGGAGTCTCTCCTGGAATTGGGGTTACCGACAGGTATCTTAGCCCACCATGGGTCTGAGTGCTGGGGATCGAACGTGGTCCTCTGCAAGGGCGTCAGTGCTCTTCGCCTGGACAGGCCATCTCTTAGCCTAAATCTATCATCTCAAAGACCAAAGACTCCTGAGGATCGGCAAAGGAAGAGAAAGTGAAAAGGCCACTCCTGAGGATCGCCAGCAGGAAAGAACTGAGAAGGTCCACTGGGATACCGCCAGCAGGAAGAGAAGCTGAAAAGGCCGCTGAGCCTGTCTTCCTTCTCCTCTTTGCAGAAGATGGCACCAAATCTGGACTTCGTTCTGACATTGGTGCAGGACGATCTACCTCAGAGGAAGTCTGCAGCCCATGTGGGGTATGGAGGAGGTGGTCAAAAAGGATTGGGGAGGGGCTAATGAGACTACTGTTGCTGCTGCTTGCCAGGAAGGGTGAAAATTAAGAGGTGTAATAAAGTGGACATATGTATGTAAAAGCAAAGAAACAAACTGGGCAGGGGAATTTCTTTGATGTTCAACATTTTAGTTTTCTTATAAGTATAAAGCATTTATTTTTATAAGCCTTAGCCCAATGAAATAATCTATCGAATCTAGGGAGATATAATTGTTTTGTCTCACTTGGTGTTAATAACTTTGACATTTCTTTTACTTTTAAGAGAATTTAGGAAGGGTGTTCAGATTCTCTTTAAAAGAGTTTCATTTTATTCTCTGATAAAGATACAAAAAGGAGAATTATTTGCTAAGTTGAAATAAATGATATTCCATTTCTTTCAGTGTTTAGGTTAAAGTGTTCAAGTTAAGTCAAAGTTATCTTGAAATCCCATTTTAATTCAAGCCCTACTAAATAAAACTCTCTAAAAAATATTGACCAAAATTGTACAGCTCCTAGAATTGACTTATTCAGTAGCCGTTGTTGAGTTTATTTCTGTGTAACCTCTCAGGAGCTTGCCCCTCAAGCTGTCTGAGGGTAGGCAGCTTGTTAATTGGTGCCAGCACAGTGGTCCACCTCCTTTCAGGCCTGCACCCGACAATCCCAGAGCTCTGACTCAGCAGCTTCTCTGAACTTGATCCTGCAGGCTACAAGGGTGCCCAGTGTGAGACCAACATAAATGAATGCGATAGTAACCCCTGCCAGCATAGAGGAGACTGTGGGGAGTTGTCCTCACAGGAGCTGGACCCGGGCTACCTTCCTCCTTCAGCTACGCGGAGCCTCGGGCTATGTTTGTATCTGTCAGCCTGGATTCACAGGTGAGGCCGGAAATGGGAAATGACTTTCTGTATTTGGTGGCAAGCCCTGGATGCAGACAAATGGCGGATCAGCAGTGAAATCTGTCCTGTGTAAAATCCGGGGTCGTGGCACAGAGGGTCCCCCTTGTGGGCATGAAAAATAACTTGGTTTTAACCAATCTTGATTCACGTGTAATTTCTTAACTCATGAGAAAGATGTAAAGCATGGGGAAAGAAACGCATAAAGGGAAACAATTTTGTGCATTTTAGTGAGAATTGCAGAATGTTCCATAGAAGTGTGTTGCAGTTGATTACCGAAGAGCTGTCAAGCATGACCATATGGCTCGAGATGTCCTGGCTGCCTCTAATTTCTGTGGCTTAGTGAGATAATATTTTTCACCTTATATGAATCTCAAAATTGTATTTCCACCATCCAGTTTCACTCCACTTGTGATTCAGGGGCACAGACTTTTCTTTTCCTCTACAATTCTTCAACATGTGACTTTCAAATTGATCATGCAGCAAGCCACCCAAGAAGGAGCGCGGACTCCTTCCCGTTGGTTTGAGCAGCCAGGCCTTTCTAGTAATGGATGCTCCTTCTTACACATTCCGTTGGTCAAAATGTAGCCATAAAACCAAGTTTATCTGCAGCAAAGAATGGAAAATCTAATCTAATGCAATACTTAAATATCAAAACAGTTTTTATAAACAACTACTAGCTGGAATTGGTAGATTGAAGACACAGCCTAAGCCTGCTGACTCAAAGCTTAGTCTCCTACCTTATTAAATTATTTTAAAATCTTTTCGAGACATTCCTCCCTGTATCCCTGGCCAGGAACTCACTATGCAGAGCAGGCTGGCCTCGATCTCACAGAATTCTGGCACTAAAGGTGTGGCCACCATGCCTGGCTTTAAATCACATTTTAAATGTCAATTTACTTTACTTTGTTTCTTTTATTTTTAAAATGAAACCTTCTATAGAATAGTAGATTCACATATAGTTTTAATAAATAACATGGACAGGCCCTGCACACTTTAACCAGTTTCCCCAGTGAACCATTTTGCATTTGCACTATTAGTTATCCAATTTCTTCACATTTTATCAGCCTATACTTAGAATCTTTTCTCTACTTTGACAGTTACATATTGATATGTTATTGGAGTTTTGATGTGCATTTTTCTAATGACTAGGGATGACTAGTCTCCTATGTTTTTTGTATTTGACAATTTATCTTTTGGCAAGATCTCTCTATGACTTTGCCCATTTTTTTTTATTTTATGTATATGAATACTATGTTTGCATGTATGTACGTGCACCCATGTCATGCAGTGCCCATGGAGATTGGAAAGGCCATTGGATCCCCTGGAACTGGAGTTAAGAATGGTTGTTAGCTCCCATGTAGGTGCTGGGAAAACAACATGCATCTTCTGTAAGAGCAGCCAGTTCTCTGAACTGTTGAGCCATCTTTCCAGCCCACCAGCTTGTCTTTTAGTGCCATTTTCTTTCTTTCTTTCTTTCTTTCTTTATTTCTTTATTTATTTATTTTATGTGTATGAGTGTATTGTCTGCATGTAGGTTGGTGCACCCAGGTCATGCAATGCCGTGGAGGTCAGAAGAGGACGTCTGATTCCCCTGGAACTGGAGTTAAAGACGGTTCTTAGCCACCATGTGGGTGCTGGGAATGGAACCCGGGTCCTCTGCAAGAGCAGTCAGTGCTCTTAACCGCTGAGCCATCTCTCCAGCCCATCAGCTTGTCTTTTAGTGCTATTTTCTTTTTTTTTTTCAAGAAATTCTTTTTTTTTTTAATGTGTATGAATGTATTGTCTGCATGTAGGTTTGTGCACCCGTGTCGTGCACAAGGGGGGGGTTCAGAAGAGGGCGTCGGATTCCCCTGGAACTGGAGTCAAAGATGGTTCTCAGCCGCCATGTGGGTGCTGGGGATCGAACCCGAGTACTCTGCAAGAGTAGTCGGCACTCTTAACCGCTAGGCCATCTCTCCAGCCCTAGTGCAACTTTCTTAAAATATTTTCCCCATCCTTCCACCATAAGGTGGTGCCTATTCTTGGAGGTAAGATGAGTTTCTTGCAGACAACAAATAGATGGATTTTGTTTTTTAAAAAATATTTTATGCCGGGGCTGGAGAGATGGCCTAGCGGTTAAGAGCGCCGACTGCTCTTACAGAGGACCCGGGTTCGATTCCCCAGCACACACATGGCAGCCGAGAACCGTCTGAAACTCCAATTCCAGGAGAACTCCAGTTCCAGGGGAATCCAAGACCCTCTTCTGACCTCCGCAGCATTGCATGACACGGGTGCACAGACTTGCATGCAGACAGTACATTCATACACATACATAAATAAATTAAAAAAAAATTATCCAAAAAAATATTTTATGCCGGGAGTGGTGGTGCACACCTTTAATCTTAGCACTTGGGAGGCAGAGGCAGGTGGATCTTTGTGAGTTCAAGGCCAGCCTGGTCTACAGAGCAAGTTCGAGGACAGACAGGGAGACCCTGTCTCGAAAAGACCAAAAAAAAAAAAAAAAATGGTTATATGGCTAGGCGTGGTGGCACACGCCTTTAATCCCAGCACTTGGGAGGCAGGGGCAGGCAGATCTCTGTGAGCTCAAGACCAGCATGGTCTACATAGCCAGCTCCAGGCCAGCTGGGAGTAAAGGGAGAGACACTGTCTCAAAAATACAAA
>VZQC01005031.1:1336672-1353060 GCA_009823505.1 Rhizomys pruinosus
CGGGAAATTGTGGAACAGTGTGTCCTTGAACCTGACTAGTAGCTGTCTTAAGAGCCATTGAACTATAATCATTTGATATATTTGTTTAAACTCTTTTTAAAATGTAAAAGACTCATGTTTAATATGTAGGGAATTTGTACCTCAACATTTTTTAAAGGAATCTTTCCAAGCAAGTTCCAGTTCTAAGGTAGAATCTAATTGTTCAGCGAATAACATTCTCAGGATTTCTAGTACAAGTGATCAGACAGAAAATATTTTCTAGTTACTCTGTGTAAGATGGGTTACTATTTTTCTGATGCTCATTCTGATACAACTGTTTTTCATGTCAAATATCTACTGTGCCCAAATGTATTCAGTTTAAATCATTGTTGTAAAATAAATGCAACAGGTGATTCTTATACTGATGCCTTGTATTGTTTTTACTGAATTGTAAGCTCTAGTGTGAATGTGAACACCTACAGACATCTCCAAAACTTTATATTCACTGATTATTATGTAGTGTGAAGTATGAAAATCAAAAGGAATCCTTAAGGTGAGACCCCATCTTTCTTGGAGAACCCTAGACCCATTTAGAGTTGAGGAACACGTGGGGAGAGGGTCAGATGACTTAAACAGCTTTGAAGAAGTCGAAGATGAGCTGGAGATGTAGCATGTATAAAACATGTATTTAGTGAGTTCAAGGCCCTGGGTTCAGTCCCAGCTTGCCCCTGGCCCCTGAAATCCATGAAAATACAACAAAGTAGTTCCCCAAAGAATGTTTTTAAAAACAGAACCAATTCAAACATATGCTGCTCTTTAGATTTATTTTTAATATCTATCTATCTATCTATCTATCTATCTATCTATCTATCTATCTAATTTTTGTCCTTTTGGAGACAGGGTCCCCCTATAGCCCCAGCTGGCCTGGAACTCACTTTGTAGACCAGGCTGGTCTTGAACTCACAGAGATCTGCCTGCCTCTGCCTCTGCCTCCCGAGTGCTAGGATTAAAAGTGTGTGCAACCACGCCTGGCTTAAAGATGGTTCTTAGCCACCATGTGGGTGCTGGGAATTGAACCCGGGTCCTCCGCAAGAGCACGTGATGCTCTTAATCGCTGAGCCATCTCTCCAGCCCCAGGACTGCTCTTTAATCCTAGCGCTTGGGAGGCAGAGGCAGGTGGAAGGATCTCTGTGAGTTCAAGGCCAGCCTGGTCTACAGAGTGAGTTCCAGGCCAGCTGGGGGTATAGGGAGACCCTGTCTCAAAAAAAATCTGTATCATAGGGTTCTTAAGGATATATTATCTTGAGTTTTCATATTGTTTGTATTCTTGCACTGTGGTCTGTGCATATGGATTTTATTTTATTGGTTGTGTGTCTGATATGAAATTCTAGCCTGCCTTTGTAGAGTTGAAGTTTGGTTCTGTTTATATTGTTGATGTATCTTGGTTGTTTTCTGATTGGGTGTGAATAAGTAAGTTGGTCTGGACTTCAGGTTCTCACTTTTGATATTCTATTGGTGGGACAGGATTGTTCCAAGCTGGTTAGTCAAGAACTCTATAGTAGAGCCAAGGGGTCTAGGCTCAATTGGAGACTATAGTGATCCCGTGGCTGGGCTCTGGCAGGCTAGGCCAGAGCTCTCAGGTAGGAGGAACAGGAGGGGGCCTAGTCCCAAGGTGGGCATGGGGACAGCACGGGGGAGGGGGATTCTAACTAGGTAAGTAGAGTAGTGGTGAGCCCTAGAAGCAGGGAGCAGGGAGCTAGTCTCAGAGCAGGGGGGTCAACACCCTGTGGGTGGGATCTGACTTCTGAGGCTAGCTGGAAGCTCTGAAGTTGGACCATCAGGAGGGAGCCTAGGCCCAAGGTGGGGGTAGGGAGGGCCTAAGTAGCTAACAGTCATTTCAGCTTTTTCCAATCAATCATTAGTTAACTGTCTGATTTTAAAGTCCTTTCAGAAGATTAACTTTTCAAGGATGTAAGACATCCTTGTGATGTCTTAGATAAACTAGAGACTCCCTTGAACCGGCCTTGACTGGAGTTTTCTAGTTTCCCGTTACTGTATTCTTGCCGGAGCTAACTAAATATGGCATTCACGATCTTCACGGGTGAAAGAGCCCACCGAAATTATTCAGAGATTCGACTTCTTCAGCATTGCCCCTACAAGGCAAAGGCATGGCTGTTTCTTTCATTAACCTCTATACTTGGAATGGTTTTTTTTTCTTCCACTCTGAGATCAAAGAAATGGCATGGGGAACAGGTAGTTCCTTATCTAAACTGTAGCTCGAATCCCCTTTCCTCACAGTTAGGTATGTTCCCTCCAGCTACGAGGCCACGAGTTGAAAAAAGATGACTCTCTTGAGCAGCACTTGTTCACCAAAGTTCCCTGGGGTCCTCAGCCCTTTGGCAGGAGTCCCAGTCAGGCCAGACTCCAGCCTCTCGCCCGGAAGTGATCCCTTCTCTTGATGAGCCTTCCAAACCTGCAGCCAGCAGGGTAACATAGAACGTGTTCACTAGGAAAACACACTCACAGCTTAGCCTTCTTGAACAAATGAAATGAATCTCCTTAGTCAGGCAAGTTCAAGACCAAACTAGGTTACCTAATGTGACTCAGTCTTAAACAAAACAAAACCCAAAAAAGAAAAAGTGTTCTGAAGGAAACAATTAGAATTCATGGTAAGATGAAATAAGTATACTATTACTAAAACCTTGATGTGACTCTGAATTAGTTCATATCCTATAAATTTGATTCTTTGATCCAAAGCCAAATCACAAAACTCACTCATTCTACCAGATACCTGGTGGCCTTAATATTATATACAATCCATGTGTGTGCGCATGTGTGTGCATGAGTGTGTGGTGGGCATGCATCTGTGTGCACATGTGCTCATGCGTGTGGAGACCAGGGATTATATCAAGTGTCTTCCCAGCTCATTCTCCACCTTATACTTTGAGGCAGGTTCTCTCAGTAGAACCCAGAGCTCACTGATTCAGACAGTCTAGCTGGCCAGCTTGCTCTAAGATCCAGTCTCTGTCTCTCCCAAGGGTTGTAGGTGGGCTGCCACACCTACCCAGCATTTATGTGGGTCCTGGGGATCCAAATTCCTGTTCTCACATGTGCGGCAAGTGCTTTTGCCCTCTGAGCCATCTTCCCAGCTCTGCTCCCCGCCCATGAGTCCCCAAGGACTGTGTGAAGCTTCAGGCCCTGCTGGCTTCCCGTGTTTGTGCCTTTAATCACACTGGAGCATTGGGGGGTTTTGTTTGTTTGTTTGTTTGTTTGCTTGCTTTGTTTGTTGTTTTTTGCCTAGACTGCATTCCCTAGTGGTTACCAGCACTCAGCAGTAGAACACTTGTTGGAAAACAATTTTCTGATTTCAACGTAGATTTAGTGGATTGCTTTACTTTCCTTCAAAATCCAGCAGGGGCTGCATTACAGACTGGCAGTGCCTTTGACAAATGGTTTTTCTAGTACCAGACCACTAAAAACCCACATTTCTGGTGCTAGATGAAGGAAGAGGGATTAAGTCATTGTGGATACTGTGGATGTACCCTCTGTCCTGGCCATGAGTCTCTGTGCATTGGATAGCCCAGCTGGTCACATGACAGGGAGGAACCCACATCTTGCTTATTTGTGAGTCTAAGCACCCCATGTTGGCACATGACCAATGTTCTTCAGATCCCCTCCACTATAGATCATTCTAAGAGTTTAAGCAAAGTAGATGGCGGAAATCCCAGCATGGGAGAAGGGAGCTGGAGGATTAGAAATTCAAGGCCAGCCCAGGTTACGTGACACCAAAAACCCTAAATCAAAACAAAACCAAACCTTAGATGTTTGGAAAAGGGAAGCAATAGACATAATAAAACATTAAGAGAAATTTCTACCAGAATAGGGGTAACCTTAAAAAATTGCCCAGGTTGGGGCTGGAGAGATGGCCTAGCAGTTAAGAGCGCCGACTGCTCTTGCAGAGGACCTGGGTTCGATCCCCAGCACCCACATGGCAGCTGAAAACCATCTTTAGCTCCAGTTCCAGGGGAATCCGACACCCTCTTCTGACCTCTGCAGCATTGCATGACATGGGTGCACAGATCTGCATGCAGACAGTACATTCATACACATACGAAAATAAAATAAAATTTAAAAAAATGCCCAGGTTGAAAAAGATAATTTCTTATGTATCATTTTCAAGTTCTTATATTTTAATATAGTCATTCTATTTCTTTTTTTAATTTATTTATTTTTTATATGTATGAATGTACTGTCTGCATGTAGGTTGGTGCACCCGTGTAGTACAATGCCGAGGAGGTAAGAAGAAGATGTCGAATTACCCTGGAACTGGAGTTAAAGACGGTTTTCAGCCACATGTGGGTGCTGGGGATCGAACCTGGGTCCTCTGCAAGAGTAGTTGACGCTCTTAACTGCTAGGCCATCTCTCCAGCCCCTAGTCATTCTATTTCTGAACTGATCTTTGAGAGTGCCTGGAAAAGCACAGAAGCATTTTCCCTGTGGCATAGCCTGTGTTTTTACATGGTCCGTGTTTAAGGCTGGGGGTAAAGAAGGAAGAACTGGGATTTGCTGCTGGCCCAGGAAAAAGGCTGTGCCGGCTGATCACGCCTGGACACCAAACATCATTTTAAACCCTTATACATAACATCTCCCTCAATTCTCACAGCCACCCAGGGATACAAGTTCTGCTATTGTTCTCAGCTACAGATGGAGAAATTGAACATCAGAAAGGTAAATGGATGTCAAAAGTTTACACAGAATAATGGGCTGTGTTCATACACTCAGCCTCCAGAGCTCTGATGTTCCCTAGTAATGTGACAAAAGACATCCCCTGCCTGAAGGAACAGCCTCTGGACAGTCTCTTCCCTGGAAATTCCAGTTAGGGCTCAGCATCAGGAACAGAGCAGCTCACCTGAGCCTCCCCCTCCCCCAGGAAATACTTTATTTCCTCCAGTATAACGACCTTCCCTTTTCATCTAATTCAACAGACTACAAACTAAAACAACACCCTTGTGTTGTGCTTGAATATGTTCAAACACAGGGAGTATGTGGGGGGGGCATGTGTGTGGAAGTCAGAAGTTGGTGTCAAGTGCCTTCCTCAAGCACCACTCCACTTTATTTATTATTTATTTACTTACTTACGTACTTTCTTACTTATTTATGACAGTCTCTCACTGAACCTGGAGCGCACTGATTCGGCTAGACCAGCTAGCCAGTGAACCCCCAGAATTCTCCTGCATCTGTCCCCAGCTCCTCAGACTGGAGCACACCCCCACATCCCGCTATTTTTGTAAGTACTGGGGATCCAAACTCAGAGCCTCAGTCTTGTGTGCCAGGCACTTTACTGACAGCCGTTTCCCTGGCCTTGGTAGCCATTTATAACCTGCCAATGGTATCACATTAAGCATCATTCCAAAAACTGCTCCCTTCTGTCTCACCTCCTCACAATGTGTCTTTGGGACTCTTTCTAAGTCAGTGTATTTAGACTGGCTGGATTTACTTTAGCATCATGTATTGAACTAGTCCACTATCAACAGTTCACATCACTATAAACTACAACAAACACCTTGTGCTGCTTGGGTTGTAGTTAAGAGCGCCAAGTGTGAGACTAGGCTGCTCCCTTTGAGACCTGGTCCTCCACTTCATAGCTGTTATTTTCATCTTCCTGCACCCTTCACCTGCCCTGTTTCCTCATCAATAAAACACGGACCGATTCTTTCATTGCTCTTACCTTCCGGATGAACAATGCAACGTGACCAATTACCTCAAGCTCCTGCCCCCATGATGTCCCTGCCATAACAGCCTGGAACTCTGAGACAAAATGAACCAAAATTCAGGTCCTCTGGATGATCAGAAAGAGAGGGAGAGGAAGGGGGGGAGGAAAAAAAGAAAGAAAAAAAATGAAAGGAAATAAAGAAAAAAGAAGAGAAGAGAAAAGGAAAAGAAGAGGAAAGGAGAGGAGGAGAGGAGGAGAGGAGGAGAGGAGGAGAGGAGAAGATGAAGCAAGTATGGGGGGCGGTTAGTACACATCGTCCAAGGCTGGATGGAGCAGCGAGCAGAGGTTAACGTGCTTGTCTTCACACGTGTCCAAGCTTGTCCTTTACCGGCCTTATGCCCGTGACTTCTGAGCTTCTGAGTCACGGCTTGAGCTGTGCTAACTACCTTCCAGCTGCACCCAGTCCTTTGGGATTGGGGGCTGCACGCGTCCCCAAAGCTCTCCAGTGCCTCCCTGTGGTCAGAGTAGAGAGATGCATGCCTTAAAAAGCTGTTCTGGATCTTCCCACTTTCCAGGGTATTTGTTTAGAAAGTTAGAGCCAAGTGTTGAGGATGAGGAAGAAACTGGTGTTCCAAGAGAGAAAAAATAAATTATTTGAGAACCCATTGCTAATTGGAGTGCTTTTAAAATCAGATGTATGTTTAATTGAGGAAGACAAAAATAAACAAATTCAACTATATTTCCCAACATCCTTCTGTGTACATATCTAAACTAATAAAAGCCAAGCTTTCCACCATACAAAATGTCAAAATTCCTAAATCCTCAGATATGCCCAGTTACTCTTCTCTGGCTGATGTAAGGCTTGCGTAAATCTTTATCATCAAGCTGGAGATATAACTCCATTGGTAGAATGCTTGCCTACCAAGCAGGAAGCCTTGATCCCATCCTCAGTACCAAATAAACTGGGTACAGGGGCACAAGCCTGTAATCCCAATATTCTGGAATTGGAAGCAGGGTCATCTTCAGCTACTTAGTGAATTGAAAGTTAGCCTGGGCAATATGAGACAGTCTCAAAAAAAAATTGTTACCACACAGGGAAAGATGAAAATAACATGTCAAACTGGGCGTGGTGGCACATGCCTTTAATCCTAGCACTTGGGAAGCAGAGACAGGCAGATCTCTGTGAGTTCAAGGTCAGCCTGGTCTACATAGAGAGTTCCAGGCCACCTGGGACTAAAGGGAGACCCTGTCTCAAAAACACCAAAAAAAATGTATAATTTTAATTATGAAAATGTCATAATGGAACCTACTATTATGTGTAATTTATATATTATTAAATATGTAAATAATAAAATATGAAAATGTTTGAGTTGTCATTCATGCATTTAATGCATACAGTTGAGGTTCAGAATGTAGCTTGCTAAAGGGTGTGCATGGATGCCTGGTCATGTATCTTTCTGCCGTTGTTACACTCTAGCACCTACTATTCCTCTGTGCATAGATCAAATATCTTTGCTTCTATCCTGACCCCCATCCCTTCTCTAGCCCACAAGGAAATGTTAAGGAAATTCAGTCCAGGTGGATCACTGTAACATGAAACTATTGTTTTGGGTTCTGCCTAAAGCTACCTGTTTTGCTACTGTGTTTTGTTGTTGTTTTGTTTTTTCTTTAAGAGGAAAAAAAGCCAAAAAATAACAAATTTTAAAAAAATCATCTTAAAGAGTATACTCAGAGACTGAAGGGTTGAAAGCATTTACAAGCTTAGCTTTTGCTTCACAGTGAGCCAGAAAGAAAACTTTTTTTGGAGCTGGAGAGATGGCTCAGCTGTTAAGAGCACTGGCTGCTCTTGCAGAGGCCCCAGGTTCTGTTCCTAGCACCCACATTGTAGTGAACAGGGGATCTTATGCCCTCTTCTGGCCTCTGCAGGCATTGCACACATGTGGTGCACTTACATTCATTCAGGCAAAACACTCATACACACAAAAATAAATTCCTGAATAGGATGCCTAGTTCAAACCTCTGACTCTCAAGGCTCAGGGAGTACTGTGGAAGAAGAGGCTGCAAGAAGAAAGACTGCAAGAGCCAGAAGGGATAGATAAGCACAGGAAACATCTGCCAGACAGCTGGTTATTTACTCATATGAACTCAAGCAATGGCGGCACCATGCACAAGTCCCATGCAAGCTCAAACCAGACAAGATCCCAGCATAGACATGGGGATGTGGGTAAGAAACCTACTCCATGGGAGGGACAGCACATCTGGTACTCTAAGCCAAGCAAAAGCCAGTAGCTGGAGAGGCCACTGCTATTGTTTTGTTAAATAGATGTAAGGTTTCTATCAAATTGCCTTCTAAACACATGTGCTTATGTCCACAAATCACTGTTGCTGTCAGCCTCAATTGATCATAGAAGGAAACTTCTTTTTTACAATAGATTTTTATGTAGAGACTTATAACCCATGAAGCTTTTGAAAACAAGTGACTCTTGCTGTGATGAAGAAAAAATAATCAGATTCTCTATATCAGCTCCTTAAGGCTCAGGGAACATTATGGAAGACATGACAAGGAGTGTGTTGATGAGGTTGGAGAGGTGGCTCAGCACTTAAGAGCTCTTGCTGCTCTTGCAGAGGATGTGGCTTCAGTTCCCAACCCACTTGGGGGCTAACAACTATCCTCAACTCCAGTTCCAAGTGATCTGACACCTTCTTCTGGCCTCTGTGGGAACTGCACAACATAGGTGCACTTACATACAAGCAGGCGATACACTCATACACATAAACAAAAAATCTTCTTTAAGAATATAATTGCTTGGGGCTGGAGAGATGGCTCATTGGTTAAGAGCACTGGCTGCTCTTACAGAGAACCCGGGTTCGATTCCCAGCACCCACATGTTGGGTAAAAACTCTCCTTTGCTTCAGTTCTAGAAAAATCAGATTCCCACTTCTGACCTCTGCAGCATTGCACAACCCACGTGCACTAACATATACACATAAAATAAAAATAATAAATATTTTATATATATATTTGCTTCAGTGGGTATGGGGACACACTTTTTTTTGAGACAGGGTCTCCCTGTAGCTCTGGCTATCCTGGAACTCACTCTGTAGACCAGGCTGGCCTTGAACTCACAGAGATCTGCCTCCCTCCTGCTAGGATTAAAGGCATGCGCCACCATGACTGGCTATGGTGATGCCCGCTTTTAATCCCAGCACTCGGAAGGCAGAAGCAGGTGGATCTCTGTGAGTTCAAAGGCCAGCCTGGTCTACATAGTGAGTTCTGGGATATCTGGGCTACAGGAAGATCCTGTCTCAGAGAGAGAGAGAGAGAGAGAATAATTTCTGGCTTGTGCACAAGCACAACTCATATAGGCAAACAGCCCATTCACGAGGACACCACCCCCACACCAGCATGACAGCTCACGCATGCGCACAGCTCGCCCATGTGCACAGCTCGCCCATGTGCACAGCTCACCACGCGTGCGCACAGCTCAATGCATGCACGCAAGCTCCTTGTGCCAACTAATCATCGAACTCATGCTCAGAATGGCAAGTCCTGGCGAAGTCCAAGCCACTAAGACATCTGGAAGGGAGTGTGGTACGAGTTGCTTGGTCAGGTTTGCAAGTTGAGTCCAACGACAGAGACATTGGACATGCCACCCAAGGAAGAGGCGGCCACCAGCAAAACTACAATGCACCCAGAACAGACTCGGGATTCCTCCTCTGATGACGACTTCGAGTGCACTGTTTCAGAAAGGTCAAAGAAAATACGAGGAAAAAAACCATCGGCCTTTGAGGAGACTCCTCCAATATCACAAGGTGAACAAGAGGGCGGGTACTCAAAAGATATTCAGTGAACTTGAAGGTAACATTATACAGTCCTTTCTTGCAAAGAGGAAGCAGCTGGAAGAGAGTATAAATGCTTCTTTCCAAAACATAAATGAAAAACTTAACTGTGTTTTTAAAGGCCAGCAAAATGAAAGGCCAATAAAAAAGAAGCCAATAAAAATTTCTTTAAAAAACTAGTATCCCCCCGCCCCCCCAAAAAAAAGCCGGGCGTGGTGGTGCACGCCTTTATCCTAGACATCGGAGGCAGAGGCAGGCGATTTTGTGAGTTCAGGGCAAACGCCTGGTCTACAGAGTGAGTTCCAGGACCGGGGGCTACAGGGCGCCCCCTGTTCGAAAAGACCCAAAAAAAAAAAAAAAAAAAAAAAAAAAAAATCTCTGAGAGGGAGGAAGAGCTAATGCGATATCAGGAGTGAATATTTGGGAAAACATTTATTTTATATAGTGGTTTTTATGGAACAATCTGTAAAATTCTAAAAATAACTTTATTGGACTAGAGAGATGGCTTGGTGGCGGTAAAGAGCACTGGCTGCTCTTGCAGAAGACTTGGGTTCTGCCGGGTGTGGTGGTGCACGCCTTTAATCCTAGTACTCGGGAGGCAGAAGCAGGCAGATCTTTGTGAGTTCAAGGCCAGCCTGGTCTACAGAGTGAGTTCCAGGACAGCTGGGGCTACAGGGAGACCCTGTCTCGAAAAGACCAAAAATAAATAAATAAATAAATAAATAAATAAATAAATAAATAAAGACTTGGGTTCAGTTCCCAGCACCCACATGGCAGTTAACAATGGACTATAACTCCAGTTCCAGGGGATCTGATGCCATCTTGTAGTCTTTGTGGGCTCTGCATACAAATGATGCTCTTACATACATGCAGGCAACATAAAAATACAAAATTTAAATAAAGTGTAACTTTGTCTAATTTTTTTACTATAATGAAATAAATTGATAACACTTAGTCATGACATCAAGATGTAATATAAACATATACTATTTCAAACACGGGAGCTAAAACCCAGACTTTTACCACTTGGCAAGCTGGGCATGGTGGCACATGCGTATAATTCCAGCACTCAGGAGGCAGAGGCAGGCGGATCTCTGTGAGCTCAAGGCCAGCCTGGTCTATATAGGAAGCTCCAGGCCAGCTGGAACTAAAGGGAGACCCTGTCTCAAAACGGCCAAAAAATAAATAAATAAATAAATAAATAAATAAACCACTTGGACTCTCTCTGCGGCTAGGAAAGGTATAGAATGTTTTTCACTATGGAAGATTCTTAGTATTAATAATGTAACTATGAACACACATTTGTTTAAGATCAACGGGCAGCTAAAGATGGCTCATTGTCTATCATGGGCTCCAACCACAGTGTTAGACAATAAAAAAATAAGCAATTGGGCTGACGAGATGTCTCATCAGTTAGGAGTGTTGGCTGCTCTTGCAGAGAACCTGTATTCAATTCCCAGTAACCACGTGCTGGCTAACACCATAATTTCAGGTCCAGGGGATCCGACCACAACTTCTGACCTCCATGGGCATTGCACAATATGGGTACACTATGTACATGCAGGCAACATGCTCATACACATAAAATAAAAATAGTAAATAGAAAAAAATAGAAGACACTCCAGCATTGCAAAATGAAAAAAAGAAAAAAAGTACCTGGGTGGTCACCTCTTGTTCCCTCTTCCAGAGTGAGGGCACCATGCCCACTCTTTCCTGTTCTCCTCACCCCATAATACACTGAGGTCAAGAAGGACAGATGCCTCAGACTTCACAAGGAAGAAGGCGTTGGAGGGACCCCGTTCAAATAGCCCCTTGAGGCCACCCTTCTTCTCTGGGAATTTGTCACAGATCTGGCGGATGTCTACGGCTTTGAGGTAGGGCTTGACTACCTCAAAGTAGCTTGGGCTTGACTGCCCGATGTGACAAACAGGTGCTTGTTGCACTGCGGACAGAAGAGCAGTGGGTCTGAGAGCGACGCCAAGGGGACCCAGAGAGACGGCTCTGGTGCCTGCCTCACCTATGATCTGGGGAAATCACTTCATCTCTCTAGTGGGAAAAGGGAGACGGGGCAGGTCTACTTCTTTCACACAGGGTTTCTGAAGAGCTTCCTATGTTGTGTGCCTGCCTCCTCCACATTCTTTCACAGATGACACTATTCACCCAGGACAGCAGCCCCTAAAGGGGACAGGGCAGGAGTAGTCTGCTGCACCCTGCTGGTGTCCCAGAGGATGTAGATCAGACATGGGAGAGCATTCAGCTTCCTGTGGGCCCTTCAGAGTCAGAGAAAGGGCGGGGGGGGGCAGGGGCTGGGAAAAGATATTAGAATACTAAAGTAGGGGAGAGGGAGGAGCCTGGGGGGGCACAGAAGCCAGAGAAAGCTTGAGGTAGGAGACAAAGAACAAGGAAAGAAGGCAGCGAGGAGAGGAAGGAAAGGGGGGAAGGACACACAGGGAAGTAGAAAAGGAACATTCAATCTAAATCATACCCTTGAGGTAGGAGACCTACAAAGAACAAGGAAAGAAGGCAGCGAGGAGAGGAAGGAGGGGAGGGAAGGACACACAGGGAAGTAGAAAGGGAATGTGGACTCTAAAGCATACCCTAAAGAGGGACAAAAGAGGGGAAAGAAAGCCAGAGGGAGGGAGGACAGTGGTGAGGGCGCTGAGGGCAGGGGAGTGGGAAGGAGCAGGACTTCCAGGGTTGGGGCCCTACCATAGAGTGGGGACTGTGGGACTGTGGGCTGTGGGGACAGGGCTCCAGTGGAAGAGAGATGAACCAGAGAGACAGAAGCTGTCTCATGTGAGCTCTAACCTCCAGGATGGGAACTATGGGCTGGTGACCTAGTATGGGGCCAGGCCTGAGGGACTGGGGCCTCGAGCAGTGGCAGGGCCTCTCCTGGGGCAAGGCAGTCTGAGACCCTACTTTGTTTGGGTCTTGCTGGTGCTCCAGGAATGCAGAGATCCAGCATCCAGAGCTTGGAGCTGGCCCTGCCATGGGGGTGCTGGGGGTGCAGAAGGTGATGGGTGGGTCCTGCAGGAGACTCAAAGACACACCTGCCCCATCAGCCTGCCTTGCCGATATCCTCTGGGAGAAAGACCCATGCCCAGGGCAGGACAGGTCCAGGCAAGAGCAGACACTAGCCAGGGTACTCAGGAACAGCTCTCCCTGTGACCCACCCAACTCAATAGTCCCAGGCTTCCCCGTAGGCCCGAACTGTATGTAGGCAGATGGATTCTGATAGGGCTGGCCCTGAGCTGATAGGGAGCTACTAGGGTGGACACTGAGGACCCTTGCTCCAAGGCAACTTCTAGTCCATGCAGAAGAACACCCAGTTGGATCAACTTTCACAATACTGCAGAAGCCCTGAGAGGAGGAAATGCCCTAAAGGGCTCAGAGTTGCCTCAAGCCCAGAGAATAGAACCTGTGTTAGGAAAAAATGAATTCAGGAATACGCCAGGATTGATGAGGTAGGTGCTCCTGGAACAACACAGAAGAGTCCTGGTGCTCCTGGGGAGCAGGAATGTGAGGATTAAAAGAAACCTTGACGTTCACATAGCAAGTCCTGGGTGATGATAGGGAAAGAAAGGGCATCCCAAGCTGAGAGCCAGCAAAAGCAAGCCTGTGGGGGCTGGGGACCAGCTGGGTCAACCCCAAAGTTGGCATACTGTGGAACTGCACAAAGCCAGCCAAAGGTGCTGGGCTGACGGCATGGACTCTATCCTTACGTCAAGGAAAGCCACTGGGAAACAGCCCTGAAATCTTAATTTTCTGTTGATATTGCATGTGGAGCCCAGGACTAGAGCAAGCACACTGGGCAAGCTCTCTGGCCACTGAGCTTGGCACTTTTGCATGCTGTCCTCTGTGCGGAAGGACTGAATGGGTGGGGCCATGTCAGACGCAAAGTTTTTGTGATCTGGTTTTTCCATCCAGTGGCCTGGTGGCCAGAAGTACCCTGAGAGGAAGCACAGAACTCAGGTACAGGGTGAAGGGAAGGGAGAGGAGAACAGGAAAGAACAGTCCAGGAGGGTGGTCAGCCATGCTGGACACAGCAGCCTATGCTTAATGCATCCCCCAAATCCTTCATTCAGCTCCTGCATCCTGAGGAACTGCTGCTTGCACACCATAGGATACCCAGAAAGATCTACTCAGAGACACCAGCCATAGGCACAAACAGAAAATGGCAGGGAACACCCCTGCTAGACGGAGGTCTACAGAGCACTGGGTAGATAAACAGCAAGCACCTAACCCAGTTGAGGGCACGTGAGAGGAACTTCAGCCTGGGAGAAACAGCCCAGCCACAGCCCAGAAACAAAGTGAGGAGCAGGATGGACAGGACCAGAGACCATAGATGACTGAGTCTCAGGACCCTGCAGAGCCACTGCAGAGCTCAGACCTCATCTTGAAGACACCCCAGAAAGGCAATTTAAGCCTGGAAACAACATAGTAAGAGAGATCCTTGAGAATCACAGGAACAGGGAGGACCTGGAGCCAATTAAGAGGACCTGAGTGAGGACTGCATCAACCTGGAGGACAGAAAAGAGAAATGAGGATGGGGAGGACTGACCCAACTCAGTGGTGCTCCATATGGGGGTGAAAGAACATGCCCCAGGGTGTCTAGACTGCTCTCAGAGGCAGGAAAGCCTAAAAGGCCACAGCCAGAATGACAGAGCTAGTTACTCTTTGAGGTTGGCCAAGGACCCTGGCCTGCAGAGTGGAAGGTGGTGAGGGGGCCTCCTGAGGGAAGCAGAGCTGCCCCCCACTCGGGTCTGTGGATGGGGGATGCAAGGCAATGCAAGGTCTCCTATGTCTCTGTTGGTGACCACCTACAGGAAGGACAAATATGAGGTCCAGGCTATCAATGCCATCCAACTATGTGCTGCAACATTGTACCTCCAACCATCAGCCTGTGAACCTGACCACATAGCTTCAACCCAGGCTGGGATTTGCTGCCAGATACTCTTCATGGAAGCAGTGTCCCCTCAGCAGGATGCTCTAAGGGACACCACCAGGAGAGTCCTCTCGCCTGACAGGAGTGTTTTTGATGCTGGAGGGTGCTGATGCCAAGAAAGCAAGGACACTAAGTGGGGTCCTCGTGCCCTTTACCACCATAGCCCCCAGTCCAGTGCGCAGTGCACCTTACTCTCCACACAAACGGGTTTCCATGGGGATTTAAGAGTCACCGCCCTGGGGAGCACACAGAATTTTCCAGCCTTCCCAGCTTCTTACCCCTCATACTCTCTTTTTCCTAGGTAACTCTCAATAAGCAGATTTGTGATTCCTACGGTCTTGGCCTGTCTGGGAGAGGCCCCAGCGCTTCCCTGCCCTCCCCATCTACCATTAGATCCCCAACACAGCTCCCTCAGCTTCGGACGTGGATTAGGGGTCCTCTTTCCCTATTCCCTTGGAGCTCCTAAGATGGCCTTGGTACAGTCAGCTACACAGTCATCAGGGACAGGTGCATCTGCCCGGTGTGGCTATCAACACTGAGGAAGAAAATGCAAACATTTGCAGAAACCAGGAGGAATGCTTTAACTCCAACCTAGATAAAACCCTGCAAAAACAGTCTACTACCAGGGAGTTCTACAAGACTCCACACAGGTGCACCTATGTCACTTTCTATACAGGTGCACCTCTGTCACTTTCTATGTGCTCTAGTAGGTGTAGGATTCTGCTAATTGACAGCTATGTAGAACTCAAAGTGTCCTGAAGAGGTAGGAATGACATCTTTTATATCCAATTATCTGTGTGTTGTGGTCAAAGTCAATTACAACATTATCTTTAAGAAGAAAATAACCACAGGCTGACACGTGGGCAGCAGCAAGCTGTATGGATGAAACGTGCGCAGCAGCAAGCTATATGGATGACACGTGGGCAGCAGCAAGCTGTATGGCTGACATGTGCACAGCAGCAAGCAATATGGATGACACGTGGGCAGCAGCAAGCTGTATGGATGACAGGTGGGCAGCAGCAAGCAGTATGGCTGACAGGTGGGCAGCAGCAAGCTGTCTGGATGACACGTGGGCAGCAGCAAGCTGTATGGATGATATGTTGGCAGCAGCAAGCTGTATGGCTGACATGTGCACAGCAGCAAGCTGTATGGATGACACGTGGGCAGCAGCAAGCTATATGGCTGACAGGTGGGCAGCAGCAAGCTGTATGGATGACACGTGGGCAGCAGCCAGCTGTATGGATGACATGTGGGCAGCAGCAAGATGTATGGATGACAGGTGGGCAGCAGCAAGCTGTATGGATGACACATGGGCAGCAGCAAGCTGTATGGATGACACTTGGGCAGCAGCCAGCTGTATGGATGACACGTGGGCAGCAGCAAGCTGTATGGATGACACGTGGGTGGCAGCAAGCTGTATGGCTGACACGTGGGCGGCAGCAAGCTGTATGGATGACACGTGGGCAGCAGCAAGCTGTATGGCTGACACGTGGGCAGCAGCAAGCTGTGTGGCTGACAGGTGGGCAGCAGCAAGCTGTATGGCTGACACGTGGGCAGCAGCAAACTGTGTGGCTGACAGGTGGGCAGCAGCCAGCTGTATGGCTGACAGGTGGGCAGCAGCAAGCTGTATGGATGACAGGTAGGCAGCAGCAAGCTGTATGGATGACACGTGGGCAGCTGAGAACTGTCTGTAACTCCAGTTCCAGGAGAACTCCAGTTCCAGGGGAATCCAACACCCTCTTCTGACCTCTGAGGCATTGCACTACATGGGTGCACAAACCTACATGCAGACAGTACATTCATCCGAAAGAAAGAAAGAAAGGAAGGAAGGAAGGAAGGAAGGAAGGAAGGAAGGAAGGAAGGAAAGAAGGAAAGAAAGAAAGAAAGAAAGAAAGAAAGAAAGAAAGAAAG
>VZQC01005031.1:1353399-1473804 GCA_009823505.1 Rhizomys pruinosus
TGGGCAGCAGCCAGCTGTATGGATGACACGTGGGCAGCAGCAAGCTGTATGGATGACACGTGGGTGGCAGCAAGCTGTATGGCTGACACGTGGGCGGCAGCAAGCTGTATGGATGACACGTGGGCAGCAGCAAGCTGTATGGCTGACACGTGGGCAGCAGCAAGCTGTGTGGCTGACAGGTGGGCAGCAGCAAGCTGTATGGCTGACACGTGGGCAGCAGCAAACTGTGTGGCTGACAGGTGGGCAGCAGCCAGCTGTATGGCTGACAGGTGGGCAGCAGCAAGCTGTATGGATGACAGGTAGGCAGCAGCAAGCTGTATGGATGACACGTGGGCAGCTGAGAACTGTCTGTAACTCCAGTTCCAGGAGAACTCCAGTTCCAGGGGAATCCAACACCCTCTTCTGACCTCTGAGGCATTGCACTACATGGGTGCACAAACCTACATGCAGACAGTACATTCATCCGAAAGAAAGAAAGAAAGGAAGGAAGGAAGGAAGGAAGGAAGGAAGGAAGGAAGGAAGGAAAGAAGGAAAGAAAGAAAGAAAGAAAGAAAGAAAGAAAGAAAGAAAGAAAGAAAGAAAGAAAGGAAAGAAAAGAAAGGAAAAAAGAAAAAGAAAGAAAGAAAGAAAGAGAAAGAAAGAAAGAAAATTAAAAAGCATGCAAAAATCTGACACAGCAGAAGGCAGCAGATACCAAACTACTGAAGAAGCGCTGCTTCAGAGAGGCGCAGAGGTTAAGAGTGCTGGCTGTTCTTGCAAAGGACCTGGGTTTGATCCCCAGCACCCACATGGCAGCTAACAACTGTCCATAACTCCAGTTCCAGAGGATCCAATGCCCTCTTCTGAACTCTGTGGCATTGCATGACACGAGTGCACTTACTTACATGCAGGCAATACACTCACACACATAAAAATAAATATAATACAATATTTTTTGAAAAAGAAAGAAGCACACACATATGCAGAAAAAGAAAGTATCTCCCCGTGGAAAGGGGGTTCAGAAACTGAACAATCCAAAGCTCCCAGGAGGACTTGGCCTTTTAAATATTTTGATTGGTCCCCCTTCCCTAAATTTGGATTGGTCAACTTAAAGAAGAGAGATCTGCTATTGGCTCCAAATTGCAATGTGTTCAGGTCTGGCCTTGATCTTACCTAAACGGGTCCGGACCTGTTAACTGGAAGAGGGCTTACCTGTGGGAGAAAAAGCCACCAGGTCTTTGTCACAGACCAAGAAGAAGGTGGAAGTGTGCCAGAGTTGTCACTCCGAAGTGGCCCCGTCTGCTGAGCAGGGACTTAGTCCCTTAGAGGAGTGTCTCTTTCAGGCAGCTCAGGTGGCCTGAGCCTCCTGCAGAAGCTCTGCTAGGCTCTGCTTCTTCGGACAGCAGTCCTTCCTGCTGAGGAAAGGGCCTGGTGAATACGAGTTTCAGAGACTTCCTGACCCCTTTGTGCTGTTTACTTTTGAGCTTAAAGCACTTCTCTGCAGTCTGGAATGTTTTGTTACTTTTACAGCATCTTGTGCCTTAAGGAGCTTCCCTCCAAGATGGAAGGCTTTATATCAGAGGAAATAGCCACACAATACGCTGGCTGGCGGGGAACTTGCCGTGTAGAAGAGGCTACCTCGAACTTGCAGCAATTCTCCTGCCTCTGACTTTCAAGTGCTGCGATTATAGACACGTGCACCACAGCCAGTAAAGAATGAAATTCTGCCACATGCTTCAACACGGCTTGAGGACATTATGCTCAGTGAAATAAGCGCACAGAGACAAACCCCACTGTATGAAGTTTACATGTATTAATAGTGTGCCACAGAGACAAATCCCACTGTATGAAGTTTACATGTATTAATAGTGTGCCACAGAGACAAATCCCACTGTATGAAGTTTACATGTATTAATAGTGTGCCACAGAGACAAATCCCACTGTATGAAGTTTACATGTATTAATAGTGTGCCACAGAGACAAATCCCACTGTATGAAGTTTGCATGTATTAATAGTGTGCCACAGAGACAAATCCCGTTGTATGAAGCTTACACATATTAATAGTGTGTCACAGAGACAAATCCCACTGTATGAAGCTTACATGTATTAATAGTGTGTCACAGAGATAAATCCCACTGTATGAAGTTTACATGTATTAATAGTGTGCCACAGAGACAAATCCCACTGTATGAAGTTTACATGTATTAATAGTGTGCCACAGAGACAAATCCCACTGTATGAAGCTTACATGTATTAATAGTGTCACAGAGAGAAATCCCACTGTATGAAGTTTACATGTATTAATAGTGTGTCACACTATTCCACTCCCATGAACTTCTCTGAGTAACTAAAATCAGAGATCCAGAAGGTTGAAAGATGGGTGTTGGGGTGGAGGAGGGGGAATGGAGGACTAGTCTACAATGGTGACAGAGATTCAGTTTTACAAGATAAAAAGAATTCTGGGGCTAAGAAGATGGCTCAGTCGGTAAAGTACTGGCTACATGGGATGGGGCTGTGTGTAGATCCTCAGCACTCACAAAAAAACAGGCATGTGGGAGATCTCCTGAGCCCAGCGGCAGGTGCCGGGGCAGGCTGAAGAGCCCCCCCCCCCCGCCAACTGAGATTACGAAGAAGGATCTAAAGAGAAGCAAAAGCACACCTTCAACACAGTAAGGCATTTAGGACTCACATGTAGATACAGGCAAGGAGGAAGCCCCAATGCCAGGGATCACGAAGAAGAGAACACAACTGGAAAGGGCAGGATAATCTGATCCACGCCAAGCGTTTACGAACCGCTATGTACGCCTGCTGCAATGGGATCCTCCCAGGGGATGCCCCAGGACACGAATCAGAAACACAAATTGGGAAATCTTAAAGAACTACAAGATCATCAAAGAACAAATAAAGACTAGAAAAGAGAATGAGTGAACTCAAGAAGGCTAGAGAGAGATAATACAAGCGTCCGGAAGGAAGTATCGACACACTGAAAAGATTCCCATGCTGAAAAAAGAAAAAGAAACAACCAGCAAACAAAAGAGCTACAAAAAGAGATCGAGAAGCTCCAAAAAGAAAATAGAAAACACAAAGAAATCAGAAGAGGAAAGGAAAAAGGGAAATCAAAAACATCATCCATTCAAGAGGAAAGGAAGAAAAAAGCCTCAGAGAAGCAGATGGAGGAAGCAGAACAAAGAAATCAAAGACCTGGAGGTACACAGAAACAACTAAAAACCTCCAAGGGAAGATTATGAAAATATTTAAAATACACAAAAACAGAACAACCAGGGGAAGCTGTGGGACACTATGGAAAAGATCAAACCAATCCGCATCAAGGAAAGAGGAGGAGAAGAATCCCAGAGAGAAAGGTAATGATCAGATCTCTCAAACAGAATCATAGATGGAAACTTCCCCAAACTAAAACGGACAAACCAATACCATACAGAAGCACACAGAACCCAAACATAAGACAAGATCAGAGAAAGAAATTCTCCCACGTCCACATCATAGTTTAAAAAATGCTAGACAACCAAAACAAAGAAAAAAAAATCTTAAAGCGACAAGAGAAAAACAACAGGACCTATAGGGGAGGGAAACCTATCAGACAACACGGACTTCTCATGGCAAACCGACTGCAAGGCAAAGAAGAACCTGTGAGCGAAAGCACTCCCAGTGTTGAAGGACAATGGATGCCGCCCAGGTTCTATACCCAGCCAAAAATGTTCAATCATAGTGGAAGGAGGAGGAAAATCTTCCATTGACATAAACAACTTGAAAGACTACATGTCCCCGAGAAAAACCCAAACCTTCAGAGAATACTGGCAACGCAATTCAAAGAAACAGAAGAAAGGAGCACCACAACCCCAGGGCAACTAGAAGGAGAAATCACATAAAAGCCATAACTGCAGAAGTAGAAACCTAAATCAACACCGCAGATGGATAATAAGGCAAAAGGAAAGCAACACACAACCTATCAGCATAACCTTAAATATTTAAAATAAATAAAATATCCAAAAAGAACAAAGACTGGGAGATTGGATTTAGGAAAAAAAGAAATCCAGCGAATTGCTGTCTACAAGAAACACATCTACCCTTCAAAGGGTACAGGCACCACCTTAAAGTGAAGGGATGGACAAAAAATATTCCAAGCAAAATGGTAACCAAAAAAGAAAGCAGGGGTGTGCTATTTCTAATATCGATAAATAATAGACTTCGAAGTAAAAGAATCAGACAGAGACAAAAAGGCCATACATTTTCATCAAAGGAACAATCCCACCAAGAAGATTTCACAAATTATGAAACATGATATAGGCCCCAAATTACTGGTGCACCAAACTTTATAAAGACAATTCTCCAGGACCACAAAGTCCTACGAACGACCCCAGCACACTCATAGGTGGGAGACTTCAATACCCCACTGAGTCCTTTTGGGGGGGGAACTAGGTCAACGGACAAAAACAATAAACAGAGAGCATCGAACTGAACGTGATTGATACACCAAATGGACCTCACAGGACCTTCTACCGAACATTCCACCTAATACCAGAGAATCACATTTCTTATTCAGCACCCCACAGAACATTCTCCAATCGACCACATACCTGGGACACAGACAAGAAACCTCTACAAATACAAAAAGATTGAATAATTTCATGCATCCGTCAGACCAAGTCTTTTTTGCAATGAAGCTCCACACATCAAACACCAGGACAAGCCCTCTAGCCTACAAGAAACACAGGAACTAAACAAAACACTCTGAATAATAAATGGTCAAAGGAAAATAAAAAGAAAAAAAAAAACAAATCTGAAAACTAACAAAAAGAAAAATACAAAAACAAAACCCTATGGGATACCTTAAAAGCAGTCCTAAGAGGAAAATTTATAGCCCTGGGTGCCTACATTAGAAAAAACGGAAAGAGCACAAGAGTGAATGATCTTATTAAATAAACACTAACCTAAAAAAAAGACGAAGGAACAACAGATGAACCCTAAACGCAACAGACAGGAAGGAATAAAAAACATCGAGCAGAAATCAATGAAATAGAAACAAAGAAAACCTACAAAAATCAATGAAGCCAAAAGGTGTCTTTGAAAGAAATAATACAAGATAGAGACAGACCTCTAGCCCCAGTTAACAAAAAGAAAGAAGGGAACAACTCCCAAATCAATACAATCGTGATGAAAAGGGAAAATATCACAACGGACAAGGAAAAGATCAAGAAAATTATATGGGAATCATTACCAAGAACCTATTATCTACCAAGTTGAAAAATCTAGAAGAATGTACTGAATATCTGAATCTGGGAAATCCCAAAGCTGGGCCAAGAGAGACCAGCAGCTTACAACAGACCCATAACATAATGAAGAAATAGAAGGATGTAGTAAGAAGCCCTCCCAACTAAAAAAGCCCAGGCCCAGAACTTCTTCACAGAGACATTAAAAAAAAAAAAACATTCAAAAAGACCCTACAACATTATTTCTGAAACTGTTTAGAAAGTAAAAATAGATGGGAATTCTCCCAACATAATCTTTCTATGAAGCCAACCTTCACTCTTTAACAAAACCAGGCAAAGAAGCAACTAAAAGGAGAATTATAGACCCACTCCCTCATGAACACAGATGCCAAAATTCTAAACAGGATACTGGCAAATCGCATATACAGACCCACACAAGAAGGATCATCCATCATGACCAAGTTGGGAATCATACAGGAGATTGAGGGATGGTTCAACTACGAAAATCAATAAACATCATCAAAAACCCATAACGGAATCAAAAGAAAAAACCACAACCATCACTCTCATTGGATGGCTGAAAAAGCCTTTGAGACAAAATCCAGCATCCCGTCATGCGTAAAGTCTCTAGAAGAATTGATTGGAGGGATCAATTCCTCAATGTAATCAAAGGCCATATACAGGAAACCCACAGCCAAATATACATCTCTAATGGGGAAACTGACAGAAACATCCATTTAAAGGTAAACCCCGGCAAGGCTGCCCCTATCCCACTCCTGCTTCAAAACATATTGCTTGAAACACTTGCTAGAGCACATAAGGCAAGAAAGAGATATAAAGGAGTACTAAGGGGAAAATAGGAAGTCACACTATCCCTATTTGCTGATGATATGATTGTTTACTTAAGGATGCAAAAACACTCAACAAAACTCCACAAAAAAAAAAAAAAAAGAAAACAAATTAACAATTAAAAAAATGAGGAACAAAAACTAAAAATCAATGGCCTGCTTCTTGACACCACAACAAGCAACTGGAGAAAAGAATTAAAGCAGACCTTCCACTCACAATAGCCTCACCAAAAAACCTCAGATTTACCTCGGAACAAACCTACACCCAAGATACCACAAGCCTCTACAACAAAAATTTTAATACCCTTTAAAGAACAATTGAAGAAGGACCTCAGAATGGAAAAACCATCCCGCTCATGGTTGGGAAAATTACAATTTGTAAAATGTCCATTTTTATCCAACTCTTGTCATCAGATTGTAATGCCCATCCCACTCAACTCCCCAAGAGTTGTTCTTCACAGGTTTGGAAAAAAAAAAACTTAAATTTCATTTGGAAAAACAAAAGACCGAATAGCTAATCTAATCCTGCGTGAAAAGATGCTACACAGGAGGGGGATCTCTATAAATTAACCAGATTTTAAAACTATAACTCAGGGCTATAGTCATTAAAACAGCCTGGTACTGGCAAAAAAAACAACCTGTTGACCAAATGGAAGAAAAAACCGAAGATCCAAATTGAGCACATACAATTTCAGTGTCCATCATACTTGCAATATCAGCCATCTCATTGAAAGTGGGGGCAAGAAACCACAATGGAGAAAAAGACAGCATCTTCAGCACGTGTGTGTTGGCAAAAACTGGATCACCACTTGTAGAAGAATGACCAATTAAACCCCTACCTCTCACCCTGTAACAAAAGTCACACTCCAGATGGATTTAACGACATCAATTGTCAACCCCACAACAGTCGGAAGGTGCATAGAAGAAAAAAAGTTGGCAGCAGACTACAATGACAGAGGCGATAGGAAAAGAATTCCTAAATCAGACAGCAGCTCACAAGAATTAAGGTCGGACAATTGACAAATGGGACTTTATTAAACTCAAAACTTCTGTAAAATCAAACAGAAACCAATCAAGAGAAGTGAAGAGAATCCACAGAATGGGAGGGAAACCTCACTGCAATACATCTGTCGACAAAAGCATCAATAGATAATATCCAGAAAAAATCATAAAAACACTACTAGAACTACTCAAAAAACAAAAAAAAAAGAAAAGAAACAAATGACCGCTCACAGATGGGACAAAAGATGAAACAGGACTTCACAAGATGAGGAATTGAGATGTCTGAGAAACACTCAAGAACTGCTCAACATCACTAATCAGTAGGAAATGCAAATGAAAACCACTTTAAAGAAGATATCATCTTACCTACCCTTACCATAAACTGGCTAGGATCAGAAAACAATGATACCAAGTGCTGGAGAGCGGTTGTGGGGGAAAGGGGGAACACTTCATCCACTGCTGGTGGGAATGTAACTTGTACAGCACTATGGAAAGCAGTGTGGGAGAACCTGGAAGAACTTGGAATGAACTTGCCACCCACCAGCCATACCATCTCTGGGCATGTACCCTCAAGTCTTACGCCACCACCAGAGATAACTGACGGCCATGTTGTATTGGCGCTTCTTCACAAAGCAAGGAGCTGGAACCACCGAACCCCTAAATGAATCCCTCAACTGACGAGTGGGATAGAGAAATGTGGTGTACATCTACACAATGGATTCTATGCAGCAGTAAAGAAAAGACGGACACCACGAGCTTGCAGGAGGACAATGGCTGGGCGAGCAGAGGACATCATGCTGAGTGAAGTAACACAAGTCCCAGAAAAAACAACGATGAATGGTATCCATCATCTGTGGATGCTCAGTGGTGCCATATTACCCAGTTGTATGTTCTTGTGTGGGGGCCCCCGAGCTTTTGTACAAAGCAGTTGGGTGTAATGCATTTGGAGAAACAACAACAACAACAGAAAATACTGCATCAAGAACTGACTGGAAACAGTGAAACTTCTGCTCAAACACAGTCACTTCCCCAACTCTGGAAAATATTGAGACGACTAAGAGATAGAAAAGAGCATGTTTTGGCCAGAATCACAGAGCTCTGGTTGGGGTGTGGAATGGGCGTGAACACGGTTCTAGATTTGTTAAAAATAAATAAATAAATTTATGTGAAAAAAAAAAAAAACAGGCATGTGGTACACATCTGTAACACAATGCTGTGAGTGCAGAGACAGGAGGGTTTCTGGGACTTTCTGGCCAGCCAGACTAGCAGAAACAGCAATGCATTTAACGGGGGGGGGGGTCTGCAAAACACAGAAACTGATGATTTTTAGGGTTTGAAAAGGCTTCTGTGTTAACAGTGGGACATGGATTTTTTTTTTTCTTTTGTCTTTTTGAGACAGGGTCTCCCTGTAGCCCCAGCTGTCCTGGAACTCACTCTGTAGACCAGGCTGGCCTTGAACTCACAAAGATCCACCTGCTCTGCCTCCCAAGTGCTAGGATTAAGGGCATGCCCCACCACACCCAGAAGGATAATTTGAAAGCCTTCTTGGATAATTTGAAAGCAGATCAGTATCTAAAGGCTTTAAGACAGGCGGCTCCATAACCAAACTACCTCAGTCCTGGGAGTAACCGGTTGGTAAGGCTTAGCAAGGCCAGACTGCCAATTTAGGTCCAGTCAGCCATTTCAAGGGATTTATGACTCTGTGGCCTCCTTAACGAAGTGTATGGCTCTTCTGCTGTTCACATACCTTATCACACGTGGCAGTTAACAAGCATCTGTAACTCCAGTTCTAGGGGATCGAATGCCCTCTTCTGACTTCCATGGACATTGCATAACAGGGGTACACTTAAACACATGTAGGCAATATACTCATACAATAAAAAAATAAGTGCTGGGTGTGGTGGTGCACACCTTTAATCCCAGCACTTGGCAGGCAGAGGCAGGTGGATCTCTGTGAGTTCAAGGCAGCCTGGTCTACAAAGTGAGTTCCAGGACAGCTGGGGCTACAGGGAGAGTCTGTCTCAAAAAGATAGATGAAAGAAAGAAAGAAAGAAAGAAAGAAAGAAAGAAAGAAAGAAAGAAAGAAAGAAAGAAAGAAGGAAAGAAAGAAAGAAAGAAAAAAAGAAAGAGAAAGAAAGAAAAAGAAAGAAAGAAAGAATATTTTAAAAAATGAAAACATGATCAGATGGTTTTCTTACGATTAAAACTAAATAATAATGATAATAGAGATTTTCCCACCACTCACATGTTAGCCAACTTTCTGCTACTATAACAAATCTCAATTTACAAAGAGGAATGGATTATTTTCGCTCATAGTTTGAGATTTTGGTTTACGGTCCAGGTGGACCTGTTGATGTTAAGTGTTAAGGGGCAGGTGGCGCCTCACAGCAGAGCAAGTGTGGAGCCAAATCTTTCACCAGAGCCAGAAAGGGGACAAAGGCCAGGCTCTACAACCCCTATTATTATGGTTTGAAGGCAAAATGTCCCCCATAGGCTCATGTGTTTGAACACTTGGTCCCCAGCTGGCAGAGATGTTCAGAAGATCTAGCTAGCAGAACTTTGTTGCTAGGGGGTGAAGAGTCACCTGAAACCTGAGATTGCCTCCAGTTCCTATCTCGCTCTGTTTCCTGATCAGCAAGTTCCCAACACCCACATAGCAGCATCAGAGGCCCACCCTTTGGGAGGACTCATCGTTCGGAGGAGGAGCAATAAAAGTAAGAGATAGAGATTAAGTAGACAGTTTAGAGTCAAGCCCCCCCAACCTTCCTCCTCCCCACCCCCCGCCCTGCCCACCACCCTATGACTGGTTTCTTTCTCAACTGAGAGCTGGATAGTTCCCTGGATCTGCCAGTAAACTTATCCCAGCCAGAGACTAGAAATCAAAAAGGAGAATTTTCTGTGCTGTTTCCATGCAAATCCATCCAGCACAGTCAGAAAAAAATATAAAACAACTATCAATCCAGTGGGGGATGTAATGATCAGAAAACCTTCATTTTAACATTGAACCTTCATTCTTAGCTCAAGGCTGCACAGCAGATTCCAGGCATCCCAGATCTCCTCCCCTTCCTTTCCTTTTTTTTTTTTTTTTTTTTTTTTTTTTTTTTTTTTTTTTTGAGACAGGGTCTCCCTGGAGCCCCAGCTGTCCTGGAATTTGCTCTGTAGACCAGGCTGGCCTTGAACTCACAGAGATCCGCCTGCCTCTGCCTCCCAAGTGCTAGGACTAAAGGCGTGCGCCACCACGCTATAGACCCAGGCTGGCCTTGAACTCACAGAGATCCACCTGCCTATGCCTCCCGAGTGCTGGGATTAAAGGCGTGCACCACCAAGCCCAGCACCTCCCCTTTTCTTACTACTGACCAGCTGCATGCACCTTCAGCCTTGAAACATAGACGTGATTAACTTTGTGGTTTTTTTGGTTTTGGTTTTTGTTTTTGCTTCTGTAATTTGCTTAGTCTGTTTAAAGGCACCTTGACATTTTCTAAGTGGGCCAAAAGTGCAAGGCAGCTTTGTCTTTTTGGCCTCCTCTTTAAAAGTTACCCCCCACCCCCTAATTCACTTGGGGCAGCCATCAGATTAGCAAGACTATGCTGGGCGGAGGTATCTGATGCTAAGAAAAAGGCCGAATCAGTCCGAATTAAACCAAGGCAGGCTTTTAACCCAGGGAATTGCTCTCCCAGGCGGATCTACAGCCCTTTTGGAGCGAAGGAGCATCAGAAAAGCAGCTTGGAGGGCCTTTTACAGGTTAGGGGGCCGGGAGATGGTGACGTGTTAGAATCGGCCAATCAGGCCAGGTCCGAGGCCGGAAGGTGAGCCTCAGTTCCAGTGGGAATTTGTAGCTCCATCTGGATCCAAAAGCTGCAGACTAGAAAGGAAGGAAGGCTGTCCCGATGCGTGCGCCGATTGGGGCTGGAGGGGAGGGAGAAGTGGCTGGTCCAGACATTTGAGACTTGGCTGTGTCTACTCCACCCTAGGCACTGCGCTGGGGGAAGTACCCCGCTGACCTAACACTGAGTAGCTAGATTGCCAACAGCACTGTTTTGTTTGGTTGGGTTTGGTTTTGTCTTTTTGAGACAGGGTCTCCCTGTAGCCCCAGCTGTCCTGGAACTCACTCTGTAGACCAGGCTGGCCTTGAACTCACAGAGATCCACCTGCCTCTCCCTCCCAAGTGCTAGGATTAAAGGCGTCCACCACCACACCCACTTAAAGGCGGATTTTAGCTTCCATGGGTGATGGGAATGAAGCCCGGGTCCTCTGCAAGAGCAGCTGGCGCTCTCAACCACTGAGCCAGCTCCCCAGCTCTGTTTTTTTTTTTTTTTTTTCTTTTTTAAAATAAATTTGGCTCATTAACGTTTGATTCGGGTTTGGTGGTCTTTCTTGGTATTTTCAAAACTCTGCAACTACAGCTTGTTGATCGTTATTCCTTCTGGGAAATGGGCTAATAAGGAGCCAGTTACAGAAACCTTTGAGGAGGATAAAGGAGGACTCAAGGTGGAGAGGATTTTTGAACTTGTCTTTTCCCTCTGGATGGAGATGGCAGGTAAGAGTACCCACAAGGTGGCTAAGAACTGTCTATAACTCCAGTTCCAGGGGAATCCGATGCCCTCTTCTGAACTCCGCGGCATTGCATGACACGGGTGCACCAACCTACATGCAGACAGTACACTCATACACATAAAAAATTAAAAAAAAGAGTACTCAAGTCTTCAAGGCAGGTCAGATGGGAGGGTATGCTGCTGGGAATCTGTGACTCAGATAAATTGAGCAACTTTGCCAGTGTCACACAGCCAGTGAATGGCAAAGCAGACAATGCACAAATCTGAGTTCGACCCTGTTTTGGCTTCTTTCTTCATGCTGTTTATCATGTGCTGTTCACACCCCGAGAAAAGCAATTAAAAGGACATGAGGTTTATTCTGGTTTACAGTTCTAAAGCTATATACAGTCCATGGGGGAGGAGGCCTGCTGGCAGGAGGCCTATTGGACACACAGGATTGCACCAGCGTTCAGGAAGCAGAGAAAGAACTGGAAGTAGGACCAGTCTATAAAATCTCATGGCCCCCTGGGACTTCCTCCAGCTAATTTCTTCCTCCTAAAGCCTCCACAGCCTTCCCGACAGCACCACCAACTGGAAGCCAAGCGTTCAAACCCATGAGCCTGGATGGGGACTTTTCACATCTAAGCCAGGCTGGAAAGAGGAGATTAGGCTAGCCTGGGACAGGACCTCCACAGGGTTCAGGAGTCCTGTGGGACAGTTCATCTGGCTGGAGACCCCCACCCAGGCTGGGGGCAGAGTACTGCTCCCCAGTTGCTGCTGCTGACTGTACCATAGCTAAAGCCAGCCTCCACAAAGGACGATTCTAGAAGGGAGCCAGCACTGAACACAGAGAGCCAGCTCTCTCACAGTGGCCTGGCCTGAGCACTGTCCATTTCTCTGAGTCTCTGTCCTTGGTATCCAAAGGAGAACTCTAAGAAGTCACTGTCATCATGTTCCAGTGTGTCCCAGCTCTAATCTCTCTCCTTTGGGCTCTGCTTCCCATACCTGTGGCCCACCTTCATCTAAACAACATCACCACCAGCAATGGCAACAACTTCTCTTTGCATTCATTGTATGCTGTATTGTATGCTATACACATTCATTGTATGCTGTATTGTATGCTATACACATTCATTGTATGCTGTATTGTATGCTATACGCATTCATTGTATGCTATATTGTATGCTATATGCATTCATTGTATGCTATATTGTATGCTATACGCATTCATTGTATGCTATATTGTAGGCTATACGCATTCATTGTATGCTATATTGTATGCTATACACATTCATTGTATGCTGTATTGTATGCTATACGCATTCATTGTATGCTATATTGTATGCTATATGCATTCATTGTATGCTATAACTATATTCCTGTGACATCAGGTTTTTGTTTCTTCTTTTTCTTCTGGGATTTCCTCCCTCTCTCTCTTCTTTCCTTCCTCTTCCTCCTCTTCCTCCTTCTCCTCTTCTTCTTCCTTCACCCACACTCTCTTCTCTTCCTCCTCCTTCCTCTTTCTTTCAACAAGGTCTCTATGTAGCTCAGGCTGGCCTCAATGGCAAAATCGTTCTCCTCGTATTCCTGAGATCTGGGATTGCAGGCATACACTGTTAACGTGCCTATTCACCTATTCTATCCTACACCATCGCCTCTGGCCATGCTTTGCTCTTCTTCTCTTCTGGATCATCTTCTGGCTTAGGGACAGTTTGTTCATTTCTAGTGAGGATCATCTCATTGTGGCTGAGGTGTCTCTTAGACTCATCAGTACATCCTAGGTGCTTAGGTCACCTGGAGATGCCCAATGACCAGACTTTCCAAATCCTGAAGCTCACCAATGCTCTGTATTTTAGGCTGTGGAACAGAAAACTCCAGCACTCGTCTTGAGTGGCTCCTGAGTGTGTTCCAGCCTGCTCTAGAGCGTCCTGCGGCTCCTTGCTGTACTTAGGAGACATGGCAAACTCTTCACCCCTCACCTTTGCTTTTTTGGTTTCCTCCCTCTCTTCTTTCATATTTACTTTCTGTCTTTCATCATTTAATTTATGTGCTACTAGGGATAAAACTCAGGGTTTCCTGGACACTAGATGATAGAATATATGAATAGCAGAAGAGCCATAAGCTTCATTAAGAAGGCTGTAGAGTCACAAATCCCTGGAAATGGCTGACTGGCCCTAAATCAGCAGTCTGGCCTTGCTAAAGCCTCATCAAACAGTCACTCCCAGGACCGAGGCAGTCTGGTTATGGAGCCGTCTGTCTTACAGCCTTGAGACACTGCCCTGCTCAGTCCGAGGACTCAAAAGAAGGCTTTCCAATTATCCAAGGCCACTAGGCCTTGGCATCTGATACATTCCAGCTGGGCTCAGGGAATAAAATCTTCCACCGTGGGGCGGGAGAGACGGCTCAGTGGTTAAGAGCACTGATTGCTCTTGCAGAGGACCCAGGCTCGATTCCCAGGACCCACATGGTGGCTGACAGTTGTAGGGGATCCAATTCCCTCTTCTGGCCTTTGTGGGCATTGCATAATAACAGTATTTACACAGAAAGGCAAAAACATTCATACGCATAAAATAAATTAAAAAAATCTTCCACCTCTATTCATACACACTTAATGGAGTATCTGTCCTACATCTGGTATATACCTATTCTGATAAGGTATGTATATATATATATATATATGTATTTGCCTGTTGCAGGTCTGGCTTTGATTCTTATTTCTTAACTTTAAATTCCTTCCTTTTCCCTCTCCAAAAATCTAACACTAAATAGGCACTATACGAACTGAGTTACATCCTCAGGTTCTTGCTACGTAGCCTAGGCTGACCTTCAGTGTACCAGCCTCATGCCTTGGCCTCCACAGTTCTGGGATGACATGTGTGCATTACCACACCCAACCTGTTTGCTTATTTGTTTGTGACAGGCTCTCATGAGGTATGGTTCAGGCTGGCCTCAGCCCTACTCCACCATGTCTGTCTTCTCTTTCCATTCTGTGTAAGAACAACAGAGATACTGGATTAGGGGGTCATCACAGGATGATCTCATCTTAATGTGATTGTATCTATAAGGACCTTTTTTCCAAATAAGGTCCTGGTCAGAGGCTACTAAGGACACATCTTTGTGTTAAGTTGAACTAGTAAAAGAAGGGAGGAGGTGATTTCACAGAATTTTGTAATGGGGGCAGCTATAACCCCAGCTCTGGGAGTCACACATCAAGTCAGCAGATGTCTGGTCACTGTGAAGTGCTGGCAGGCACAGCAAGGGATGGCAGAGCTGGACAAAATCAAACTCAGCGCAAGGGTGCCCTCTGCTTTGCAGGTGTGGAAAGAGCAGCCTGCCACTGGTCTGTGACAGGCAGCACAGCCTCTTCAGAGACCTGTCATTTCTTATTTTTTATTTTTTTTTATTAATTTTATTTATTTCTGTATGTGTATGAATGTACTGTGTGCATGCAGGTCTGTGCACCCGTGTCGTGCAATGCTGAGGAGGTCAGAAGAGGGTGTCAGATTCCCCTGGAACTAGAGTTCTCCTGGAATTGGAGTTTCAGACGGTTCTCAGCCGCCATGTGGGTGCTGGGGATCAAACCCGGGTCCTCTGTAAGAGCGGTCGGCGCTCTTAACTGCTAGGCCATCTCTCCAGCCCCGAAACATCTTTTCTTAAGCATAGTCTAAACTTTGATCTGTTGAAAAAAATTTTTGAGACAAGGCTTCCCTGTAGCCAAAGCTGGCCTGGAACTCACTATGTAGACCAGGGTGGCCTTGACCTCAGAGATCCACTTGCATCTGCCCCCCAAGTGCTGGGATTAAAGCCATTAGTCACCATGCCCAGCTAAGATTTATGTTTATTTATGTATCTGTGTGGGTAGATGCCACAGAAGCCAGAAGAAGGGGTCAGATCCCCTGGAACTGGAGTTACAGGTGGTTGTAAGCCACATAACATGGGTGCTGGGAACTAAATGTGTGCTCTTGAACAGCAGCAAGTGCTCTTAACTATTGCACCATCTCTGTGGCCTCTTCAATTTTTTCCTCTATCAGTTAGATATTGGCTGCACAGGGCCTGGGGGAGGGCTGTAGAGTACTCCCTCACAGAGTTATGAATGTGGATCCAGTGGGCTGGAGAGGCCAGATCCTGTTGTGTGTGGCTGAAGAGTTTCCTGAGATAAGAAACTTTCAGTGATAAAACCAAGATAGTGTTCCTGGGCATGATGGTGCCTGCCTTTCGTCCCAGCTCTCAGAAGGCAGAGGCAGGCAGATCTCTGTGAGTTCAAGGCCAGCCTGGTCTACATTAGTGAGTTCCAGGCCAGCTACGGGTACAGGGAGACCCTGTCTCAAAAAGGCAAAGCAAAACAACAAAAAATCCCAAAACAAACAACAAAGAAAAGACGAATAACTAGGGCAGTCTCAAAACTCCTAATCCTCCCCATCCTTTTTGGGCCAGAATCTTAGTACCAGGAGACACAATCAGCCCAAAACTAGTGAGAGATTAGGAGCTGATTGCTCTTGGTTTTCCATCTGCCTTTGGTGCTAATTAGCTATGTGACCTTAGATAGTTTCTCAGCTTTGGTTGATAACGTCTGGGTGCTGTATATGTTGAGATTTAACACGCCAGCTCCTGGCTTGGCGCTTTGGGCAAAGCAGTTCCACAGTTGCCACTTGGTTGGGACTCTGGTTATTCTGCTCCCAGTTGGAAGCCTTAGAATCCTACACCCCTGGAAGGCCTCTGTTGGCTGGGGGGTGGATGCAGGGAGTTGTAGGGATATCCTTACCTTGGTGTACAGGTGACTTGGTAGCCATCTTTAACTCTGGAAACAGTTCACAAGAGGATCCAGACAAATGTGTGCTATCGGGTGGCTAATGGATATTTCTGAGATTACAGAGCAGCTGTGTGGCAGCCTGGAGTGGGATAAGTGAGAGGGGCAGCGGGAACAGAGGTTGGACAGGGTGGTCTGGAATGGTACTTAAAATGGAAAGTAACTGGGGGTTCCTGGCATGTGGTCCTAAGTCTTTCTTATACACCCTATGATGTGACCCCCAACACATCCCTACCCCTGTTAGAACATCAATTCCCGTATCAGGAAATGGAGCAGTAATTGTGCCTGCCTCAAAAGCTTATGTGTGTATCGTCAGGACTAACAAGATGAAGCTCAGGCCCAGACCTGCTGTTCAGGCCCCAGGGAATGCCCCCACAGTCCTTATCACATGCATGCACATGCACACACACACATGCATGCACACATTCATTCTTTTGGGGGGGGAGATGCATTGAGACAGGTCAGCAGGGCCTGGAACTTGCTATGTGCAGAATCTCATGCGGGCTTCAATTTCAGAGATCTGCCTGCCTCTGCCTCATCCCGAGTCCACATTGACCAGCTAGCTCATTCTTAAACTGTGTTCTGATGTTCTGGTGTTAGCCCAGATAGCCCAGGAGATTCCCTCCTTCCTGGCCTGTCGCATGAGATAATTCTATTCTCCAAGCCACTGAATTTTGGTGGAGGTCAGATAATGCCCCAAACACGCACTCAGCCTAGCATCAGAAACATAACCAGCGTTCAGTCATACACATGATTCTCCAGGTCTCGGCAGCTTCAGCAGGTAACATCCACCATGCTGCTCCCCCCTTCTCCACCCTCCCCAACTCTGTGCTCCATTCTACAATCACTCTCCCAAAGGTCCCACTGTGCTCTCCAGGTCCCCCAACCGCAGAGCCCCTCCAGTCACCAGTGAAGCCGATTAACAAAAACACAAAAAATTCTTTTACTTCAGAGTCTCCCCCTTTAAGAGGAGGCTGAAAACAGAGGGAAGAGGGTTTAATAAAAAATGGCAGAATTAGTCAAATACTGATCTCGGTTAGGCCCCCTCTTGTGTAGAAGGCCCAGCCCAGGCTGGCTAATGACCCCCGGGAAGCCCCCCCACACCCTGGAATCAGGGTGGCACCAGGAGGAGCCAGGGAAGGCCAGCACCAGCGAGTCCCTGCCCAGCCCCTCCAAGGGGGCCGGCAGGCCGCTGGTCAGTGGGATGTCACCACCTGAGGAAGTCCCGAAGGGCCTTCCAGAGCTTGGTGACCCAGAGATTGGCACCGAGGTCCGACAGGTACTGGATCTCGGGAGTGAGCATGCGTCGGCAGAGCTGCTCGTGCCGCTGCCCGATGCTCTTCTTGAGGTTATAACCCAGGATGGACTTGACGCCCAGCGGTTGCCAGGGCTGCATGGCCGAGTCCTGGATGGCCTCGGCGTCCACTGCCTGGCCGCCGTCTATGCAGATGCGGCGCATGCGCTCGTTGGCGCTGCGCAGCGCGGCCACCTCCCGCGCCATGCGCTCGCGCCCGAAGGCCTCCACCTTGCGCCAGAAGCTGGCATTGAAGTGGTGGTAGAGGCGGGCGTCCAGCAGGTTCCAGGCCATGGCGCGGCGGTACAGCTCCCCGGAGAGGCGCGGCACGGGCGAGGCGCGGCGGGCGTTGAGCTTGAAGTAGAGCAGGTCCTCCAGGTCCCAGCAGAGCAGCTCCCGCAGTAGCACCAGGGACTCGTCGAAGTACTCCTGCAGCAGCACCAGGTGGAAGCGGCGCTCCACCTCCAGGATGTGCTCCTGCACGCGCGGGCTGCTGGGGTCCAGGCGGTTGTCGTAGCCCAGGTCGAAGAAGAGCAGGTTGCGGAGGTAGTGCGCGTTGTAGCCGCTGGGGTCGTAGTAGCGCTCGGGGTCCTGCAGGAACTCGGCCAGCTTGTCGCGGCTCGAGAGCTTCCAGGTGGAGGGCACCAACGACCCGAAGTAGTGGAAGGAGGACTCGAAGAGGCGCGCCGGGTCGCGGATCACCGTGATGAAGGCGGCGCCGGGTGGCACCAGCCTGCGCACCTCCTCGTAGTGGAAGCGCATGTGGTTGCAGATGATGTTGAAGCAGGCCCCGGGCCGGTAGTCCTGCACGAGGCTGCGCTCGAAGAAGGACGGGTAGTGGAAGTCGTTGCGCCCATTCGGGAGGGCGAACTTGAGCCCGTGCTTCTGGCCGAAGCGGAAGAGGATGTTGAGGAGCGTGCTGCTGGCAGTCTTGTGCGTCTTCATGAATACGATGTTGCGCTGGGGTTGGCACCCTCCAGCAGAGCTGTTGGCGGGAGTCCCTGCCTCTGGCTCACTGGAAGCAGGGGAGCAGGGAGCTGTGGACTCCGAGTTTCTGGGGAGATGAGTGTGTGAAAAGTGTCAGAGACCACAGGGGGACTGAGCTCTATACGCAGGGCTGTCGGTGACCTGGTGGCAGGGCAGTCTGGGCCCGGGCAGTGGTTTGGCCTCTCTGGCCTCTATTTCCCCTCTTGTGATGGGGGAGGGGCAACACAAGCCCCATTCACAGTGTTGGGATGAGGTCTGAGTGAGACCAGGCATGCGGGTGCTGTTCAGTTCCTAGCCTCTGTGTCTGAAGGATGACCTTGAACTGCTGACCCTGCCTCCGCCTTCCCAGCAGTGGGGTTACAGGTGTGGGCAGCCATGCTGTGCAGTCTATGCAGCCCTGGAAGTTGAATCCAGAGCACTCTGCATGCTATCAAGCTCTCTGCCAACTGAGCTGCATGCCTTACTGAAATTAGCTTTTTTTTTTTTTTTTGGTCATTTTNCTTTGGCCCTGTCTTTCCTTCCTCCCGCTCATGTACAACCCACCCCGGGCTGCTCAGACTGGTCTTTGTGTGCCCTCTGGGGTAGTGAATAGGGTGCTGTGGAGGGCCAGCCTCCACACAGCTGGCCATGGGGGAAGGGCACGGGCCCTCTATGTCACCTTCCTCCCAGCTTGCTGCCAACTACTGCTTCCTCTCACAGGGGTAGCTGACAAGTGGCTAGGTTTGTAACAACACGCCCTCCCTGGACATCCCAGTCTGTGTACAGTTGGGACCGACAATGGCAGGCTAGGGTAGAGGAAATACCTACCCCACTCCGTGCTGTGCAAAATATAGTTGTGCCCAAGGCCACACCAGCAAATGTCCATGGCATTGGTAACGTACGGCTGGTACCAATGAGAAACCTGGAGTTTGGGCTGCGCACTAGGTATGTTGGGATCATACCAGTTTTGAACATTTCTTGGAAATGTTTTCTTGTCTGCCTCCCAGGGGCCAGCGGGGCTGGTGGAGCTTTTGGGAGATCTCCCTGGTTTTAGAGCAGAAACACTGTGGTCTAGGTAGCAAGCAGGTCAGCTCCTGATGGCCAGGATGAGCCTTCACTTCTCTGCCCGCTGTCGGCAGCTTATGCAGAAGGTAGTCTGCTTGTCTGATCTGGGAGCGCAGAAATCTGAGCTTTGTCCCAGACTCTTTGTGGGATGTGACGGATTACGTCTGTTCACGCGCTCCTAGCTGCAGCCAGCCTTCCCTTAGTAGATGTCTGTCAGCTCTCTTCCAGAAAGGCCGCCTTCCTAGTGTGGCCTTGGAGCAGACTTTAAATAGATGTCAGGATGGGTGGTGAAGGCGTATTTCTGTCTAGTTCGCAAAACATGAAAGAGAAGTGGGAGGGCAGGACAGGAGGAGGGAGGGCAGGAGGAGGAGGGCAGGCAGGCCCCACACATGGAACATGCATCACCAGTTCCACCCGTCTGCCTGCTCCCCTTTACACATGGAGCCCTGCATTGGCCCCCACATCCCCATAACCGTTGAGCCCCCCCTCTGGCCAGAAGAGCGTCATTTGTGTTTCAGGTGGCCTGTGAGTGTGGGGTGGGGGACAGAACACCGACCTTCACTTCTGTGCTCACCCTGCTGATGCATCTCCTGTGCCCTCAGCATCCAACGGACGTGGACTACAGGGTCATGGCCACCTTCACTGAGTTCTACACCACCCTTCTGGGCTTTGTCAACTTCCGTCTTTACCAGTCACTCAACCTTCACTACCAACCAAAGGGAAGCCCAGCCCAGCCCAGGCCTCCCTTTCCTCTCCCCGCACCGAGGCCCGGCTGGCAGGTTCGCGCTTCCCTCTTCCCAGCTTGAAGGTCAGGCCCAAGCAGAGACAAAGGCCAGTGAGGACACCTATGCATTGGACTCCGAGAGCTCTATGGAGGTGAGAGGGGCTTCGGGGGCCTTGACCGTATGTGGCTCCAGAAGGATAATTTCTGTGCCTGGCACAGGTGGGGTCTCGGCTAGGTAGGTGGTCTCAGGACTGCCCTAGGGCCCACAGTAAGTGTGGCCCAGAACTGCTGCTGCTGCTCCTCTTTTCCCTCCCTCCCTGCCACACACCCAGATGAGGGTCCCCTGCTTGCAGTTAGGCCACCTTGCAGCCATGCTTCCCATCTGTAGAAACTGGCAGCCCTCAGTGCCAGCTTGGCCCGTGTGGTGGTACCTGCCGCAGAGGAAGAGGCTGAGGCCGACGAGTTTCCTGCCGATGGGGTGAGTGACTACTCCACTGCCTGGGGCCTGGGGAGGGGGCACAAGGCGGGTGAGGCTTAGGGCCAGCACCGCAGCCCTAGAAGCTGTGGCAACTAGGAGGAGGCTGGAAAACTGGGTCACTTCCAGTTCCTGCCTCGCAGTGCAGAGGGACGGTCCTGCTTGGAGGCCCGGCCTCGTCTCTTGCATGAGACGGCAGCACATGAGGAAGAGCACAGGAAGGAGGCTGGAGGACCCAATAAAGGCACAGTGACGCTTTGTAGGCCGGAATTTCTTATCTTCCTGAGCCGAGAGGTTCCCCGAGAGGCTCTGGCCTTCATCATCAGGTAGGGAAGCTGGTAGCCGCCGCGGCTCTGGCTGTGCTGCGGTCTGTGGCCTGGCCTCCATCCTGGCCTGGAGGCCTAGTGGTACCCTCATGAAGGTCTCCACTTCCCACAAAGCAGTGCATGCAGGAGGCTTGGCCTGAGCCCAGGCACGAAGCTGAGGGAAGAGCTGTACTTCTATTATGACTGGCTGTCGTCCTTCCCCACTGGAGCAGAACTGCAGGTGTCAGCACAGACAGGAGGCTCTAGCGTAGGGACGGGCCACGCGCAGCTGCAGCCTAAGGAGAGGGTTTTGTGGGAAGTGGATCTGAAGCACCAGCTCCCAGGGCAATAGCTCACACCAAAGCGGCCTTGTTCTCCCTATACCATAGGAGTTTTGGTGGGGACGTGTCCTGGGACAAATCTTTGTGCATTGGAGCCACTTACGACGTCTCTGACTCCTGCGTCACCCACCAGATTGTGGACCGGCCTGGGCAGCAAACTCCTATTATTGGCAGGTAGATTCCAAGGCCCTGATGTCCCTTCTAGGGAAGGGTCTGTCCTAGGCCCCCATGATGCATTGGGACTCCTTGTGACCTGTCTTTGCCGGCTGTTCTGCACCAGGTACTATGTGCAGCCCCAATGGGTGTTTGACTGTGTCAATGCCAGGCTCCTCCTGCCAGTAGCAGACTATTTCCCTGGGGTGCAGCTGCCCCCACATCTTTCGCCCTTTGTATCTGAGAAGGAAGGAGATTATGTCCCCCCTGAGAAACTGAAGCTGCTGGCTTTACAGCGGGGAGAAGATCCAGGTAAGCTGGAGGGTGTTGGCAGGGTGGACAGGCTCCTGTCAGTGGCCCAGGCTCGTGTCCGTGGCCCTTGCCTCTGTGCCCAAGCTAGCCATTTCCCTCTGCTACAGAGCTGTTGGACTTCAGGAAGTCTAGGAGCAAAAAGTCCTTTGTCTTTTTGATTGCGAACCTGAGCCTTTAATGAGCACTCCAGCCCGGAAAGCCCTTTGAACACACTTCCCAAGCATTTGCATTTTAGTCAGGTGTTATTTGACATTCAGAATAAGTGAGCCTGAGTTATCAGTGTTTGCATGGGAGGTGCAAGAGAGGGCCCTGGAGTTTTCTTGAAAGCAGCTCAGCTGGAGCTGTGGGAGCTGTTGGGCCCTTGGTTTGTTTTGTTGTTGGGTCCCTGTTTGGGTTTTTTTTGTGTTTTTTTTTTTTTTTATTTATTATCTTTTTGTGTTTGGGTGTATTGCCTGCGTGTGCCTAAGTGCACTGGTGTTCACGTAGGTCAGAAGAGGATGACAGTTTTCCTCTGGAACTGGAGTTTATAGATGGTTGTTAACTGCTATGTGTGTGCTGGGACTGAACCCAGGTCGTCTGCTAGTGCAGTCGGTGCTGTTAACCGATGAGCCATCTCTGCCTCAGGGGAGCAGTCTTGAGCTGGTTTTGGAAGATAGCAGGCAGCAGGGTCACAGAGGTTGGTGTCTTTGGCTCGTCCTCACTCTGCAAGGGAAAGAATAGACATCCAGGCCTTTCCAAAGTCATCGGCTATCTGTAGGAAACTTGAAAGAGTCAGAGGAAGAAGAGGAGGGAAAGAGGAGAATAGGGAGGAGGAGAGGATGAAGGGGTGATATAATGAGAAGAAAATGAAGAGAGGAGGGGAGATGGAAGCTGCTCAGAAAAAGAGGAGGAGGTGCACCTTTCAGCCTTGGAGGAGCAAAGGAAGGAAGGAAAGGTAGGGACTCACTAGGCCAAGGACCCTGCCTGGGAAGCAGCCTCTTTAGTACAGAGACCAGGAACCAGGGGACCCTGGGCCCCATGAGCTGCTAGCTGCCTTGTGTCCCCAGAAGCCCAGGGTGATGGCAGGCACCGTGAAGTTGGAAGATAAGCAGCGGCTGGCCCAAGAGGAGGAAAGTGAGGCCAAGCGCCTGGCCATCATGATGATGAAGAAGCGGGAGAAGTACCTTTATCAGAAGATCATGTTTGGCAAGAGGCGAAAAATACGAGAGGTAAGGCCCTGCTTGCTTGGTGTGGCTGCTGTGTGCAGCTGCATAGGTGAGACTACGGGCTGCCTGCCAGGCAGACTGTCTCGTCATTCTTCTTACCCTCCCCACCTCCACCCCCAACACCCACTTGACTCAGGCCTGCCTTCATTTTTTGTTCATTTGGCATAGCTGGGAATAGAACCTAGGTCCACTACATAATAGCAAGTTCCTGTCCCCCTGAACAGCAGTTACTAGTCTCTTAAGAGGTCTTAAGGCCCCTTCCTCCTGTTATCTCTGTTATCTGTGCGTGAGTATTGGGTCTGGGAACAGAGCTGTCCCAGCAGACTTGGGAAGTTTTTATTAAGCTTTTCTATTTTCTTCTTATTCCAAAACCACATGTGACGCTTGTTTATATATATATATATAGATAATATATATATATATATATTATATATACATAAATATGGGGTTGGGATAGTTTGCAGTGCTATTGTACTGGGTTAGCATACACAAAATCCTGGATTTGATCCCTGACACCAAATAAACAAAGCAGCTGTGCACCTGAGAACTTTAATCTATGGCACAGAAGTGGCTTCTGTCTCTAGAGTGATCTTTAGGGACAACTCAACAGATTTCTCATACGTGTAGAACATTGTGGCTTCTCACTTAGCCATAACATGGCCTTCTTGTTGCCATTGTGCGGTATGTCCTTGTGTGATGGATTTTGGACTTTCTCTTTTCAGCACAGTCTCAGAAAACATCCCTGACACCCTCCCACCTCTGAATGATTCTTAGGAGTCTGATTTGTACCCCAGGAGACTTCCCTATTGCACCCTCTCTGCCAGCTCCCAGTGAGGTTTGAGTGGCATTTGGCTTCGCTCAGTGGAACTGGTGGAGGACCCAGCAGGTTGCAGAGATGCCTTCTGCTCTGGGAGCCTAGATTCTCTAAGCTGGAAATTTGTGGGTGATAAAATAATGAGTTATAAAGGCAACAGTGGGGGCTGTTTGTTCGGTCTGCAGGATTTTTCTGTGGTAATTCACTTGTTAGCTTTTCTAGAAGTTCTGCTTATAGGGATAGGCTCTAATAGGAAGGCTTCCATGCCCCTCCCTTCCCTACCCCCAGCCTGATTTCTCCCTTCCTTTTCACAGGCCAACAAGCTGGCAGAGAAACGGAAGGCCCATGATGAAGCCGTGAGGTCTCAGAAGAAGGCCAAGAGGGCAAAGCCTGTGTGAGCTCCAGTGTCCCTCACGAGGCCACCCTTGGCCATTGAACATGGTAAAAGCAAGTCATTGGGCCTAAACTTGGTCACAGACTAGACTTGCTTCTTTTCTCCCCAACCCCATATACATACACAGCCTAGCGCCCTCATCCTCTGTAGTATGTGGCAGCTCTAACCTCCTGTGGAGTACCTGCTGCTGTCTCAGGGGAAGAGAAGCCTCTGTCCAGCGCAGTCTGCACTCTCGGGAGTCTTGACTCTTATTCTCCTGTCCATGTCCCATCCTCTCCCCAGCCTTCCATAGCCGGGTGCTGTGATAAGATGAGGACGTGGAGCTTTTGTTATTAAATGGCTGGACTTCTGCAGCCAATTCACTTCTGTGTCTAGAAGCTTTTCTGAGGTTGAAGAGGGGTCACCCAGTCAAGCCCAGATGGGGCCAGGCATACTCAGAACTCTGTCCCAGGATCCCTCCAGCTCCATGCTGCCAAGAAGGAGACAGAGTTTCTGGACTTGGGTGACACAGTTGCCCATGCTAACTCTGAGCCTACTTCCTCGTAAGTTTTGGTTAGAAGTTCTGGAACCTTCCTGAAAGCTGTGCTGAGGGCTGGGGGCAAACTAGTGTCACTTGTTCAGTAAATAGACTATAAACACCAATTGGCTTCTGTTTCTTCCTCCTGGAGCTAATCTGAAAAGTAAAAACCAGTGCCTAAGGGATAGGACCAAAGGGCAGGCATACTCCACCTCTCCCCCAAGTGTGGCCACTGCTGGTAACACAATTCACGACCCTACCGGCAGCTTCCCACCCCATCTGCTGTGCTTTTGCGGATGCCCAGGTAGATTGCCCTTGCCTGGGACTGCCCCTGCTTCATGACAGGGAAGAACACCTTCCCAAGGTCCCTGCCAGGGCATATGGCAGGGAGTGAGGCTGGTCTCTGTCTTCTCTAAGTCTAAGGACTGGTGGCCATGGGCCTGCCTTCATTTTGTGTTCTGCTCTGTAGCAGTGGCTTAACCCACCCTGTGCAAGAGGAAGGCAAGTGCTTGGCAAGCTGTGGCCATGGACCAAAGAACCCAGGGCTGCACTGCTGGCCTCACTGCATCTGTGCGGAAGACAGGGCTCTATCTGGTACTGGGTCTGGCGGGCAGGCACAGAGGACTGGGACTTCTGGAGCCACAGCCCGCACCCCAGGGCATGACTCAGAGTGCTTGCCTGGTGTATGTGTCCTCAGGCCACAAGGGCAAGGAGCAGCCCATCAATATAAGAAGCCTGGCAGCCAAGCCTGATGTTGGATTTTCCCCATTCCAGATCCCAGAAATGGCGGGGGCATGGGGACTTCCCCATGCTCCACTGGGTGGCAGGCTGGTTCTCTGTGGCCTGCAGCTGAGGCTGAGAATTCTGAAGTAGCCCCCAGTCTTGGATCTGCTGTGGGGTGAAGGTGGACATCCTGAACCTGGACAGGCACATCCTGCACCCCTGCTCTTAGCCCTGATGAGCACCCGGAGGGAAATCAGCCATCCAAAACCAAAAGACAGGACCCTTTGGAGCTACAATCCCCTTGTGCCCTGAGAGATCAGGACTCCCAGCTGCTTCTGGTGCCAAAAATGTGTCCCTTACGTAGCAAGGCAGCCCTTCCTTGGGTCTTGACCAATGCTCCAAGTAAAGCCACCTTTTACGCACAGCCCAAGCTCCCTTCTCAGCACTATCACCAAGCCCCAGGAACCCTCCATTCTCTGGCTGGGGGCTCTGCCAGGCCAAAGGACCCATGGCAGGACAATGGTCCCTCTGGCCTGTTGGAGACAAGTGGGCCTTGTTGGCCTGGCGGCGGGGGCGCCCAAAGGACTTGAATGCAGCTTCTGTGCCTCCCGGGCAGGCGCGCAGGGGACAGGATGGGGGAGGGGGCCAGGCTCCCATTGGTGGTGGCCACGGGGGCAGGGCCATACTGGTGGCCTCACCTGGCTGACAGTGGTGACAGTGGGTGAGGCAGCCGCTGCTGCTGCGGCGGCGGGGCGGAGGCATGGACCAGGCCTGGCAGAGCTCGGGGCCCGGGTGAGTGCGCCCCGCCGCCCAGTGAGCGGCCTAGGGAGCCCCCCCTCCCCGGGGGCCCTGGGCGGACCTGCCACGCTGAGCCCAAGGAGAACCGGGCCAAGGTACGTCGGGAGGCCTACATGCATGCTGGCTTGTGCACTGCCTCAGTCTACTACCTGAGCACCCTGCCCACACTGCCCCCGCCGACAAACTGGCGCAGCATGCCCTCCGCAACCAGGGGCACAGGAGTGCCTTAGCGACTCCAGGGCCTCTGTGTCCTGCAGGCTCAGGCTGGTACTTAACCCTTGCCGGGGGTTTTTCCCAGACCCTCAGTCCCTGAAAGTGAGGTGGGTGGGTGGGGCTGGAGAAGGCTGGCTGCAGTGCTGGGCGGGAGCTGAGTTTGTTAATGATTAATCTTGGACACCAGGGCCTAGGCCGTAGTGGAGGAGGGAGGGCAGGACTCTCCCCTTTCCCCACCTGCCTTCCCCAAGGGGCAGCTGACCCAGCAGGACTGGGGGTCATGGCCGGAGATGAACTCTTGTGCTTGAGGAAGGTCCTGCTGATATTTCCCCTGAGAAGGCACAAGACCACCAAGGAGAGGCTTGTGGGGCAGGAAAGGGAACCATATGTGCAATTGTACGGTTCTGGGGTCCTGGACCAGTGCTCCTCCGGGGAGTCCCCAGGTTGGTCTGCTCCCTTGATGGCAGGCCAGCACTCTGATAACAGCAGTGGTCACTCCTTTTCCCAGCGGAGAACCTTCCCCACACCCCCGCCCCCAGCTGTCAGTGGGGTAACATACATCTGGCTGCAGTAACCCACACGAGAGGGATGATAGCAGGCCTGACACCTGATCACTGGGGTTACTGTGGTGACCAGTGCCATGGCAAAAAGAAAGGGGTGTGGAGAGAGGAGGTCCAACCAGAACTGTCCACTGTGGGGGGTGTAACCTGAGGTCCAGAGGGCATGAGGCTTGTCCGGGGCCACTGGAGCAGCGCAGTGGGGCATACCTGGCCCTACAGGGCGATGTTGCTCCTTATCTAGAGAGAGTACTGAGGCTCCAGGAGAGTCAGTGACATCCTCAAGGTCACAATTCTTCAAAAGTGGGTGAGTTCACTGCAGATGCCAGCACTTTGCGTGGTCCCCATCTCAGGACCCCAGTTCTGCCTGACTGAAGTTCTAGCCTCTTGGATCTTCTTGACCCCTATCAAGACCCCTCCCCCCTTGCCTGGCTCCCGGCTCTGCCTGACACTCCGGGTGGGCAGGCTGTTACCCTGGGAGCCGGATGAAACAACAGAGCCCTGTTCCCAGTTATCACCTCAGGTTGCTTTATCCCCTGCTTCTTACTCTGGCACAGCCTTGCCTACAGGAAGCTCCCTGTGGACAAAGTGCTTCCTCTGCATCATCCCTCTCCCTTACTGGGTTCTGTGCCCTCTTGTCGTCCAGCAAGGGCTAAGTATGTCCCCTGCAGTGCTTCTCACTGGGCTTCAAGTCCCTGTACAGAAAACTGATTAACTTGGGAGGGGCTTCTTGCTTTGCTTTGACTCTAGATAGGACAAGGCAAGAGTGAGCGGAAGTGCCCCCAAGGGTCACCAGACTGGGGACCTCCGGAATCACACGGGAGGGCTAATGGAAACGATTGTCTCTCACACCGCACACAGAGAAGGCCCCCAGTGGTGGTTCCTGGCCTCTGTGCACCCTGGCAAGTCTGTCCCCTATTGCTCAGTTTTTGTTGGGTGTGGAATTGAAGGTCTTGGACAAGCTGAATATGTAACATTGAAATGCATTCCTTGGAGGGCAATGATGGCACTTTATGCATTTAGACTTAGAGAGCCGCATCCCATGCCAGTGACACCTGGAAGGATCTGAGTGCTCCGTGGCCGTAACCAGATTTACCTAAGTGTGCCAGGCACCGTGTCAAAAGCTATGCATGCCTCACACCATTGGTTCTTCCCAGCAAGCCCGCAGGAGCATGGCTTAAAAGAGTTGGATCATCCTGTGGAACAGGGGGTGCGTGGCAAGTTAGGAACATCTGTAAGTCCTTTCTATCAAGCCATCGTGTAAGCAGACAAATGGATCACCATCCTTTAAATACTACCATAGGCATATTACAAAGTACACAGAATGTTTATTGCTGACTCCTACTTACCCCCAGAGAAAGATGGAGGAGGAGGAATAAATGAGATTTTTCGTGATACTGCAAAACTTAAAATTGCCTTCCAAATCATCAAAGAACACCTCCTCTTCTCAGTCACCAGGCCTAGAACCATTCTGCGTCTGTAACTCCACACAAGGGACAGTTGGGTAACAAGGTGTCAGGCCTGGGAGCTTGGAGGTGGTCCTATGAACCAGCAAGTTAAGTTAAGATCAGATGCCCTGCCGGATGGTGCTCCCATCTCTGCACTAGTCCCCTGCTCCAGAGTCCCAGAGTGAGGATGTTTCTTGCAAGGCACTCTCAGAAGCAGACCCAACCTCTCCTGACTGCACCTTTTGCTGAGCATGCCACACTTCCGACTCTGATCCAGCATCGCTGCTCTTTCCCTTTTAGGACACGTTCAGAGGGCAGTACACCTGCCCCAGGAGCAGTGGGGTGGGGCCGGCTCCTGCTAGCCACAGCTTCTCCAGCCAGCCTAGGTTTTCCACGATGGAAATATCATATGTCAGTTTTATTTTTATCCGCTCTCTCTCCTCTCTCTCTCTCTCTCTCTCTCTCTCTCACTAGAGAACAACTCATGGGAGCAGGTTTTCTCCCTCCACCACGGGGGGTCCAAGCTCAGGTCATCTGTCTGGGTGGCAAGTCCGTTACCTTGTTGCTTTCCTGTTTATTTATTTGTGAAAATTTTATTTATTTTTATTTTTGTGTCTGAGTCTAATTGATTGCATGTTAAATGTAATGCACCATGTGTGTACACTGCCCCTGGATGGCAGAAGAAAGCATTGGATCCACTGGAGTGACTTACAGATCAGATGGTTGTCAGCTGCCATGTCAGGTTGTAGGGATCTGAAATCTGGGGTGCCCTCTAGAAGAGCAGCCTGTCGTTTCTTAACTCTGGCTTGTTACTGTTAAATTTTACTTTTTTCCAATGAATATAGAATGCTGGAAAAATAATTGCGATGTATATAATTTTTACAGAATAAATGCATTATGAATAGTAAATGGTCTTGTTCCCTGAGGAAGTATACTTTATATTTGGGTATCTTTTCAGTCTTTTTAATAAGTAAATAATGCACGGCTTTGCTCTGTATGAATAAGTTCATTCTCTGCAGTGCATTATGAAGCAGCTCTTTTTAACCTCTGAACCTCAGTCTCCTTGTCTGTAAAATGGACATAAAGGGTCTGTGAACATTGGGGAAACTGTAAATAATAGTTGGAAACCACCAGATTCCATCTTGAGTCCTGAAAGAAGACACAAAGTTACTTCTTTACCTAATGTGCTGTCCTCGGCTCATATTCTATTACCTTCAACTGCAAGGGAGAATGGGAACTGCGGTCCATCAATATGGCCATGGAAATTGGAAAGCATACATTTCCTCCTTCAGGAAGCCTCGCTGAGACCGCCCCTACCCCTTTCTCCACTGGGTCAGGTGTTGTTGGTGTGGCAGCAAGCCTCAGCTAACGTTTCCTCCATTCCAGCAGTTCTTTCTTCTGTCTTCCCGGGGATTGGGAGCTCCACACTCCCTACAGGAGGTGTCATGTACCTCTGTGAGTGTCCACAAGCAGACCAGTAGAACACTATTATGTAGCGGGGCTTAGGGTGGCATGGCATTAATTCCAGCACGCAGGAGGTGGAGGCAGGAAGATCTTGTGCGTTTAAGGCAGCCTGGTCCTGCTAGCAATTTCCGACAGCTGACTACAGGAAACCCACTTTTTGGAGAGAGAGAAGAGGAGAGAGAGAGAGAGAGAGAAGAGAAGAGAGGAATGGAGTTAACAAAAATGAAGTGTGCCTCCCCCGATAGATCCATGCCTTCATCTACAAGAATATAGGAAAAGCATAAAACAGCTGGAACCAAAATCTTAATAGCAGTGCACTATCTGAATGGGACTTTCTTTGTCATAATTGGTTTTGGTGTTTTGTTGTTTTTTAACAAGTCTCAGTACATAGTCCATGCTGGCCTCAAACCCATGACCCTACGCGTCATGGCAAGCAACCAATGTATTCATTCTTTCCTTATATTTTGTGTTTCCCAGAATTTCTTTTATGAATGTTTACTGCTTTTAACATTTAAAATATGGATAAGTTTTTGGTGGAGAAACTATGAGGTCACCAATACCTTGGGAAGACTCCCCAACCCTCCACAGCTCAAGAGGGTCCGATTCTATTCTGGTCTCTCCTTCTCTCCACCCACCCCATGCTGGGGCATCTGAGTTCCACTCCACCCCCACCATATTGCATGAGGTGCAACCAGGAATCCCCAGTGAGAGTGTGGGGTGTATATGGGGCATTAGGAATTCCTCAAAATACAACAGGACACTGCTCAGTTCAAGTCCACATCTCATAAATCACATTCCCTGCGTGGGATTCACTTCATAGAACTGTCTTCGAAGTAGATCAGCCCAGAAGGCAGAAGAGTCACTGAAAGTTAAGAAGAAAAGAAAAAAGAGAACACTTGCACAGCCGAACGCTAGGAGTAGTTTGGTGAGAAGAGCTGATACAATAATGACCTTTAGGAATTGAGCTTTACAGGGCTGTAGAAGATGGCCGTAAGCAGTTAATAGCACTGACCCGCTGGTAGAAGACCAGGGTTCGATCCCCAGCACCCACATGGTGGCTGAGAACCGTCTGTAACTCCAATTCCAGGAGAACTCCATTTTCCAGGGGAATCCGACAACCCTCTTATCCGACGCCCCTTCTGACCTCCGCAGCATTGCAATGACACGGGTGCACACAGCCTACATACAGACGATCATTACTTTAAAGAATAAATAAATAAATAAAATTTAAAAAAAGGGGAAAAAAAAATGACTTTATTAGGAAGAAAAGGGCCTTGAGACCATGCCTGGAACGTAAAAGGAAAGAAAGGCTTCCCTTTAGAACCCAGAGAGGAACTTCATTGAGGGATAGCTTGAAGCAAGAATAAGAGATAGCCATTATGGACAGATGACGAGGGCAAGCCCAGAGCAGAGAGTCTTCGGACAAGTCCCTGGAACAAAGGAAACACCTGGCTCCTATATCCTTTCAAGGAGTGATGGGAAGTTTTACCTAGGAGATTTAGTCTGGGATAGTCTTCACAACAAGGATCATGGAGGAGTCAGGTACTGCGCAGGACCATAAATTAAAAGCTATAAAAACCACAGCACAGGGGCTGTTGAGATGGCTCTTGTGGTTAAAGCACTAAGCCACAAGCCTGAACGACCTAGTCTGGGCTTAACCCTCACATGGTGGGAGAGAACTGACCTTCACAAATTGTCCTCTGACCGCCCTGGCGCACCAGGCACATGCATTCCCCATGCACAATAAATAAAAATGTAAAGGTTTTAAAAAGACACGACCATCTTCTTCTCTGTCCCAGTGAGAGAGAGTGGTGTGACCTCATTGCTTCAGGCTGTAGGATCTGGCTTCCAGAGCGGCCAGCATCTTAAAGGGGTAGGCCCATGACCTAACAAGTGCAAGCCTGCTTCTAGAACTCAGTGATCTTGGATCTCTAGGTCTTGGAGGGTTCCTTGGTGCTGCTGCTAGGACGGGGTATAGCACGGAGGAGGAAGGGCTCATAGCAAGTATCGGATGCCCACTGTTCCCTGGGAGCTGCTGGCTCTGCTCAGTGGAAAGAAAGGACTCTCAAAAAAACCATTCCTTCCTTCCTTCCTTCTTCCCTTCCTTCCTTCCTTTCCTTCCCTTTCCTTCTTCCTTCTTCCTCTTCTTCCTTCTTTCCTTCCTTCCTTCTTGATTTTTTTTTTCCAAGACATGTTCTCATGTGGCATGCCCTGGCTGGGCATAAGATCTTGAAACCTTGCTATGTATCCAGAATGACCGTTAACTCACAGTGATATCCACCTGCTTAAATACGGAATCAAAAGGTATGTGCTACCAGGCCACGCAGACCTGGATTGGAATTCCCAGTCCTTCCTCTCCTTAGTGCTAAGATTATAGATGTATAGCACCACATCCAGCTCTATTGACTTTTTTTCGGTCTTTTTTTGATAAAGGGTCTCCCTGTAGCTACCTGGAACTCACTGTGGTAAGACCAGCTGCTTGAAACGCAGCCAGAGAATCTGACTAACGTCTTGCTCCTGAGTGGTGGGAGTAAGATGTCCGACCACGCGCGGCTTTGACTTTTTTTTTAACTTTGTTTTTATTTTAGTTGTTCTGTAGTGTATGAATGTACTGTCTGCATGCAGGGTCTGTGCAACCGTGTTCCGTGCATGCCGCGGAGGTCAGAAGAGGGTCTCGGATTCCCCGAAACTGAGTTCTCCTGAATTGGAGGTGACGACGTTCTTGCCGCCATGTGGGGTGCTGGGGTCGAACCCGGGTCCTCTGCAAGAGTGTCGGTGCTCTTAGAACGGCGAGGCTATCTCTCCAGCCCTGACTTTTTTTTTTTAAGAAGCAGGATCTTTTATTAGCGTTGCTGCATCACTCTCTGTGTGGCGGAGGATGACCTTAAATTCCTAATTCTCTGGCCTCTCCCTTCCAAGCTGGCGGGCCACTGTACCCACATTTACAGGCTATTATTAATTAATGGTAACCTGCACCTTTAGAGCTTTCTGCCTGAGCCTTGCAGAGGTTGTGGTCATCAGTGCTGAAGGAAGAAAGCAGGAGGCCTTTCTGGACGCTGGAGACTCTTCTGACCAGGGATACAAGCAAGGAAAAGGAACTGAACCTAAGATTGCTATGCTGGCTAAGTCTGGGCCTGGGTTTTAGGCCAAGGTGCTTAGGATTAGCTCCTCCTGCCAAGCCTCTGGGAAAGCAAGCCTCTCCAGCTCCACCCACCAAACCTATGAGCGTAGTCCAGGCCCTGTGGGTGACCCCATTCCTTCCTCATATAGACTGCCCAGAGTGGGTTGTACCCTTTGATGTAAGGCCTCGAACTCAGAGATACCTTATTTCCTGCAGCCTTCCCAGGCTGTTAGTGGCTCACACCCCTGTAGATTCAGATAAACATCAATACCTGGTGTGTCTCAGCATCTTCACGTCTGAGAGTCTGACACATATATTTGGACCCTGGCTTTGCTCTACTGTTGGCACGGCTTTTTCCTCTCTGAACCTTGGTTTCTTTCCCTGGGGGTGGACCCATGGGGGTGCTTGGCACAGAGAAGCCGGGAGGCTTAAATGAGATAACCCCATAGAAAGATCACTTCACATCCTGCCTCCCAGTCCTCACAGTCTGCAAGCCTGTCCCAGGGCTCTCTGCAGGGCTCTGCAGTTGCTGTGTCCTTGGCCCAAGGACATCCAAAATTTTGCTGAGCCTTTGGGTGGAAGAGCTGCCTGGCTGTTGGGGTCGAGAGAGAGAGAGATGAGAGAGAGAGAGAAGAGAGAGAGAGAGAGGCCAGGGATCACCTAGGGCTGCCCAGCCAAGTGGAAAGGAGAGATGGCCAGAGCAGCGTTTGCCAGGTGCTGGGCATTCCACTCATTATCCCTGGGAGGGAGCTCATAAATATTCACACCCACTGGAGAGGGTGGCAGGAGCCACCAGGTGCCTGCTGGTGTCATTGGAGCATTCCTGTCTCTGAATGCAGAGGCAGCCTGGGTGTTGGATTTGGTTCAAGTTGGGAGAAGAGAGGGGCAGCCAGTCACAGCCCAAGGTGAGTGTGTCCCCTGTGCCCCCAGCATGGAGCAGGGAGACTGCGTGCGGAGAGCATTCTCACCCGGCCTTACCATCCTGGCTGGGTTTCATGGTGTGCAGAACGTGGTGGGTGAATCCCAGTTCTCCTTCGGTGCTGTGGGGACCTTGCTGAGCAGGAGGATGTTGGGCTGGCCTGCTGTCAGTCATAGGGGCCCACATGGCTGGGGAAAATAACAAGGGAACCGCCTGTCCTAAGTGTCTGGGTCTCTCGCCACCATGGGCAGAGGAGGTAGGGACCCAAGTTCTAGTCCTAATTCTACTGCGGCTGTGCTGTATGACCTTGAGGGCGCTCCTGCCCTCGTGGGTTTGGCCTCCCTGCTTCTCTGGAGACCATGAGGCTCAGACTGCACTGAGGTCATTCTTGAACCTGAGACCTTAGACTTGGGGCTGTTACCCATATTACTGTCTTGGGCCTGGACGCACAACTGGATGAAGCCAGGCTGGGACCCTGGAGGGTCATAATAAGAGTCACCAGTGGCAGCCCACCTCAGCAAGTGTCTGCTCTGTGCCAGCCCCATGCCCGCATGTCCCAACCCTGTTAGCACCCTGTGATGGAGGAAAATGTTGGCAATATTTTGGAGGAAGAAACTGGGACCCAAGAGATGGGCAAGCCTTGCTTAAGTGCAACAGCAAAGGAAACAAAAGAGCTAAGATTTTGGTAAGGTTTAGTAGTAAAACGGTTAATTTCAGGGGGTTGTTCTCCATTGTGGAGAGAAGGGTGCACACAGCGGAGGCACAAACACGGAGGGCAGAAGGACAACGGGGGAGCCAGGTCCGTCCACCAGTGTGGGGCGGGGGAGCGGTACGTCATAGTCTTAGGGTTGAAGGTGGCCAGGTACGTGAGCCGTGCGAGCCATCTCGACTGACGCCAAGGGGGTAGTGTCTGGGGGCGGGAAACAAGGGCGTCAGGTTGTCGAGCTCATCGCCGCAAGGGTACCTAGTCCCCCTCCGCCTGCGTGAGCGGGGGGGACGCAAGTAGTGCGCCAACCCGCAGTAGAGCTGGGACTTCGAACCAGGCCCCACCTGAGGGGCTGCGTCTGTTCTGGCGCTCTTGCGTGGCTCGTCACATGCCTCGCACTCTACAGGCAATGTGTTGTGTATAACGTGATTCGCACATAGATTTCCAACACGTTAGCTTATTCATAGGGGTCATTTAGTTGGTTTAAACATGTAAAAATTTATGACCATCTTATGTTATGTTTTTTATGTGTATGAAATGTACGGTCTGCAGGGAGGTGGGTGCACCCGGGCATGCAAAATGCTGCCGGAGGTCATGAAGAGGGTGGTTGGATTCCTCCCTGAAACTGGGTTTAAAGATGGTTTCGAGCGACCATGTGGGGTGCTGGGAATCAGACTACCCGGATCCTCTGCAAGACAGTCCAATGCTCTTTACTCTGAGAGCCATCTTTCCACGCTCCTAAACAATTTTTTTTATTTTTTTTATGTGTCATGATGCTACTGTTGTGCAAATGCGGGTTTGGTGCACCCGTGTCATGCAAGGCCGCGAGGTCAGAAGAGGGTGTCGGATTCCCTGGAACTGGATTCTCTCGCTGATATTTGGAGTTACAGATGGTTATCTCAAGCTTGCCTGTGGGTGCTGGGGGATGGAAACCCGGGCTCTCTGCAAGAGCAGTCCGGCACTCTCATCCGCTAGGCCATACCCTCCAAGCCTCCTCCTAAACATTTTAAAAAAGATATATTTATTATTATAGTTTATGTGTATGAAGTGTTTTAACCTGCATGTAATGAAAATGTTACCTCTGTTGTACAATGTCTCAGAGGCCAAGAGGTGGGTGTCAGATCCCCTTGGAACTGGATGTTAGGATGAGTTGTTAGCATGCATGGTAAGGTGCTGAGAAATCAAATCTGTAGTCCTCTGCAGAGCAAGTGAGTGCTCTTGAAAAGCTCCCTCACCCAATTTCTCCTGGCTTATTTATTATTTATTTATTATTTATGTTGGTATTTTTAACAAGGTCATGGTCTGTAGCCATTCTGGTCTCCAACTCAAAAACCTTAGCCTACTGAGTGCTAGGGTTATAGGCAAGGACTTCATGCATAACAGCAAATGTATTAGATTTTTTTTTGAGACAACTTTAAAAGTTTCAACTATTATTATTATTATTAATTATGGTACTACACTACGTCTTTCGTGATGCTGGAGAGAGAACACTAAGGGCGCATGCACATGAAGCAAACTCTACCACTGAGCCCCACACACACTAAAGCCCTCATGGGGGCCTCCACATACATGTGGCTCACACTCATGACCCCCACAGTTTGTCTGTCTCACCCGTAGGTTATCTCCCATGTGATTGTCACTGAGGTGGTGACTGCAGCCCCACAGTCTTAGCCATGCTGATCCCTCAGCTGCCCGGCCCTGGAGTGCCATTTATCAAACATTCACCAGGTACCAGGCTCCGGAATCTCAGGATGATTCACCTGTAGCTGATTACAAGGGGGAAATGTCTCCTATGAGGCAGGGCTGCTTCCTGATCAATAATAATGATGATGGCTCATTATCATGGCTATTAATAATTAACACTAATCCCCCATCAGTAGAACCCCAAAGCCTTGGGGCTGTTCTTGTCCAAGCCCGGCTCCTGGCTGCTGGCCAACCCCTGTGTCCCCTCAGTTTGCAGAGGGCCTCTTCTGTGCTCATCAAGGGCCTATGAGCCCTGAACTTGCTACTGTGTTTCCACCATCTGCAGGCAGAGACAGGCTCAGAGAGGGAGATTTTGTGGCCAAATTCACATAATCCAGGCAGGAGGGGGGGTGACCAGCCTCGGATACCCTAGCAGGCTGCCTCAGGAGAACCAGCCTCCAGGGTCCCCTTCTTCCTGACTGCTGGCTAAGGCGAGACTATTCTGTGTTCCTGAGACAGAGCCCCCCCACCATGCCTTGGCCTTCTTGGGCATGTACTTCCCCCAGGCTTGGGCTGCCCCCGGCAGGCCCTGCTGGCAAAGGAGGATGCTGCATATTAGAGGTTCACGGCCCTGGTCTCAAAATTCTGCCCCATCTTTGCCTGGTGAGTGACTCTGCAAGCCATGTCACCTCTTGAAACCTCAATTTACCCGTGTGCAAAATGCAGTGACTGTGAGGTGCAGTGGCACTTACTGAGTGGAGTCAGTTAAGTGCCGTGGAGACACTCACTCCTATCCTAGGCCTGGCTCTGAGGGGAGCTTCAAAGTATCCTGAGAGAGGGGCTGGTAGATAGCTAGCGGTTAGAGCTGCGGCCGCTCTTACTAGAGGCCAGGGTGTCGAGTCCCCACACCCACATGCGCTGGAGCAGATGTCCTGAACACTTCCAATTACCAGGAGAACTCGCAGTTCCAGCGGGAAATCACCGAGAATCTCCCTTCTGACCTCCGCGGTTTGCAGACACGGGTGCACAAACCATACTGCAGACAGTAAATTCAACAATACAGAATAAATAAAATTAAAAAAAAAAACTTAAAAAAAAAAAAACAAAGTATACCCTGAGAGAGAATGGAATGGCCCTAAGATTCAGCAGCCGGCAGGGCTCAGCCCAAACAGGAGTGTGACAGGGTTTAAGAAAGCCCCAAAGGGAGAATGAGTGAACGATGAGCCAGTGATACTCTGAGGGTAGGAGACATACTATGCTGGATTGGGCAGGTGGCGCCTGATTGGTCGTTCAGGAGACTGGTCTGCCCCCTGCTGGCGGTCCTCCGCTCCAGACCTCCGCTACTACAGCTTCCCAGAGTTGCAGAAGCTGCCATGGTGAGTGGACTGCTGGGGCAGGGTGGGTCTTCAGGATTTCCAGAGGGCCAGCCACAAGAATCTTGATCTCACTGCATTATAATGCCAGAAAAATGAAGACCCTGGCCTTTACTGTCTGTTTGGGGCCTGAGCCTGAGTCTGTGAGGTGACTTTTGCCTGGGTTTCTGGAGAGGAGGCTGGTGGCTGACAGGAACTTGGAGGGGCAGATTTGTGGTTAGTGACACCCCCCTTTTACCCTACCACATCTCGTTGACGGCAGGCAGCGGACTGTCTGGGGCTCAGGAGGGTTGCAACCAATATTCTGAGTGATATCAGTGTGCTGGCCCATCTCAGGAGGCTCCCAATGGCCTAGCCAGACTCCTCTCTTCAGCCTTTCTAATTTATAGGTGAGAAACAGACTTCAAGGAGGTTCCTGGCTTGTTTGAAGTCCACAGTGCTATGTCCCAAGCCCAGGCCTGAAGATCTCCTCTGGGAACCCACCTTGACTGGCCTTATCCCTTCAAAGCAACTTTAATTTGCTCAGATTTCATTTGTTTGTTTGTTTGTTTGGTTGGTTTGGTATGAGACAGTGTCTCACTATGTAACCAGCTAGCTCCCCTAGGATTTATAGTCATATGTCACACACCTGATTTGCACATTGTAAACTGTAAAAACATATAATGGATGTTTTTTACACATGGTAGAAGTCTTGTCTGCAATGGGTGCTTAATCCCCAGCCTGGCAAAATAGTTATATAATATTTTTTGCCCTTTTTTTCTTTCTTCCTTTTTTTTTTTTTCTTTGAGACAGGGTCTCACTACATAGCCCTGGTGCTAGAACTACCCGTAGAACCAGGAGTGGCCTCAGACTCACAGAGATCCCACCTGGCTCTGCCTCCAAGTGCTACAGGTGTGGCCAACCTTGTCCTTTCCTTCTTACAGAAAGTAGTAGTATGCCGCCTTGTAAAAATGCAACCATGGGACTGGAGGGATAATGCATATGTTAAGAGACCAATTTGCATCTTGCAGAGAAACCTGGGTTCAATCCCAGCATTCCACATGGCAAGCCAACGACCATCCTACTCCAGTTCCAGGGAATCTGACTCTTCTTCTGACCCCGGTAAGGCATATTGACAAGACACATGGGTGCATAGACACATGCAGGCAATTACACTCATACACATAATAAAAATAGTAAGTAAAAAAATAATTTTTAAAATGGCAACTTACTATGAAACCATTATGATATACGGCTTTAGAGAGAATCCACATTTCTGTGTCCTCCCCAGCTCTGCTGGGAGGGGAACATCTGGAATGTAGAATGTAGTTGAGTGTCTTCAACCCCAAATCTGCTCCGAAATCTGAAGCTTTTTGAACATCAACATGATGCCACAAGTTAAAATTCCACACCTGACCTCATGTAATAAATCACAGTCAAAACACAGGTTCTGGGGGCTAGAGCAAATGGCTCCATGTGGTTAAGGCACTGCCGTGTTTGCAGAAGACCAGGGTTTGAATCCCAGTACCCACAGGCAACTAAACAACCACCTGAAACTCTCATTCCAGGGAGCTGATGCCTTCTTCTGTCATAGCCAAGACGATTTGCAATGACATAGTGCCCTACATACATGCAGTCAATCACACAAAATAAATATCAATTTTTTAAACATAGGTGCCCTTAAAAAGTATTTCTATCTGTGTGTTTGGGTAATATAAAAAAAATGAATTTCATGTTTAGGCTTGGGTTCTATAGCCAAGATATCTTGTGTGTGGTGTGTGTACATGTGTGTGCATGTAGTGGGTACACGTTGTACATGTATCAGCATGTGAAGTCTGAGGTCAACATAAGGATTCTTCCTCATTGCTCTCCCACCTTATTTTTGAGGCAGAGTCTTTGCTCTCACTGATCCAGGAGGTCCATGATTGGCTAGGCTGGCTGCTGGAAGCTGCAGAAACCAACCTGTCTCCACCTCCCCAGCGCTGATTCTAGCTGTGCACCACTGTACCTGAGTTTTTCAGGGGGATTGAACTCGGGCATTCATGCTTGTTAGTCAGCATTTTACTAACTGAGCCTGTCCTCCCTAGCCCTCCAGAAGATCTCTCCTTTATGTAAAAACCTAGAACATTCGTTTCTAAGCATGCTTGGTGAAAGGGATTATTCAAATCTGCAGGGCCCTTCACCCTCTTTTGCCTCTCTGGGCCCATCATGTGGTATTTTATGGTTTCTAATCGTCTCGTCCCCACCTGTTGGTGGTTTAAAAAAATACTTTTATGGGTGAGAACTAAAAAAAAAAGCGTTAAAGCAACCGACCTGCTCTTACAGAAGACCCGGGTTCGAATCCCCAGCACCCACATGGCGGCTGAGAACCATCTGAAACCAATCCAGAAACTCCAGTTCCAGAGGAACTCCAGCCAATCGACCCTTGTCTGACCTCCGCGGCATGCATGACACGGTGCCAAACCTGCATGCAGACAATACATTCATACACATACAGAATAAAAAAATTAAAAAAAATATTTTTAGAGCGGAGGGATGGCTATTAGGGGGTTTAAGAGCACAACTGCGTCTTGCAGAGCTGGGGTCATTCCCCAGCAACCCACATGGTGGCTAAGACCGTCTTTAAGCTCCAGTTTCCAGGGGAATTCGATGCCCTCTCTAGCCGTCCGCAAGCATTGCATTACAACACAGGTTGTACCAACCTACATTCAAGACAGCCACCATACAATATGCAAAAGAAAATAAAATAAAATACATGTTTATTTGTTTTTAAAGCCATATGGATGTTTTGCCATGTGTGAAATGCACATGGAATTGCAGAATGGTGTCAGATCTCCTGGAACTGGAGTTACACAATGGTCACTAACTTAACATTGGGTGCTGGGAACCAAACCAGGTCCTCCTGGAGAGCGGCCAGCCGTTAAGCTTTAATTGCTGAACCATCATCTCGGCAACCCCATTAGTATTTTTTTTTAAAGATTCAATTTTGATCCAGGCATGGTGGTGCCATGCCTTTAATCCCAACACTCGGAGGCAAGAGGCAGGGGATCCTCTGAGTTCAAGCCCAGCCTGGTCAACAGAGCGAGTTCCGCATCTGGGACTAAAAGGGAGACCCTGTCTCAAAAAAGACAAAACTTCTTTTTTTATGTTATTGTGTTTTCTTGTTTTTTTTTATTTGTGTTGCAATGAGTGTAGATGCCCACGGAGTCATCTAGAGATGACTCCTAGGAAAGGGCCTGATGATGGTCCTTTTGTTCCCTTGCTATTGCTATTGGTCACTGGAGTTGTTTCTAATCAAGGTGCCATGGAAACCCTTGGTACACATGATTTTACACATTTGTCCAAGGTTTCCACATAAATTATAGAACAGCGACGGGTAGAAGGCAAACCTTTGACATCACTGCCCTCTGGAAACAACCTTCCAAGCCCTTGCTCAGCCTACACAGTGAGCAAGGCTTTCTCATTGCCACAAGAGAGGCAAAACTCCCTCTTGGATGGTTTCTCCCTCTGCAAATTGCCTTGCTGTGTCTTTTTCTGTGAGGAGAAGTTTCCAGATGATGAGCTGTCTTGTCAGGACTGGGTGTGGAGGGCCCCTCTCCAGCATGCAGTTGTGTGCACTTTGGGTGACTTCCCCAGGCCTCTTCGCAAGGGAAGTTGCCCTGCTGCTGTGCCCTAGGAGTACTTGGTAATGTGTCATGCATGTGTTCACAGGGCAGGGGATATGACCTCTTGAAGCCTCAAGGGCTCAGTACATGAGCTGGGATAGAAGTGGAAAGTTTTGGGCCTTAGCGTTATAGCTAAGGGGAGGGAGAAAGGCCCTCCAACCAAGCTCTCTCCTGGACTCCAGTTCTGAAGCCTGAACCTTGCCCATTACCACCCACATTTCAGTCACCTGTAGATAAGGTCATTGCATTCAGATCAAACTTCCTTTCAAATAAACAAAAACACCAAGGCATGCTGTTAAAATGAAAGAGTAAGCAATTTTAATATAAGTATGTGTGATATTTGAAACATATACAGGTAATTTTAAAAAATTGATTGCTCATTACTGAAAATCAACAGTTTCAGCAGTCCAGCCTGCTAGCAGAGAAGAAAGGAGTGTGTGGACAGTGACCTGGCTAAATGGAACATCAGAACTGCCTTCTTCCAAGTGGTGGCCTCAGTTCTCCCATCTGCCTTGTTCTTAAGACTGGCTGTTGGGCAGAGGCATTATGCTACCTGGGCAGCATAGAGGGTGGTGTGGGGACAGCGGCTCTGCTTCTGAAACAGAAAGGATTCTGGCCTATTAACAGCCTGGTCCAGGCCTGGGAACACAGGGCACTGAGGGGGTTCTTGTCTTTTTCCCTTTGGACTGCATTTCACTATAAAGCACAAAAGGTCTACAAAGAGCAGTGAGCACTGAGGTCCACACCATATGGGTAACAATTAGAATCGTGCCACAGAAAGTTCTCTCCACCTGTTTCTCCTTCTCTCCTTCATTGAGCTTACCTTCTCTTCTGCATCATGTGTGTGGTGTGTGTGTGTGTGTGTGTGGTGTGTGTGTGTGTTGTGTCCTCCTGACTGCTGGAGGGTTTCCACAGAGCTGGCAAAGGCAGGCCCCTGACGTGGGCCCTGGCAGCCTCTGGGGCCACCTCCTGACTGTGTTCTGTCTGTGCTGCTCCCAACAGGTGCCCGAGATGCCGCTGCTGCCAAAGAAGCGCTGGGAGTCTATGGCCAAGGGGCTGGTGCTAGGAGCGCTCTTCACCAGCTTTCTGTTGCTGCTTTACTCTTATGTGGTGCCCGAGCTCCACCCCAACGTGGCCACCACGTAAGTGACCTGAGGAGTGGGAGTGGGAAGGGGCCTCTCCTCCACAGGCTGTAATGATTGAAGCTTTCTCCTAGACAACCACTCCACACCCTGCACAATGCTGTGCCAGGCAGACATTCCAGAACGCTTGGCACAACCGTGGCTTTAGTGTGCACTTTGATGAAGAGGAGAAAAGGATAGGGGCTGCCTCACAGGAGGGCCGCCTAACACTGTGTCCAGGGTAGAGGCTGCCTCACAGGAGGGCTGCCTAACACTGTGTCCAGGGCTTGAATTATCACTGAGGCTCCAGGAGGTAAGGCGGAGTGTGAGTTGTCCAGAGTTCTCAGCTGACACAGGGCCTGGACTCTTTTCCGTCTTGTGCCTATGTGACCCTGTCCCTATTCCTAAGTACCCGGCTCTTCCACCTCCTCACAGGGTTGCTCAGCTTAGACCTGGCAGACTATACAGCCGGTACTAACGTTAGAATACGCCGTCAATGAAATGCAACGTTCTTTTTTTTTAAATGTTAAATATGGCCCACATGACGTGCGGACGCTTAATCTAGCACTTGGAGTGCTGGAGGCAAGAGCAGCGGATCCTTGTTGTGATTTCAAGGCCAGCTTGGTCTAGCATAGTGAGTTCCAGGACAGCTGGAGCTCCAGGGTAACCGCATACTCAAAAAGACCAAGAAAAAAAGCAAAAAAAAGTAAAAATTGGCAATTTTTAAGCAGGGTCTGGTGGTCATGCTTTTAATCTCAGCAACCTTGGGGCACAGCGCAGGCAGATCTCTGTAAGTTCAAGGCCAGCATGGCTATAGCGAATTCCAGGTCAGCTGGGTGTCAGGAGACCCTGTCTCAAATGGAAGGAGAAGGCTTAGAGGGAGAAGCTTGGAGAAGGAGAAAAGATGTGTTTGAATAAACCGTTCTGACAAGAGCTGCCTGCCTGAATAAACCGCTTTGAGAAGAACGAGTGAGAGGTGCTTTGTTGCTGCGGCTTCATACAAGTGTCCCCTATGAGTGTTTCAAAGTGTTTCATAAAAAGAAACAATGGAATTTTTATTTTTGTGGGTTTTTGGGGGGGGTCTTTTTGAGATAGGGTCTCCCTGGAGCTCCAGCTGTCCTGGAACTCACTCTGTAGACCAAGCTGGCCTTGAACTCACAAAGATCCGCCTGCCTCTGCCTCCCAAGTGCTAGGATTAAAGGCGTACGCCACCATGTTGGGCCATATTTTACATTTAAAAAAAAAAGTTCATTTATTGACAGTATTCTCTAACTAGTACCGGCTGTATAGTCTGCCAGGTCTAAGCTGAGCAACCCTGTGAGGAGGTGGAAGAGCCGGGTACTTAGGAATAGGGACAGGGTCACATAGGCACAAGACGGAAAAGAGTCCAGGCCCTGTGTCAGCTGAGAACTCTGGACAACTCACACTCCGCCTTACCTCCTGGAGCCTCAGTGATAATTCAAGCCCTGGACACAGTGTTAGGCAGCCCTCCTGTGAGGCAGCCTCTACCCTGGACACAGTGTTAGGCGGCCCTCCTGTGAGGCAGCCCCTATCCTTTTCTCCTCTTCATCAAAGTGCACACTAAAGCCACGGTTGTGCCAAGCGTTCTGGAATGTCTGCCTGGCACAGCATTGTGCAGGGTGTGGAGTGGTTGTCTAGGAGAAAGCTTCAATCATTACAGCCTGTGGAGGAGAGGCCCCTTCCCACTCCCACTCCTCAGGTCACTTACGTGGTGGCCACGTTGGGGTGGAGCTCGGGCACCACATAAGAGTAAAGCAGCAACAGAAAGCTGGTGAAGAGCGCTCCTAGCACCAGCCCCTTGGCCATAGACTCCCAGCGCTTCTTTGGCAGCAGCGGCATCTCGGGCACCTGTTGGGAGCAGCACAGACAGAACACAGTCAGGAGGTGGCCCCAGAGGCTGCCAGGGCCCACGTCAGGGGCCTGCCTTTGCCAGCTCTGTGGAACCCTCCAGCAAGTTCCAGGTAGGGACACACACACACACACACACACACACACACACACACACACACACACATGACTGGCAGAAGAGAAGGTAAGCTCAACTGAAGGAGAGAAGGAGAAACAGGTGGAGAGAACTTTCTGTGGCACGATTCTAATTGTTACCCATATGGTGTGGACCTCAGTGCTCACTGCTCTTTGTAGACCTTTTGTGCTTTATAGTGAAATGCAGTCCAAAGGGAAAAAGACAAGAACCCCCTCAGTGCCCTGTGTTCCCAGGCCTGGACCAGGCTGTTAATAGGCCAGAATCCTTTCTGTTTCAGAAGGCAGAGCCAGTCTGTCCCCCACACCACCCTCCTAGCTGCCCAGAGAAAAGCCTCTGCCCCTCTCAGCCAGTCTTAGAAAAGGCAGATGGAGAAACTGAGGCCCACCACTTGGAAGAAGGCAGTTCTGATGTTCCATTTAGCCAGGTCACTGTCCACACACTCCTTTCTTCTCTGCTAGCAGGCTGGACTGCTGAAACTGTTGAGTTTCAGATGAGCAATCAATTTTTTAAAATTACCTGTATATGTTTCAAATATCACACATACTTATATTAAAATTGCTTACTCTTTCATTTTAACAGCATGCCTTGGTGTTTTTGTTTATTTGAAAGGAAGTTTGATCTGAATGCAATGACCTTATCTACAGGTGACTGAAATGTGGGTGGTAATGGGCAAGGTTCAGGCTTCAGAACTGGAGTCCAGGAGAGAGCTTGGTTGGAGGGCCTTTCTCCCTCCCCTTAGCTATAACGCTAAGGCCCAAAACTTTCCACTTCTATCCCAGCTCATGTACTGAGCCCTTGAGGCTTCAAGAGGTCATATCCCCTGCCCTGTGAACACATGCATGACACATTACCAAGTACTCCTGAGGGCACAGCAGCAGGGCAACTTCCCTGGAGGAAGAGGCCTGGGAAAGTCACCCAAAGTGCACACAACTGCATGCTGGAGAGGGGCCCTCCACACCCAGTCCTGACAAGACAGCTCATCATCTGGAAACTTCTCCTCACAGAAAAAGACACAGCAAGGCAATTTGCAGAGGGAGAAACCATCCAAGAGGGAGTTTTGCCTCTCTTGTGGCAATGAGAAAGCCTTGCTCACTGTGTAGGCTGAGCAAGGGCTTGGAAGGTTGTTTCCAGAGGGCAGTGATGTCAAAGGTTTGCCTTCTACCTGTCGCTGTTCTGTGGAAACACTTGGACAAATGTGTAAAATCATGTGTACCAAGGGTTTCCATGGCACCTTGATTAGAAACAACTCCAGTGACCAATAGCAATAGCAAGGGAACAAAAGGACCATCATCAGGCCCTTTCCTAGGAGTCATCTCTAGATGACTCCGTGGGCATCTACACTCATGTGCACATATATACAAACAGAGATACACATACATAACATAAAATTGAAAGTTTTTTGGTCTTTTTGAGACAGGGTCTCCCTTTAGTCCCAGATGGCCTGGAACTCGCTCTGTAGACCAGGCTGGCCTTGAACTCAGAGATCTGCCTGCCTCTGCCTCCCGAGTGTTGGGATTAAAGGCATGCACCACCATGCCTGGATCAAAATTGAATCTTTAAAAAAAAATACTAATGGGGTTGCCGAGATGATGGTTCAGCAATTAAAAGCAGTGGCCGCTCTTCCAGAGGACCTTGGTTTGGTTCCCAGCACCCACATGGTAGTTAGTGACCATGTGTAACTCCAGTTCCAGGAGATCTGACACCATCTGCAATTCCATGTGCATTTCACACATGGCAAAACATCCATATGCATAAAACAAAATTAAAATGTATTTTATTTTTATTTTTTTTCTTCATATTGTATGAGTGTGCTGTCTGAATGTAGGTTGGTACACCTGTGTCATGCAATGCTGCGGAGGTCAGAAGAGGGCATCGAATTCCCCTGGAACTGGAGTTAAAGACGGTTCTTAGCCACCATGTGGGTGCTGGGAATCGAACCAGGTCCTCTGCAAGAGCAGTTGGTGCTCTTAACCCCTGAGCCATCTCTCCAGCCTCTAAAAATATTTTTTTTAATTTTTTTTAATTTCTGTATGTGTATGAATGTATTGTCTGCATGCAGGTTTGTGCACCCGTGTCATGCAATGCCGCGGAGGTCAGAAAAGGGTGTCGGATTCCCTTGGAACTGGAGTTCTCCTGGAATTGGAGTTTCAGATGGTTCTCAGCCGCCATGTGGGTGCTGGGGATCGAACCCGGGTCTTCTGTAAGAGCAGTCGGTGCTCTTAACCGCTAGGCCATCTCTCCAGCCCCAAAAATATTTTTTTAAAACCACCAACAGGTGGGGAGAGACGATCTAGAACCATAAATACACATGAGGGCCCAGAAGAGGCAAAAGCAGGTGAAGGGCCCTGCAGATTGAATATCCCTTCACCAAGAATGCTTAGAAACGAATGTTCAGGTTTTTACATAAAGAGATATCTTGGAGGGCCTAGGGAGACAGCTCAGTTAGTAAAATGCTGACTACACAAGCATGAATGCCCGAGTTCAATCCCCCTGAAAAACTCAGGTACAGTGGTGCACAGCTAGAATCAGCGCTGGGGAGGTGGAGACAGGTGGGTTTCTGCAGCTCTCCAGCCAGCCAGCCTAGCCAATCATGGACCTCCTGGATCAGTGAGAGAACTTGCCTCAAAAAATAAGGTGGAGAGCATTTGAGGAAGACATCCTTATGTTGACCTCTAGACTTCACATGCATGTGCATACATGTACACGTGTACCCATACATGCACACACATGTACACACACACACACACAAGATATCTTGGCTATAGAACCCAAGCCTAAACATGAAATTCATTTTTTTATATACCCAAACACACAGATAGAAATACTTTTTTACAGGGCACCTATGTTTTAAAAAATATTTGATTATTTTATTTTGTGTGTATTGCCTGCATGTATGTAGGTGCACCTATGTCATGCAATCGTCTTGGATGACAGAAGAAGGCATCAGATCCCCTGGAATGAGAGTTTCAGGTGGTTGTTAACTGCCTTGTGGGTACTGGGATTCAAACCCTGGTCTTCTGCAAACACAGGCAGTGCTCTTAACCACTGAGCCATTGCTCTAGCCCCCAGAACCTGTGTTTTGACTGTGATTTATTACATGAGGTCAGGTGTGGAATTTTCCACTTGTGGCATCATGTTGATGTTCAAAAAGCTTCAGATTTCGGAGCAGATTTGGGGTTGAAGACACTCAACTACATTCTACATTCCAGATGTTCCCCTCCCAGCAGAGCTGGGGAGGGACACAGAAATGTGGATTTCTCTAAACCGTATATCATAATGGTTTCATAGTAGTTGCATTTTAAAAATATATTTTACTTACTATTTTTATTTTATGTGTATGAGTGTATTGCCTGCATGTGTGTACATGCACCTGTGTCCTGCAATGCCTACGGGGTCAGAAGAAGGAGTCAGATTCCCCTGGAACTGGAGTTAGGATGGTCGTTGGCTGCCATGTGGATGCTGGGAATAGAACCCAGGTTCTCTGCAAGAGCAATTGGTGCTCTTAACCAATGAATTATCCCTCCAGTCCCATGGTTGCATTTTTACAAGGAGCATACTACTACTTTCTGATAAGAGAAAGGACAAGGTGGCACACCTGTAATGCACTTGGGAGGCAGAGCCAGGTGGATCTCTGTGAGTCTGAGGCCAGCCTGGTCTACAGGGTAAGTTCTAGGCTAGCCAGGGCTATGTAGTGAGACCCTGTCTCAAAGAAAAAAAAAAAGGAAGAAAGAAAAGGGCCAAAATATTATATTTAATATTTTTGCAGTGCTGGGATTAAGCACCATTGCAGACAAGACTTCTACCATGATGTAAAAAACATCCATTTATGTTTTTTACAGTTTACAATGTGCAAATCAGGTGTGGTGACATATGACTATAATCCTAGGGGAGGCTAGCCTGGGTTACATAGTGAGACACTGTCTCAATACCAACCAACCAAACAAACAAACAAACAAATGAAATCTGAGCAAATTAAAGTTTGCTTGAAGGGATAAGCCAGTCAAGGTGGTCCCAGAGGAGATCCTTCAGGCCTGGGCTGGGACATAGCACTGTGACTTCAAACAAGCCAGGAACCTCCTTGAAGTCTGTTTCTCACCTATAAATTAGAAAGGCTGAAGAGAGGAGTCTGGCTAGGCCATTGGGAGCCTCCTGAGATGGGCCAGCACACTGATATCACTCAGAATATTGGTTGCAACCCTCCTGAGCCCCAGACAGTCCGCTGCCTGCCGTCAACGAGATGTGGTAGGGTAAAAGGGGGGTGTCACTAACCACAAATCTGCCCCTCCAAGTTCCTGTCAGCCACCAGCCTCCTCTCCAGAAACCCAGGCAAAAGTCACCTCACAGACTCAGGCTCAGGCCCCAAACAGACAGTAAAGGCCAGGGTCTTCATTTTTCTGGCATTATAATGCAGTGAGATCAAGATTCTTGTGGCTGGCCCTCTGGAAATCCTGAAGACCCACCCTGCCCCAGCAGTCCACTCACCATGGCAGCTTCTGCAACTCTGGGAAGCTGTAGTAGCGGAGGTCTGGAGCGGAGGACCGCCAGCAGGGGGCAGACCAGTCTCCTGAACGACCAATCAGGCGCCACCTGCCCAATCCAGCATAGTATGTCTCCTACCCTCAGAGTATCACTGGCTCATCGTTCACTCATTCTCCCTTTGGGGCTTTCTTAAACCCTGTCACACTCCTGTTTGGGCTGAGCCCTGCCGGCTGCTGAATCTTAGGCCATTCCATTCTCTCAGGATACTTTTGTTTTTTTGTTTTTTTTTAAAGTTTTTTTTTTTTAATTTTATTTATTTCTGTATGTGTATGAATGTACTGTCTGCATATAGGTTTGTGCACCCGTGTCGTGCAATACCGCGGAGGTCAGAAGCGGGTCTCGGATTCCCCTGGAACTGGAGTTCTCCTGGAATTGGAGTTTCAGACGGTTCTCGGCCGCCATGTGGGTGCTGGGGATCGAACCCGGGTCCTCTGTAAGAGCGGTCGGCGCTCTTAACCGCTAGGCTATCTCTCCAGCCCCTCTCTCAGGATACTTTTGAAGCTCCCCTCAGAGCCAGGCCTAGGATAGGAGTGAGTGTCTCCACGGCACTTAACTGACTCCACTCAGTAAGTGCCACTGCACCTCACAGTCACTGCATTTTGCACACGGGTAAATTGAGGTTTCAAGAGGTGACATGGCTTGCAGAGTCACTCACCAGGCAAAGATGGGGCAGAATTTTGAGACCAGGGCCGTGAACCTCTAATATGCAGCATCCTCCTTTGCCAGCAGGGCCTGCCGGGGGCAGCCCAAGCCTGGGGGAAGTACATGCCCAAGAAGGCCAAGGCATGGTGGGGGGGCTCTGTCTCAGGAACACAGAATAGTCTCGCCTTAGCCAGCAGTCAGGAAGAAGGGGACCCTGGAGGCTGGTTCTCCTGAGGCAGCCTGCTAGGGTATCCGAGGCTGGTCACCCCCCCTCCTGCCTGGATTATGTGAATTTGGCCACAAAATCTCCCTCTCTGAGCCTGTCTCTGCCTGCAGATGGTGGAAACACAGTAGCAAGTTCAGGGCTCATAGGCCCTTGATGAGCACAGAAGAGGCCCTCTGCAAACTGAGGGGACACAGGGGTTGGCCAGCAGCCAGGAGCCGGGCTTGGACAAGAACAGCCCCAAGGCTTTGGGGTTCTACTGATGGGGGATTAGTGTTAATTATTAATAGCCATGATAATGAGCCATCATCATTATTATTGATCAGGAAGCAGCCCTGCCTCATAGGAGACATTTCCCCCTTGTAATCAGCTACAGGTGAATCATCCTGAGATTCCGGAGCCTGGTACCTGGTGAATGTTTGATAAATGGCACTCCAGGGCCGGGCAGCTGAGGGATCAGCATGGCTAAGACTGTGGGGCTGCAGTCACCACCTCAGTGACAATCACATGGGAGATAACCTACGGGTGAGACAGACAAACTGTGGGGGTCATGAGTGTGAGCCACATGTATGTGGAGGCCCCCATGAGGGCTTTAGGTGGTGGGGCTCAGTGGTAGAGTTTGCTTAATGTGCATGAGCCCTTAGGTTCTCTCTCCAGCATCACGAAAGACAGTAGTAGTAGTAATAATAATAATAATAATAATAGTTGTAATAATATTGATTACAAAAAAAAATCTAATCATTTGCTGAGCATGAAGATCCTTGCCTATAACCCTAGCACTCAGTAGGCTAAGGTTTTTGAGTTGGAGACCAGAATGGCCTACAGACCATGACCTTGTCTAAAAATACCAAATAAATAATAAATAAATAAATAAATAAGCCAGGAGAAATGGGTGAGGGAGTTTTACAAGCACTCACTGCTCTTGCAGAGGACCCAGATTTGATTCTCAGCACCTACATGGCAGCTAACAACCATCCTAACTCCAGTTCCAGGGGATCTGACACCCTCCTCTGGCCTCTGAGAGCATTGTACACAGATGGTACATTTTCATACATGCAGGTAAAACACTCATACACATAAACTATAATAATAAATATATCTTTTTAAAAATGTTTAGGAGGAGGCTGGAGAGATGGCCTAGCGGATGAGAGTGCCGACTGCTCTTGCAGAGGACCCGGGTTCCATCCCCAGCACCCACATGGCAGCTGAGAACCATCTGTAACTCCAATTCCAGGAGAACTCCAGTTCCAGGGGAATCCGACACCCTCTTCTGACCTCCGCGGCATTGCATGACACGGGTGCACAAACCTGCATGCAAACAGTACATTCATACACATACAAAAAAAATAAAAAAAATGTTTAGGAGCTGGAAAGATGGCTCAGCGGTTAAGAGCATTGACTGCTCTTGCAGAGGATCCGGGTTTGATTCCCAGCACCCACATGGCGGCTAAGAACCATCTTTAACTCCAGTTTCAGGGGAATCCAACACCCTCTTCTGACCTCCGCAGCATTGCATGACACGGGTGCACCAACCTACATGCAGACAGTACATTCATACACATAGAAATAAAATAAGATAAAATAAAATTTAAAATGTTTAAAAAATAAATGACCCCTATGAATAAGCTAAGTGTGGAAATCATATGTGCGAATCACGTATACACAAGAACATGCCTGTAAGAGTGAGGCATGTGAGAGCCACGCAAGAGAGCCAGAAAGAGCAGCACCTCAGGATGGGGCCTGGTTCGAAGTCCCAGCTCTGATGCCGGGTGGCAGCACATACTTGCAGTCCCCACGACTCAGAAGGCAGAGGGGGATGAAGGTACCTTGAGAGCAGACTGAGCTAGACAAAGAGACCTTGTTTCAAGAAACAAAATATAGGGTCAGCGAGATGGCTCAGCAGGCTCAGTACTGGCCACTACAACTAAAGATATGAGTTCGATCCCCAGAACCCACATGGTGGAAGGACTGGCTCCCACAGTTGTCCTCTGACCTCCGTGTTTGTGCCATAAGCTGTGTGCACCTTCTCCACAATGAAGAAACAAATGAAATTAAAAGTTTTAATATAAAAATTAAAAATCCTAGCTCTTTTGTTTCCTTGCTGTGCACTAAGCAAGGCTTTGCCCATCTCTGGGTCCCAGTTTCTCCTCCAAAATATTGCCAACATTTCCTCCATCACAGGGTGCTAACAGGGTGGGACATGCGGGCATGGGGCTGGCACAGAGCAGACACTTGCTGAGGTGGGCTGCCACTGGTGACTCTTATTATGACCCTCCAGGGTCCCAGCCTGGCTTCATCCAGTTGTGCGTCCAGGCCCAAGACAGTAATATGGGTAACAGCCCCAAGTCTAAGGTCTCAGGTTCAAGAATGACCTCAGTGCAGTCTGAGCCTCATGGTCTCCAGAGAAGCAGGGAGGCCAAACCCACGAGGGCAGGAGCGCCCTCAAGGTCATACAGCACAGCCGCAGTAGAATTAGGACTAGAACTTGGGTCCCTACCTCCTCTGCCCATGGTGGCGAGAGACCCAGACACTTAGGACAGGCGGTTCCCTTGTTATTTTCCCCAGCCATGTGGGCCCCTATGACTGACAGCAGGCCAGCCCAACATCCTCCTGCTCAGCAAGGTCCCCACAGCACCGAAGGAGAACTGGGATTCACCCACCACGTTCTGCACACCATGAAACCCAGCCAGGATGGTAAGGCCGGGTGAGAATGCTCTCCGCACGCAGTCTCCCTGCTCCATGCTGGGGGCACAGGGGACACACTCACCTTGGGCTGTGACTGGCTGCCCCTCTCTTCTCCCAACTTGAACCAAATCCAACACCCAGGCTGCCTCTGCATTCAGAGACAGGAATGCTCCAATGACACCCAGCAGGCACCTGGCTGGCTCCTGCCACCCTCTCCAGTGGGTGTGAATATTTATGAGCTCCCTCCCAGGGATAATGAGTGGAATGCCCAGCACCTGGCAAACGCTGCTCTGGCCATCTCTCCTTTCCCTTGGCTGGGCAGCCCTGGCTGATCCCTGCCTCTCTCTCTCTCTCTCTCTCTCTCTCTCTCTCTCTCTCTCTCGACCCCAACAGCCAGGCAGCTCTTCCACCCAAAGGCTCAGCAAAATTTTGGATGTCCTTGGGCCAAGGACACAGCAACTGCAGAGCCCTGCAGAGAGCCCTGGGACAGGCTTGCAGACTGTGAGGACTGGGAGGCAGGATGTGAAGTGATCTTTCTATGGGGTTATCTCATTTAAGCCTCCCGGCTTCTCTGTGCCAAGCACCCCCATGGGTCCACCCCCAGGGAAAGAAACCAAGGTTCAGAGAGGAAAAAGCCGTGCCAACAGTAGAGCAAAGCCAGGGTCCAAATATATGTGTCAGACTCTCAGACGTGAAGATGCTGAGACACACCAGGTATTGATGTTTATCTGAATCTACAGGGGTGTGAGCCACTAACAGCCTGGGAAGGCTGCAGGAAATAAGGTATCTCTGAGTTCGAGGCCTTACATCAAAGGGTACAACCCACTCTGGGCAGTCTATATGAGGAAGGAATGGGGTCACCCACAGCCTGGACTAGCCTCATAGGTTTGGGGGTGGATGGAGAGGCTGCTTTCCCAGAGGCTTGGCAGGAGGAGCTAATCCTAAGCACCTTGGCCTAAAACCCAGGCCCAGACTTAGCCAGCATAGCAATCTTAGGTTCAGTTCCTTTTCCTTGCTTGTATCCCTGGTCAGAAGAGTCTCCAGCGTCCAGAAAGGCCTCCTGCTTTCTTCCTTCAGCACTGATGACCACAACCTCTGCAAGGCTCAGGCAGAAAGCTCTAAAGGTGCAGGTTACCATTAATTAATAATAGCCTGTAAATGTGGGTACAGTGGCCCGCCAGCTTGGAAGGGAGAGGCCAGAGAATTAGGAATTTAAGGTCATCCTCAGCCACACAGAGAGTGATGCCAGCCAACGCTACATAAGACCCTGTCTTTAAAAAAAAAAGTCAAGGGCCTGGAGAGATAGCCTAGCAGTTAAGAGCACCGACACTCTTGCAGAGGACCCGGGTTCGATCCCCAGCACCCACATGGCGGCTAAGAACCGTCTGTAACTCCAATTCCAGGAGAACTCCAGTTCCAGGGGAATCCGAGACCCTCTTCTGACCTCCGCGGCATTGCACGACACGGGTGCACAGACCTGCATGCAGACAGTACATTCATACACATACAGAAATAAATAATAATAATAAAAAAATTTAAAAAAAAAAGTCAAGCCGAGCGTGGTGGCCACATCTTTACTCCCAACACTCAGGAGGCAGAGGTAGGCAGATTTCTGTGAGTTCAAGGCCAGCCTGGTCTACACAGTGAGTTCCAGGTCAGCTACAGGGAGACCCTTTATCAAAAAAGACCGAAAAAAAGTCAATAGAGCTGGATGTGGTGCTATACATCTATAATCTTAGCACTAAGGAGAGGAAGGACTGGGAATTCCAATCCAGGCTATGGCTGGGCATGGTAGCACATACCTTTGATCCCAGTATTTAAGCAGGTGGATCACTGTGAGTTCAAGGTCAGTCTGGATTACATAGCAAGTTTCAAGATCTAGGCCAGCCAGGGCTGCACAGTGAGACCCTGTCTTGGAAAAAAAAAATCAAGGAAGGAAGGAAGGAAAGAAGGAAGGAAGGAAGGAAGGAAGGAAGGAAGGAAGGAAGGAAGGAAGGAAGGAAGGAAGGAATAGTGTTTGAGAGTCATTTATTCCCACTGAGCAGAGCCAGCAGCTCCCAGGGAACAGTGGGCATCCGATACTTGCTATGAGCCCTTCCTCCTCCGTGCTATACCCCGTCCTAGCAGCAGCACCAAGGAACCCTCCAAGACCTAGAGATCCAAGATCACTGAGTTCTAGAAGCAGGCTTGCACTTGTTAGGTCATGGGCCTACCCCTTTAAGATGCTGGCCGCTCTGGAAGCCAGATCCTACAGCCTGAAGCAATGAGGTCACACCACTCTCTCTCACTGGGACAGAGAAGAAGATGGTCTGTGTCTTTTTAAAAACATTACATTTGTATTTATTGTGCATGGGCATGCATGTGCCATGGTGCGCCAGGGGAGGTCAGAGGACAACTTGTGGAAGGCCGTTCTCTCCTTCTACCATGTCTGGGATTAAGCCCAGACTCAGGTCGTCAGGCTTGGTGGCTAGTGCCTTTACACAATGAGCCATCTCAACAGCCCCTGTGCTGTGGTTTTTATAGCTTTTAATTTATGGTCCTGCGCAGTACCTGACTCCTCCATGATCCTTGTTGTGAAGACTATCCCAGACTAAATCTCCTAGGTAAAACTTCCCATCACTCCTTGAAAGGATATAGGAGCCAGGTGTTTCCTTTGTTCCAGGGACTTGTCCGAAGACTCTCTGCTCTGGGCTTGCCCTCGTCATCTGTCCATAATGGCTATCTCTTATTCTTGCTTCAAGCTATCCCTCAATGAAGTTCCTCTCTGGGTTCTAAAGGGAAGCCTTTCTTTCCTTTTACGTTCCAGTCATGGTCTCAAGGCCCTTTCTCCTAATAAAGCTCATTCCTTTTTAAATTTTATTTATTTATTTATTTATTAAATGAATGTACTGTCTGTATGTAGGTGTGTGCACCCGTGTCATGCAATGCTGCGGAGGTCAGAAGAGGGCGTCGGATAAGAGGGTGTCGGATTCCCCTGGAACTGGAGTTCTCCTGGAATTGGAGTTACAGACGGTTCTCAGCCACCATGTGGGTGCTGGGGATCGAACCCTGGTCCTCTGCAACAGCGGTCAGTGCTCTTAACTGCTAGGCCATCTCTCCAGCCCCTGTAAAGCTCATTCCTAAAGGTCATTATGTATCAGCTCTTCTCACAAACTACCTTTCCTAGCGCTAGGCTGTGCAATTGTTCTCTTTTTTCTTCTTCTTCTTAACTTTCAGTGACTCTTCTGCCTTCTGGGCTGATCTACTTCGAAGACAGTTCTATGAAGTGAATCAAACAGCAGGAATGTGATTTATGGATGTGGACTTTGAACTGAGCAGTGTCCTGTTGTATTTTGAGGAATTCCTAATGCCCCATATACACCCCACACTCTTCACTGGGGACTTCCTGGTGCACCTCATGCAATATGGTGGGGGTGGAGTGGAACTCAGATGCCCCAGCATGGGGTGGGTGGAGAGGCAAAGGAGGACAGAATAGAACTGGACCCTCTGAGCCCTGTGGAGGGGTTGGGGAGTCTTCCCAAGGTATTGGTGACCTCATAGTTTCTCCACCAAAAACTTATCCATATTTTAAATGTTAAAAGCAGTAAACATTCATAAAAGAAATTCTGGGAAACACAAAATATAAGGAAAGAATGAATACATTGGTGCTTGCCATGACGGGAGGGTCATGTGGTTGAGCCAGCCTAGACTATGTACTGAGACCTTGTTAAAAACAACAAAACACCAAAACCAATTATGACAAAGAAAGTCCCATTCAGATAGTGCACTGCTATTAAGATTTTGGTTCCAGCTGTTTTATGCTTTTCCTATATTCTTGTAGATGAAGGCATGGATCTATCGGGGGAGGCACACTTCATTTTTGTTAACTCCATTCTCTCTCTCTCTCTCTCTCTCTCTCTCTCTCTCTCTCTCTCTCTCTCTCTCCACAGGGTTTCCCTGTAGTCTCAGCTGTCCTGGAACTTGCTATGCAGACCAGGCTGGCCTTGAACTCACAGAGATCTTCCTGCCTCCACCTCCTGAGTGCTGGGATTACTGACATGCACCCTCAAGCCCCGCTACCATAATAGTGTTCTACTGGTCTGCTTGTGGACACTCACAGAGGTACATGACACCTCCTGTAGGGAGTGTGGAGCTCCCAATCCCCGGGAAGACAGAAGAAAGAACTGCTGGAATGGAGGAAACGTTAGCTGAGGCTTGCTGCCACACCAACAACACCTGACCCAGTGGAGAAAGGGGTAGGGGCGGTCTCAGCGAGGCTTCCTGAAGGAGGAAATGTATGCTTTCCAATTTCCATGGCCATATTGATGGACCGCAGTTCCCATTCTCCCTTGCAGTTGAAGGTAATAGAATATGAGCAGTGACAGCACATGAGGTAAAGGAAGCTAATCTTTGTGGTCTTCTTTCTAGACTGCAAGATGAATCTGGTGGTTTCCAACTATTATTTACAGTTTCCCCAATGTTCACAGACCCTTTATGTCCATTTTACAGACAAGGAGACTGAGGTTCAGAGGTTAAAAAGAGCTGCTTCATAATGCACTGCAGAGAATGAACTTATTCATACAGAGCAAAGCCGTGCATTATTTACTTATTAAAAAGACTGAAAAGATACCCAAATATAAAGTATACTTCCTCAGGGAACAAGACCATTTACTATTCATAATGCATCTTGATTCTGTAAATTATATACATACGCATTTATTTTTCCAGCATCTATATTAATTTGGAAAAAAGTAAAAATTTAAAAGTAACAAGCCAGCAGTTAAGAGCACAGGTTGCTCTTCTAGAGGACCCAGATTCAGATCCCAACACTGACATGGCAGCTGACAACCATCTGTAAGTCCAATTCCAGTGGATCCAATGCTTTCTTCTGGCATCCAGGGGCATTGTACACACATGGTGCATTTACATACATGCAATCAATAGACTCATACACAAAAATAAAAATAAATAAAATTTAAAACCCCTAAAAATAACAGAGCAGCAACAGGTAAAGGCACTTGCCACCCAGACAGATGACCTGAGCTTGGACCCCCCGTGGTGGAGGGAGAAAACCTGCTCCCATGAGTTGTTCTCTAGTTGAGAGAGAGAGAGAGAGAGAGAGAGAGAGAGAGATAAAAATAAAACTAGAATATGATATTTCCATCTTGAAAACCTAGGCTGGCTGGAGAAGCTGTGGCTAGCAGGAGCCGGCCCCACCCCACTGCTCCTGGGGCAGGTGTACTGCCCTCTGAACGTGTCCTAAAAGGGAAAGAGCAGCGATGCTGGATCAGAGTCGGAAGTGTGGCATGCTCAGCAAAAGGTGCAGTCAGGAGAGGTTGGGTCTGCTTCTGAGAGTGCCTTGCAAGAAACATCCTCACTCTGGGACTCTGGAGCAGGGGACTAGTGCAGAGATGGGAGCACCATCCGGCAGGGCATCTGATCTTAACTTAACTTGCTGGTTCATAGGACCACCTCCAAGCTCCCAGGCCTGACACCTTGTTACCCAACTGTCCCTTGTGTGGAGTTACAGACGCAGAATGGTTCTAGGCCTGGTGACTGAGAAGAGGAGGTGTTCTTTGATGATTTGGAAGGCAATTTTAAGTTTTGCAGTATCACCTACCCCTCTCATTTCTCTCCTCCTCCTCCATCTTTCTCTGGGGGTAAGTAGGAGTCAGCAATAAACATTCTGTGTACTTTGTAATATGCCTATGGTAGTATTTAAAGGATGGTGATCCATTTGTCTGCTTACACGATGGCTTGATAGAAAGGACTTACAGATGTTCCTAACTTGCCACGCACCCCCTGTTCCACAGGATGATCCAACTCTTTTAAGCCATGCTCCTGCGGGCTTGCTGGGAAGAACCAATGGTGTGAGGCATGCATAGCTTTTGACACGGTGCCTGGCACACTTAGGTAAATCTGGTTACGGCCACGGAGCACTCAGATCCTTCCAGGTGTCACCTGGCATGGGATGCAGGCTCTCTCAGTCTACATGCCTAAAGTGCCATCCTGCCCTCCAAGGACCTGCATTTCCCTTGTTCCATATTCAGCTTGTCCCAGCCCTCATATTCCACACCCAACAAAACTGATGCAAATAGGGACAGACTTGCCCAGGGTGCCACAGTAGGCCAGGACACCACTGGGGGCCTTCTCTGTGTGCGGTGTGAGAGACAATCGTTTCCATTAGCCCTCCCGTGTGATTCCGGAGGTCCCCAGTCTGGTGACCCTTGGGGGCACTTCCGCTCACTCTTGCCTTGTCCTATCTAGAGTCAAAGCAAAGCAAGAAGCCCCTCCCAAGTTAATCAGTTTTCTGTACAGGGACTTGAAGCCCAGTGAGAAGCACTGCAGGGGACATACTTAGCCCTTGCTGGACGACAAGAGGGCACAGAACCCAGTAAGGGAGAGGGATGATGCAGAGGAAGCACTTTGTCCACAGGGAGCTTCCTGTAGGCAAGGCTGTGCCAGAGTAAGAAGCAGGGGATAAAGCAACCTGAGGTGATAACTGGGAACAGGGCTCTGTTGTTTCATCCGGCTCCCAGGGTAACAGCCTGCCCACCCGGAGTGTCAGGCAGAGCCGGGAGCCAGGCAAGGGGGGAGGGGTCTTGATAGGGGTCAAGAAGATCCAAGAGGCTAGAACTTCAGTCAGGCAGAACTGGGGTCCTGAGATGGGGACCACGCAAAGTGCTGGCATCTGCAGTGAACTCACCCACTTTTGAAGAATTGTGACCTTGAGGATGTCACTGACTCTCCTGGAGCCTCAGTACTCTCTCTAGATAAGGAGCAACATCGCCCTGTAGGGCCAGGTATGCCCCACTGCGCTGCTCCAGTGGCCCCGGACAAGCCTCATGCCCTCTGGACCTCAGGTTACACCCCCCACAGTGGACAGTTCTGGTTGGACCTCCTCTCTCCACACCCCTTTCTTTTTGCCATGGCACTGGTCACCACAGTAACCCCAGTGATCAGGTGTCAGGCCTGCTATCATCCCTCTCGTGTGGGTTACTGCAGCCAGATGTATGTTACCACTGACAGCTGGGGGGCGGGGGGGGGGGGAAGGTCTCCGCTGGGAAAGGAGTGACCACTGCTGTTATCAGAGTGCTGGCCTGCCATCAAGGGAGCAGACCAACCTGGGGACTCCCCGGAGGAGCACTGGTCCAGGACCCCAGAACCGTACAATTGCACATATGGTTCCCTTTCCTGCCCCACAAGCCTCTCCTTGGTGGTCTTGTGCCTTCTCAGGGGAAATATCAGCAGGACCTTCCTCAAGCACAAGAGTTCATCTCCGGCCATGACCCCCAGTCCTGCTGGGTCAGCTGCCCCTTGGGGAAGGCAGGTGGGGAAAGGGGAGAGTCCTGCCCTCCCTCCTCCACTACGGCCTAGGCCCTGGTGTCCAAGATTAATCATTAACAAACTCAGCTCCCGCCCAGCACTGCAGCCAGCCTTCTCCAGCCCCACCCACCCACCTCACTTTCAGGGACTGAGGGTCTGGGAAAAACCCCCGGCAAGGGTTAAGTACCAGCCTGAGCCTGCAGGACACAGAGGCCCTGGAGTCGCTAAGGCACTCCTGTGCCCCTGGTTGCGGAGGGCATGCTGCGCCAGTTTGTCGGCGGGGGCAGTGTGGGCAGGGTGCTCAGGTAGTAGACTGAGGCAGTGCACAAGCCAGCATGCATGTAGGCCTCCCGACGTACCTTGGCCCGGTTCTCCTTGGGCTCAGCGTGGCAGGTCCGCCCAGGGCCCCCGGGGAGGGGGGGCTCCCTAGGCCGCTCACTGGGCGGCGGGGCGCACTCACCCGGGCCCCGAGCTCTGCCAGGCCTGGTCCATGCCTCCGCCCCGCCGCCGCAGCAGCAGCGGCTGCCTCACCCACTGTCACCACTGTCAGCCAGGTGAGGCCACCAGTATGGCCCTGCCCCCGTGGCCACCACCAATGGGAGCCTGGCCCCCTCCCCCATCCTGTCCCCTGCGCGCCTGCCCGGGAGGCACAGAAGCTGCATTCAAGTCCTTTGGGCGCCCCCGCCGCCAGGCCAACAAGGCCCACTTGTCTCCAACAGGCCAGAGGGACCATTGTCCTGCCATGGGTCCTTTGGCCTGGCAGAGCCCCCAGCCAGAGAATGGAGGGTTCCTGGGGCTTGGTGATAGTGCTGAGAAGGGAGCTTGGGCTGTGCGTAAAAGGTGGCTTTACTTGGAGCATTGGTCAAGACCCAAGGAAGGGCTGCCTTGCTACGTAAGGGACACATTTTTGGCACCAGAAGCAGCTGGGAGTCCTGATCTCTCAGGGCACAAGGGGATTGTAGCTCCAAAGGGTCCTGTCTTTTGGTTTTGGATGGCTGATTTCCCTCCGGGTGCTCATCAGGGCTAAGAGCAGGGGTGCAGGATGTGCCTGTCCAGGTTCAGGATGTCCACCTTCACCCCACAGCAGATCCAAGACTGGGGGCTACTTCAGAATTCTCAGCCTCAGCTGCAGGCCACAGAGAACCAGCCTGCCACCCAGTGGAGCATGGGGCAGAGTCCCACTGCCCCCGCCATTTCTAGGGACTCTGGAATGGGAAAATCCCACATCAGCTTGGCTGCCAGGCATTCTTCTGTATCTGATGGGCTGCTCCTGACCTTGTGGGCCTGAGACACATACACCCAGGCAGGCCTGAGTCATGCCCTGGGGTGCGGGCTGTGGCTCCAGAAGTCCCAGTCCTCTGTGCCTGCCCGCCAGACCCAGTACCAGATAGAGCCCTGTCTTCCGCACAGATGCAGTGAGGCCAGCAGTGCAGCCCTGGGTTCTTTGGTCCATGGCCACAGCTTGCCAAGCACTTGCCTTCCTCTTGCACAGGGTGGGTTAAGCCACTGCTACAGAGCAGAACACAATGACAGGCAGGCCAGGCCACCAGGTCCTTAGATTTAGAGAAGACAAGAGACCAGCCTCACTCCTGCTCATATGGCCCTGGCAGGGACCTTGGGAAGGTGTTCTTCCCTGTCATGAAGCAGGGGCAGTCCCAGGCAAGGGCAATCTACCTGGGCATCCGCAAAAGCACAGCAGATGGGGTGGGAAGCTGCCGGTAGGGTCGTGAATTGTGTTACCAGCAGTGGCCACACTTGGGGGAGAGGTGGAGTATGCCTGCCCTTTGGTCCTATCCCTTAGGCACTGGTTTTTACTTTTCAGATTAGCTCCAGGAGGAAGAAACAGAAGCCAATTGGTGTTTATAGTCTATTTACTGAACAAGTGACACTAGTTTGCCCCCAGCCCTCAGCACAGCTTTCAGGAAGGTTCCAGAACTTCTAACCAAAACTTACGAGGAAGTAGGCTCAGAGTTAGCATGGGCAACTGTGTCACCCAAGTCCAGAAACTCTGTCTCCTTCTTGGCAGCATGGAGCTGGAGGGATCCTGGGACAGAGTTCTGAGTATGCCTGGCCCCATCTGGGCTTGACTGGGTGACCCCTCTTCAACCTCAGAAAAGCTTCTAGACACAGAAGTGAATTGGCTGCAGAAGTCCAGCCATTTAATAACAAAAGCTCCACGTCCTCATCTTATCACAGCACCCGGCTATGGAAGGCTGGGGAGAGGATGGGACATGGACAGGAGAATAAGAGTCAAGACTCCCGAGAGTGCAGACTGCGCTGGACAGAGGCTTCTCTTCCCCTGAGACAGCAGCAGGTACTCCATGGGAGGTTAGAGCTGCCACATACTACAGAGGATGAGGGCGCTAGGCTGTGTATGTATATGGGGTTGGGGAGAAAAGAAGCAAGTCTAGTCTGTGACCAAGTTTAGGCCCAATGACTTGCTTTTACCATGTTCAATGGCCAAGGGTGGCCTCGTGAGGGACACTGGAGCTCACACAGGCTTTGCCCTCTTGGCCTTCTTCTGAGACCTCACGGCTTCATCATGGGCCTTCCGTTTCTCTGCCAGCTTGTTGGCCTGTGAAAAGGAAGGGAGAAATCAGGCTGGGGGTAGGGAAGGGAGGGGCATGGAAGCCTTCCTATTAGAGCCTATCCCTATAAGCAGAACTTCTAGAAAAGCTAACAAGTGAATTACCACAGAAAAATCCTGCAGACCGAACAAACAGCCCCCACTGTTGCCTTTATAACTCATTATTTTATCACCCACAAATTTCCAGCTTAGAGAATCTAGGCTCCCAGAGCAGAAGGCATCTCTGCAACCTGCTGGGTCCTCCACCAGTTCCACTGAGCGAAGCCAAATGCCACTCAAACCTCACTGGGAGCTGGCAGAGAGGGTGCAATAGGGAAGTCTCCTGGGGTACAAATCAGACTCCTAAGAATCATTCAGAGGTGGGAGGGTGTCAGGGATGTTTTCTGAGCATGACTGAAAAGAGAAAGTCAAAAATCCATCAACAAGGGACATACCGCACAATGGCAACAAGAAGGCCATGTTATGGCTAAGTGAGAAGCCACAATGTTCTACACGTATGAGAAATCTGTTGAGTTGTCCCTAAAGATCACTCTAGAGACAGAAGCCACTTCTGTGCCATAGATTAAAGTTCTCAGGTGCACAGCTGCTTTGTTTATTTGGTGTCAGGGATCAAATCCAGGATTTTGTGTATGCTAACCCAGTACAATAGCACTGCACTATCCCCAACCCCATATGTATGTATATATATATATATATATATATATATATATATATATATATATAAACAAGCGCATGTGGTTTTGTGAATAAGAAGAAAATAGAAAAGCTTAATAAAAACTTCCCAAGTCTGCTGGGACAGCTCTGTTCCCAGACCCAATACTCACGCACAGATAACAGAGATAACAGGAGGAAGGGGCCTTAAGAGACTAGTAAATGCTGTTCAGGGGGACAGAAATTGCCTAGTATGAGTGAGACCTAGGTTCTATTCCCAGCTATGCCAAATGAACAAAAAATGAAGGCAGGCCTGAGTCAAGTGGGTGTTGGGGGTGGAGGTGGGGAGGGTAAGAAGAATGACGAGACAGTCTGCCTGGCAGGCAGCCCGTAGTCTCACCTATGCAGCTGCACACAGCAGCCACACCAAGCAAGCAGGGCCTTACCTCTCGTATTTTTCGCCTCTTGCCAAACATGATCTTCTGATAAAGGTACTTCTCCCGCTTCTTCATCATCATGATGGCCAGGCGCTTGGCCTCACTTTCCTCCTCTTGGGCCAGCCGCTGCTTATCTTCCAACTTCACGGTGCCTGCCATCACCCTGGGCTTCTGGGGACACAAGGCAGCTAGCAGCTCATGGGGCCCAGGGTCCCCTGGTTCCTGGTCTCTGTACTAAAGAGGCTGCTTCCCAGGCAGGGTCCTTGGCCTAGTGAGTCCCTACCTTTCCTTCCTTCCTTTGCTCCTCCAAGGCTGAAAGGTGCACCTCCTCCTCTTTTTCTGAGCCAGCCTCTGCATCTTCCTCCTCCTCTTCATTTTCTTCCTCATTATCATCATCCCCTTCATCCTCTTCCTCCTCCTCCTTCTCCTCTTCCTCCTCTTCTTCCTCTGACTCTTTCAAGTTTCCTACAGATAGCCGATGACTTTGGAAAGGCCTGGATGTCTATTCTTTCCCTTGCAGAGTGAGGACGAGCCAAAGACACCAACCTCTGTGACCCTGCTGCCTGCTATCTTCCAAAACCAGCTCAAGACTGCTCCCCTGAGGCAGAGATGGCTCATCGGTTAACAGCACTGGCTACTCTTACAGAGACCTGGGTTTGGGACCTGGATGGTAGTTAACACCATCTATAACTCCAGTTCCAGAGGACTGAATGCCTTCTTTTAGACTCCTCAGTATTTCACACATAGGTGAAATACATACATGCAAGCAAAACATCCATAAAAAAACAAACAAACACAAAAAAAACCCAAACAGGGACCCAACAACAAAACAAACCAAGGGCCCAACAGCTCCCACAGCTCCAGCTGAGCTGCTTTCAAGAAAACTCCAGGGCCCTCTCTTGCACCTCCCATGCAAACACTGATAACTCAGGCTCACTTATTCTGAATGTCAAATAACACCTGACTAAAATGCAAATGCTTGGGAAGTGTGTTCAAAGGGCTTTCCAGGCTGGAGTGCTCATTAAAGGCTCAGGTTCGCAATCAAAAAGACAAAGGACTTTTTGCTCCTAGACTTCCTGAAGTCCAACAGCTCTGTAGCAGAGGGAAATGGCTAGCTTGGGCACAGAGGCAAGGGCCACGGACACGAGCCTGGGCCACTGACAGGAGCCTGTCCACCCTGCCAACACCCTCCAGCTTACCTGGATCTTCTCCCCGCTGTAAAGCCAGCAGCTTCAGTTTCTCAGGGGGGACATAATCTCCTTCCTTCTCAGATACAAAGGGCGAAAGATGTGGGGGCAGCTGCACCCCAGGGAAATAGTCTGCTACTGGCAGGAGGAGCCTGGCATTGACACAGTCAAACACCCATTGGGGCTGCACATAGTACCTGGTGCAGAACAGCCGGCAAAGACAGGTCACAAGGAGTCCCAATGCATCATGGGGGCCTAGGACAGACCCTTCCCTAGAAGGGACATCAGGGCCTTGGAATCTACCTGCCAATAATAGGAGTTTGCTGCCCAGGCCGGTCCACAATCTGGTGGGTGACGCAGGAGTCAGAGACGTCGTAAGTGGCTCCAATGCACAAAGATTTGTCCCAGGACACGTCCCCACCAAAACTCCTATGGTATAGGGAGAACAAGGCCGCTTTGGTGTGAGCTATTGCCCTGGGAGCTGGTGCTTCAGATCCACTTCCCACAAAACCCTCTCCTTAGGCTGCAGCTGCGCGTGGCCCGTCCCTACGCTAGAGCCTCCTGTCTGTGCTGACACCTGCAGTTCTGCTCCAGTGGGGAAGGACGACAGCCAGTCATAATAGAAGTACAGCTCTTCCCTCAGCTTCGTGCCTGGGCTCAGGCCAAGCCTCCTGCATGCACTGCTTTGTGGGAAGTGGAGACCTTCATGAGGGTACCACTAGGCCTCCAGGCCAGGATGGAGGCCAGGCCACAGACCGCAGCACAGCCAGAGCCGCGGCGGCTACCAGCTTCCCTACCTGATGATGAAGGCCAGAGCCTCTCGGGGAACCTCTCGGCTCAGGAAGAACTTCAGGCCCTCAAAGAGCTTCCTGTGCTTCTCTTGGGCCTCCAGCTCCTTCCTGTGCTCTTCCTCCTGTGCTGCCGTCTCCTGCAGAGAAGAGGCCGGGCCTCACAGCAGGACCGTCCCTCTGCACTGCGAGGCAGGAACTGGAAGTGACCCAGTTTTCCAGCCTCCTCCTAGTTGCCACAGCTTCTAGGGCTGCGGTGCTGGCCCTAAGCCTCACCCGCCTTGTGCCCCCTCCCCAGGCCCCAGGCAGTGGAGTAGTCACTCACCCCATCGGCAGGAAACTCGTCGGCCTCAGCCTCTTCCTCTGCGGCAGGTACCACCACACGGGCCAAGCTGGCACTGAGGGCTGCCAGTTTCTACAGATGGGAAGCATGGCTGCAAGGTGGCCTAACTGCAAGCAGGGGACCCTCATCTGGGTGTGTGGCAGGGAGGGAAGAGGAGCAGCAGCAGCAGTTCTGGGCCACACTTACTGTGGGCCCTAGGGCAGTCCTGAGACCACCTACCTAGCCGAGACCCCACCTGTGCCAGGCACAGAAATTATCCTTCTGGAGCCACATACGGTCAAGGCCCCCGAAGCCCCTCTCACCTCCATAGAGCTCTCGGAGTCCAATGCATAGGTGTCCTCACTGGCCTTTGTCTCTGCTTGGGCCTGACCTTCAAGCTGGGAAGAGGGAAGAGGAAACCTGCAGCCCCGGGCCTCGGTGTGGGGAGAGAAAGAGCGAGGCTGGGCTGGGCTGGGCTCTACCTTGGGTGGGTAGTGAAGGTTGAGTGACTGGTAAAGACGGAAGTTGACAAAGCCCAGAAGGGTGGTGTAGAACTCAGTGAAGGTGGCCATGACCCTGTAGTCCACGTCCGTTGGATGCTGAGGGCACAGGAGATGCATCAGCAGGGTGAGCACAGAAGTGAAGGTAGGTGTTATGTCCCCCACCCCCCACTCACAGGCACCTGAACACAAATGAAGCTCTGGACAGAGGCCTCAAAGGTTATGGGTATGTGGGGGCCAATGACAGGCTCCCATGTGGTAAAGGGGGAGCCAGGAAAGACGGGGGAACTGGTGTATGCTGTTCCCATGGGTGGCCTGCCTGCCCTCCCTCCTCCCTGCCCTCCCTCCTCCCTGTCCTGCCCCTCCCACTTCTCTGTCATGTCTGTGCGAACTAGACAGAAATACGCCTTCACCACCCATCCTGACATCTATTTAAAGTCTGCTCCAAGGCCACACTAGGAAGGCGGCCTTTCTGGAAGAGAGCTGACAGACATCTACTAAGGGAAGGCTGGCTGCAGCTAGGAGCGCGTGAACAGACGTAATCCGTCACATCCCACAAAGAGTCTGGGACAAAGCTCAGATTTCTGCGCTCCCAGATCAGACAAGCAGACTACCTTCTGCATAAGCTGCCGACAGCGGGCAGAGAAGTGAAGGCTCATCCTGGCCATCAGGAGCTGACCTGCTTGCTACCTAGACCACAGTGTTTCTGCTCTAAAACCAGGGAGATCTCCCAAAAGCTCCACCAGCCCCGCTGGCCCCTGGGAGGCAGACAAGAACCATTTCCAAGAAATGTCAAACTGGTAATGATCCCAACATCCCTTGTGCTGCAGCCCAAACTCAGCTGTTTCTCCATCTTGGTACCAGGCAGTAAGTACCAATGCCATGGACTTTGCCTGGTGGGCACTTGGGCACCAACTCTATTTTGCACAGCACTGAGTGGGGTAGGTATCCTCTACCCCTAGCCCTGCCATTGTCCTGGGTCCCACAACTGTACACAGTACTGGCTGTCCAGGGGAGGGTCCGTGTTACAACCTAGCACTTGTCAGCTACCCCTTGCTGAGAGGAAGCAGTAGTTGGCAGCAAGCTGGGAGGAAGGTGACATAGAGGGCCCGTGCCCTTCCCCCATGGCCAGCTGTGTGGAGGCTGGCCCTCCACAGCACCCTATTCACTACCCCAGAGGGCACACAAAGACCAGTCTGAGCAGCACGGGGGTGGGACATGAGAGGGAAGGAAGGACAGAAAGGGCCAAAGAGGAAGGAGGAGGAGGAACAGAGAGCTGGAGAGGAAGGGCCACAGGCTTTGGCTACTCCCAAGGAATGGGAAAAAGGACTGCTGAGCACCCGGCAGGCCCCTCAGCCACAGACAGAGAAGGAAGCCCCACCACAGACAGGGATGGAAGCTAATGATCCTCCCACAGGAGGCAAAACCGGATTGTCTCTGCAGGGTCCGACCACTAGTCCCAAGCACTTAAAGAGAGGCCAAGAGGCAGCACCATGTGCAAATGCCTCTCTTGTCTTGTGTTCCCTTCCCTGGAGTCACTGTCCTACAGGCTGTGTGGAGGATGGGGGGACAGACAAGAGAAACAGGGGTGAAGCAGCTTGACTATGCTCTAGCAGCTGTGGATAAGGACCCCAATGGGTCTGAGAGCAGGGGTGGGCTCTCCACTTGGTCCAAGTGGGAGCTGGACAAAGAACTGGGCAAACATGGCCCCAGAGCTGTCTTTACTGCCCATCTGACCACAAAGGGCCAAGCACCATGTCTTTCAAGACTTCTTTTCCCTGTAAGTCCTCACAGCAAAGCTGAGGAGACGGAAGCTGAGGAGAGGGAAGCTGAGAAGGAAGCGTCGTGAACTGAGGCAGAGAAGGAGCACAGTCAAGGCCGTCGAGCGGAAGCTGTGCAGGGCAGACTTAGCTGACCTCTAGGTCTGAGTAATCATCAGCACTGAGAACTGTTACTGATCCAGTGCTACCAACATCAGACTGTGCAGCACAATCCCTACACTGCCCCACCCCCTACCCTGCACAACAGCCAACAAAACAGGGGCCCACCAAGGGCTGCACTCCAAAAGACAGCTCCGTGTCCCCACAGCTTTCTAGAAACCAGCACAAGGCCTTTCTCAAAGGTGTACTCACATCATGAGAGAAGGCATAGGGTGTGATCCACACGATGGGCTGTCCCAGGACTTCGGCCTGATAGTAAATGCCTTTGATGGACAGGAAGACCTAGAAAGGAGGGAGGGGAGGGTGGAGATAGAGGCAGACAGTATGCAGACTGAGGGGTGCTGAGAGTACTGGGGCTCCCCAGGGGAGCCTTTGCTCACCTTGCGCAGGGCACGGGCAGCAATGATGTAGTGCAGGAACTCCACAGTGAGCCGGCGGCACAGCTGAATGGTCTGCACATGACACTTGCCTGTGCGTGGGAATGTGGAAAAGAGGAAGCACATGGACAAGGCATCGTCTAGATCCCGCAGAGCATCGATAAATGTGGGGTACCTGCAGGACAGCAAGAACAGTGACCATGAGCCTGGGCTCCAAGGATCCCTTACCTACCTCGCCTCACCCTGGCAGCTACTGCAGAAGCCTTGTTCGCCAAGCTGGGCACTGCCACTGCCACCTCCTGCTGTGGGCCACCAACAACTTCCTCACAGCTGGCCACAGACCTGGAAACAACTCCAAAGCCAGAGAACTAGGATGTAGCACGGAACTCGGACCAGAGTTTCTCAGGACCAGAGTGATCTGAAGACCAAGCCCTGACCATTATTTTGATGACTAAAGGGACACTGAATTGGTGGCTGACTCTCTTTGAAGGCAGAATCTTCCAAGGGCAACGATGAATAATGGGGGGAAAAAGAGAGGGGGCTGCCCCAGGGAGCGAGGGACTACGTCCCCAGCACCACCTGTACCTGGGCTTGGTCACCAGAATGAGTCCTTTCTTCCTGTCTCTCAGTAGCCACATCTGTGTAGTGGACAGAGCCTCAGGCAGCATGAGTATGAGCATGTTCCCGGGAGTCCCACGGTAAACAGGGGAGCAGGGAAGAAAGCACAGCTCGACATGGGGGGCTCCCAGCTGAGCGCCAGACGTGCGGGGGGGGCACAGAGACACTGACCTCCAGTCAGGATGCCTGGATTCGAAGCGGTAACTCTGACGAGGTCACCAGGCCTCATGTAGCTCCAGCTTCTACAAATGCTGGACCAGGATGCTGATTTAAGGCTGCTCTGACCAGGGATGGTGGCACACACATGTAAGCCTGGCACTTGGGAGCTCAGGCAGGAATATCATGATTTCCAGGCCAGTCAGGCTACATGGTAAGACCTTCTTTCAAAACCAAACCAACCAACCAACACATCCACCCCTTACAGCTCCTTAAGGACACACTGAACAGAGATGAACAATATAGGCTTCCAGTTTCCCTCCTCCAGCCAGGCAGTCCCAGAGCTGCTGGCATACCAACCACATTCTAAGCATCTTCCTTTGAAGAAAAAGGTCTTCTATGTCTTAAGTTGGTCCTGAGGGGCTCAGGACCACACATTGCTAAGGTCCTTCCAGCCCCTCCTGTCTCCCTCACAGGTCTTCAAACCCAAGTCAATGTGGAGGAAAAGCCTGCAGGGACCTGGCAGGGGACAAGACAGCTATTTGGGTGCCTCTGACATCCCAGCCCTCCACAGAACAGCACATGCCACTTCTGGGCCACCTGGTTTTCTTTAAGCTTTGGTTCTGGCTAAGGAGCAAGCAGATGGGAGCAGCATTTGCGTGGAGAGCTAATCTAAACCTTTGCATTTTTTTTTACTTGCACATTTCTTTCATTGATTCTACAAAATAGCTGTGTCACAGGCAGGACAGGAACCATTAATGTCTCTCTGCTAGTGATGAGTGCTTGCTCAGAACAGACACCACTCTGGCCATCCAGCTCACAAGCCACAGGGCCGGGAGAACACCAGCTGGAATCTCCCAGGTCAGGGAGGGGTCTTTGCATGAGCGCCCAGGAATAAAGCGAGGCCCATTCATTTTGGAGCTGACTGCACCTAGGCCATCATCCCACAGAACAGAGACACGCACTAGCCCGGGGATTCTACACTTGATCGCTATGACATTCCAGGCTAAAATGTTCTATGCTGTAGGAACTGTTATGAGCAGTGTGGAATATTTAGCAACAATCCTGGCATCTAGCCAGGATATAGCAAAGGCACCCTAGCAGCAACACTTGTCTCTAGCCACCAGAAACCAAACACACCCCATACAAATGATGGGAACTACAAATCTCCAGTCACTGCCAAACTTCTCTCAGTAAGAATCACTGATTGGCCAATGAAGGGGAGGGACTTCTGAGAAGGCTGAGCCAGTTAAGAGCAGAAGTATTTTGCTACATCTTGCAACTCTCCCACCCACAGGGTCTTTGAACTTGCTGCTGGTCTCTGCTTATAATGCGCTTCCCTGCCTAGCTCAAACAACTAATTTCTGAGAGCCCTTCATCAACATACCTCCCCCAGCCCCAGTTCTCTTCATGTTGTTTACAACCTCTATGGTATCCGATGCACCTGAAATTGTGACCACTTTCGTTTTTGTTGTTTAGTTTTTCTTTTGTTTTTGAGACAGGGTCTCCCTGTAGTCCCAGCTGGCCTGGGACTCAGGGAGTCCCACTCACTATGTAGACCAGGCTAGCCTTGAAATCACAGAGATCCACCTGTCTCTGCCTTCCGAGTGCTGGGATTAAAGGTGTATGTCACCACGCCCAGCCTACTGGTTTCATTTTTGGTCTGCCTTCTCCAAATGGATATGAGCTTTGTCAACCAAACCTTGGTCTTGCCCCCCATTGTGTCCCTAGTACTAGGATACTGCCCATCAATGAAACTGCAGTGTTGAGGGATAGCCAGCTTACCGTTCCTTGACGATGTGGTCAAGTTTGTAGTTGGGCTTATTGTCCTTCAGGCGCTCTACAGCATTCCACTCGCTCTTCCCGTAGGCCTTCCGGAGCTTCCTAACAAATACCTAGAGGAAGGAACTGGTGATGTTGTGGCCAAGGGCTACTGAACACCCCTCTTCCATAGAAGATGAATACACAGGGCATTGAGAGCCTCAATGTCCCCTGAAGCTGCCCACAGATGTCTGTGCTATCAGCATCCTCAGCCAATTCCATGGAGCCCCAAACCCATGATAATGCTTGAAGGTAGAGCAGAGCCCCTCAATGATGCATGGATGCATTGACAGCACATATCTACATGGGAAGGCCTATTAGCATGGTTTTTCACCTGAAAAGAGGCCAAGTGACCTTCCATTGAGGCAGATTATAGACAGAAGGGCTGGCCTTTGCTCTCAACTTCTGTCTGCATTACATGAAATGAGTTGTGGATCTTTATGGGGTTACCAGAAAAAAAGCAACCAAGATAAACTGTGAAGCCTGATCTTCTAATCAATGATGTTGTTCCTCCCCAGAACTTCTGTTCAGGCCCAGCCCGAAGGCTCCCAGAAGCTCAAACATCATGTGAGTTTATAAACAGCAATTTTGGAAAAGCCATTTCCCACTGTGCTTTTAACAGAGTTCTTATAGTTGAAAAACCAGCCACAACTGCTGCCTGATCTCCTGCTGGCCACCAGGTGGTGTCCACTCCTGGTGGTGCCCAGCTTCCAGGAGAGGAGCCAGCAGCAGCAACTCACTTCAATTAGTCTAATATCCATCATCTTCATCATCTACATATGGTAGAAACAGCTTACTGCCCTGCCGGTGACATCTGAGCATTAATGATCTCTGTCTGTGGAACTGAAACCTGTGACTCATAGGCCCAATTTCCCAAAGAACTAGAAGAGAAGGCAATTTGGGGGGGGGGGGGTACCAGAAAAAGCAACAGAAAACTCCTGAAATAGCAACATCTTTGCCCTAGGGGCAAAAAACTTTTAATCTTTCAGAGGAAATTTTTAATAAGTAAAGCACTCATCATTTGCCAGGTCCTGTGCAAATGATCTCCAGACACACAATCCTGGTGAGTCCTGGGAACATCCCTTTGAGGTAGAATGACCTCCAGGACTGCTCAGAGGGTCAGCAACCTCCCAGAGGTCACAGCTAGTGTGCCAAAAAGGTGCAAACACTGGAAGCTGTGTCTCACCTTGTATTCCCGGAACTTGTTGACGATGGGTTCATGGAGGAGAAACTTGATATCTTTGATAAGGTAAAATGTTCGGGCTGCTGTGGAGCCCTTGTTAACTTTCTTCTTATGTTTGGGCTCATGGGGATAAATGCCCTTCAGGATGCACAGCCGCCTGAAAGACAAGCTCAGTTAGCAAAGGGGAAAGCAATGGCAACAGTATGCCTAGAAATCAAGAGTGGGCAAGGTGCACGAGATGACCCTCACGGGTCTGCATGGGAAGCTGACCACAAGTCCCTAAACACGCAGTGCATGCAGAGTCACAAGCACCAGAAAACAGGACAATGAAGGGCTGTTCAGCACCAAAATCAGGAAAGGTCATCTGAGAAGTCAGAATTCAGCCATATAAAAGGTAGAGGGGACAAACATTCTAAGAAGAGGGATGGCCAAGCATGGTGGAGTACACTCATCACTCAGAAGACTGAGGCAGAAGGACCATGAGTTCGAAGCCAGCTTGGGGTCCACAGTAACGTCCTGTCTCAAATAGAAGAAATAGGCCTAGGGATATAGCACCATGGCAGAATGGGGGACCTTAGTTCCATTCCCAGCAATTAAAAAAAAAAGCCCTCTCCCCCCAAAAAACAGCAACCACAACACACACACACACACACACACACACACACACACACACACAGTCACATGAGAAGGAGGGATGGAGGGAGGGAATGAGAAGGGAAATGGAAATAAGGACAAAAACCATGAGGTCAGAAAGTTGGGCATGTGTGAAAGGTTAAAGTGGGCTGGGAAGCTGCAGAGGTCGGGTAGCCTGATGCAAGGGCCTGACTCTCCGAGGAACCTAGCTGCATGATCAAAGACATCTCCTTTAGAAGGGAGGAAGTGAACAGCAAAGATCCAGGCAGCCCAATCTGAAGGTCCAGTTTTCTGGCTTCTCAGACCATACCCGGTGAAGGGCAGCTTGCTAGCCAAGGCCAGAGAAAGAGGAAGAACATTACAGAGCCCACGGCAGCTCAGGTAAGGTTGTATGTTTCCCTGCCAGGCTCCCAGTAGATCCCTACTCATCTCCTCTCCAACCTCACCTGAAGTCAGCCAGGCTCAGCTGCAGCTTCTTCCGGGCTTTGTTCCGGGTGATATAGTTGGTGGCGGACCCTCGTTCATACTTAGGGAAGAGGAAACAAACAAACAAACAAAAAAAAGCTTCCATTAATAATGACTGTGGTGACTGGCATTCAATTCTGGGAATGCTGAGTTCCAGAGGTGACTAACATTCTGGGTAGATGGCCAAGATGTTTTAGAATGGGGACTGCTGCAGGGAGTGAGCTGACCTGCCCAAAGGAGCTGTGTACTGTCTCTGTAGTTGCCAGCATAGAGGACACATACATCCACATGATGCTGGGCATTTAGAGGATGCTGTGAATCAGATATCCCAGGTCCTTAGTACTAGCTCTACATCCTGTCCCACACAGTTAGTGATTGCCACATTTCACCCAATCCCTGCCCTGTGAGAACAATGCCTCAGAACCCTTGCTTCACAACCAAAGAAACCAGCTCAGTAAAACAGCCTGTCCAAGTCACACAGCCTAAAAGCTGAGATTGAGACTCAAACCCAGATCTGAGTCCAAAGCCTGCCTGCTTAGCTATTAATCCCATGTTCACAATTTATTTTATTTTATTTATTTATTTGTTTGTTTTGGTCTTTTTGAGACAGGGTCTCCCTGTAGCCCCAGCTGTCCTTGAACTCAGAGAGCTCCGCCTGCCTCTGCCTCCCGAGTACTAGGATTAAAGGTGTGCCCATGTTCACAATCTTATTTGCCCCGTTATAACCCCTACACCATCAGACTTCTTACACAGCTCTCATCTCTATGAATATATAGTCTGTTCCTTTGCGGTAGACTGCAAGCCACTGTAAAAGCTAAGATCTCTCCTAGCCAACTTTTGCTCCCTTAGGGATAATACAGCTCTAATTCAAAATGCATAACTTTGCCTTAGTGCATTCACCAGACAGTGACTATGTTCAAACGCATTAAGCTAGATATTGGGAGGACAAGACAACAGGTCTAGATTCTACTTACCTCCAAGAAGCATGTTATCTTATTCAAGCATAAGGATGCCTGTGATGCTAAAATGCTGCTTCACCTTCACATCATTGCTACAGGGGAATAGTGCCTTACACCAAACACCCTACAGTGTTAACCACCCATATCCATTCCAAACAAGAGCATCCTCTGAAGACATCGGGAGCCTCTATAGCCAGGCTGTGCTTTCAACACTAATGCTGAAGCCTCCAGATTACCCATGTTTATAAGACTCCACAGCATTCATTCTTTCCTACAGATACCCATTAACTGTCTCTTGAAGAACAGACCCATGTTAAGTCTGAGGGATTCAAAGATGAGTGTCACATTTTTTTTTTTTGGTCTTTTTGAGACAGGGTCTCCCTGTAGCCCCAGCTGGCCTGGAACTCACTCTGTAGACCAGGCTGGCCTTGAACTCACAAAGATCCGCCTGCCTCTGCCTCCCAATGCTAGGATTAAAGGCGTGTGCCACCATGCCCGGCTTCAGCTTCACGTTTTTTGTTAGAAGTATTTTCCGCCGGGCGTGGTGGCACACACCTTTAATCCTAGCACTTGGGAGGCAGAGGCAGGCGGATCTTTGTGAGTTCAAGGCCAGCCTGGTCTACAGAGTGAGTTCAAGGCCAGCATGGTCTACAGAGTGAGTTCCAGGACAGCTGGGGCTACAGGGAGACACTATCTCAAAAAAAGAAAGAAAGAAAGAAAGAAAGAAAGAAAGAAAGAAAGAAAGAAAGAAAGAAAGAAAGAAAGAAAGAAAGAAAGAAAGAAAGAAAGAAAGAAAGAAAGGAAGGAAGGAAGAAAGAAAGGAAGGAAGGAAGAAGAAAGAAAGAAAAGCTCATGAAAACTGTAAAAAAGGAATAAAAACATTCATATGCATAAAAAATAAAAATTATTAAAAACAAAATAAATATTTAAAAAAGAACTTGGTGGCAAGCTTTGCTGTTCAGAAACCCTTTTCAAATTTCCCATACTTACATGATCACTTAACTATTTGCTTGTAATGTATGACAGATTAGCATACAATCCTCCATCCCCACACATACATGTCACTCCTCCCATCAGCAGATCCATCTCTCTCAACCCCTTAACTCTAAGCTGGCCTTTGGATTTACTTTACCCAATATGATGTGTCAGGTGTGAAGCTGTGTCTATCCTGGATCTATCCCTTAGGGAGTCTATTGAATTCTTTGCTCTCTTGCAAACAGGCTGCCATGTAAGAAGTCATGTCATCCTGAAGAGAAAGACACTAATACCCTGATGACCCAGTCACCTTCACCATGGAGCCAAACATGAAAGGAAGTTTTGCATATTCTACCTACAACCAATTTCCTAACTCAGTTCAATTTTATGACAGAGTCCACTCAGCACCACGTGTAGCAGANAAGGGGCTGGAGAGATGGCCTAGCGGTTAAGAGCGCCGACCGCTCTTACAGAGGACCCGGGTTCGATCCCCAGCACCCACATGGCGGCCGAGAACCGTCTAAAACTCCAATTCCAGGAGAACTCCAGTTCCAGGGGAATCCGAGACCCTCTTCTGACCTCCGCGGCGTTGCACGACACGGGTGCACAGACTTGCATGCAGACAGTACATTCATACACATACAATAAATAAATAAAATTAATAAATAAAATAAAATAAAAAATAAAAATAAATAAATAAATTTTTAAAAAGTGGTGTTTTTCACTGAGCCAGGCATGGTGGTTGGTTCACATCTGTAGTTCCAGTACTCGGGAGGCTGGACCAGGAGGATCCTGAGTTCTAGGACACCTGTGGTAAGCAGTGAGACAGGGTCGCACTGGTGCCCACTCTAATGCCAAAACAAACAAACAAAAAATGTTTTCCAGTCTCCTGTACCATATGTATTTCTCATTTTTATGCATATCCTTTTAAACATAAGGAGAAAACCGGCTCTTAACAAGGTGATTTTACTTCGTGTGTGTGTGTGTGTGTGTGTGTGTGTGTGTGTGTGTGTTGTCCAGCAAATGGACACATTTTTGGTTGGGTGCTAGTACTTAATCTAGTATTAGGGGAGAACAGCATGATACTAAACAACCTACAATACATAGAACATCCTACAATGCATCCTTCCCACAACAAAGAATTATTTGAGCCAAAATGTCAAATGGCTCTGAAACAGCTTCAAAAGTGTACTGATTTGTTCATGAATCTGTATCTACACCTCAAGGGCAGCTTTTCTTCTCTTTTTCTTTCTCTCTCTCTTTCTTTCTTTTTCTCTCTCCCTCCCTCCCTTTCCCTCCCTCCCTCCATTTCTTTTCTTTCCTGTTTTTGATCAGGGTCTCACAATGCAGCCCCAACTGGCCTGGAACTTGCTATCCTCAAACTCACAAAGATCTGCCTGCCTCTACCTCTCAAGTACTGGGATTAAAGGCATGCACACCACACCAGGTAGATTTTCTTAAAGTTTTTATCTCCGATTGCTGGCACTTATTGGCTGCTTAATAAGTGTGTTGGGCCCGAAACTTGCAAGCTGAAGGAAATGCTTCAGCCAATTCCATCTTTCTCATCCCCTCAGTCCCTACATGCCAAGGAACGTCTTACAACAGAAAGAATACCTGGATCCTGTCTCTCTCCCCTTTAGTTATCTTTACTCAGAATCATGATACAGCCCTGTACAACTCCATCCTCGGCCAGATGACACCTCCCTGGATTTACTACATCCGGGTTATGTTTATGACCTTGCTTACAACCAGCCTTTCCTACCTACTGCTTTTGGCATTTGATTTCCACTAAACACTTTCATGCCGCAGAACTGAAACATGCTTCAAAGACAACACTGACTGAAATTCGTGTCTGTTTATGCTTTCCACTATGTTTCTCCTCGCTAGGTCAACCGTTTGTGCTCCAGGGGTTCCAGCACTCTCTCCTTCAAAGCACACTTCATAATTCATGGCCACTATATTTGGTTATATTCGTATCCGTCAGGAAAACAGAGGCCACATCTGACTGCTTACTTCTCCATCCCCAGCGCCCAGGACTTAGCTGAACTGGAAAAGTCTTAGGTCTTAGAGGGAATCCCGTCCCGCGTATCTGTGTGCTGGCTCGGCCAGCTTTCACAATTCCTTCTAAGAAAGCATTCCACGGGTCTTTCTGGAGTTGCGCCCACCCGGTGCCGCGTTCTCATCCTCAACCCTTCCGGTCTCCTGACCTCGGTTCCCAGAGGCCCGGGAAAGGGAAAACTCCCAGCCCTGCCACGCCCGCATCGCGCCTCTGGGAAGCCCAGCTTCAATCCACTCACCTTCTTCTTCTCCAGGCCTCCCATGGCTCCACGTTGACAGAGTGACTGGAGCCGCGGGCACAGACAGCACCACTTCCTCCCGCACGTGCCCTGCCGAGGACCCCAAGGACCCCACGCCGGCCGCTGAGGGGGCTGCCCGAAAAGGTGCCTGTGCGAAAGCGGCGAGAGATGGGTTTGTCCTCTTCACAGCTAAACTTTTTTTTTTTTTTTTGGTCTTTTCGAGACAGGGTCTCCCTGTAGCCCCAACTGTCCTGGAACTCACTCTGTAGACCAGGCTGGCCTTGAACTCACAAAGATCCTCCTGCCTCTGCCTCCCAAGTGCTAGGATTAAAAGGCATGTGCCACCACGCCCAGCTAAACTTTTTTTTTTTTTTAAATTTATTTTTTTTTTTATATGTATGAATGTATTGTCTGCATGCAGGTTTGCGCACCCGTGTCGTGCGATGCCGCGGAGGTCAGAAGAGGGTCTCGGATTCCCCTGGAACTGGAGTTCTCCTGGAACCGGAGTCGCAGACGGTTCTCAGCCGCCATGTGGGTGCTGGGGATCGAACCCGGGTCCTCTGCAAGAGCAGTCGGCGCTCTTAACCCCTAGGCCATCTCTCCAGCCCCAATAAAAATATTTTTTTTTAATTTTTTTTTTAATTTATTTATTTTTATTTTTATATGTATGAATGTATTGTCTGCATGCAGGTTTGCGCACCCGTGTCGTGCGATGCCGCGGAGGTCAGAAGAGGGTCTCGGATTCCCCTGGAACTGGAGTTCTCCTGGAACCGGAGTCGCAGACGGTTCTCAGCCGCCATGTGGGTACTGGGGATCGAACCCGGGTCCTCTGCAAGAGCGGTCGGCGCTCTTAACCGCTAGGCCATCCCTCCAGCCCAGGTCAGGCATTTTTATAACCTCCTTAAGAGCAGTTGCTTGACAGCGTGAGCCCCGTTGCATTTCGGGATGGAGGAGGCCGGAAGTCTTAGAGAGAGCGCTGTGTTCAGTTCGCTTTTGCCTTCAGCTTTTCCTGGTTCACTTGCTCATGCAAGGGTAAAATCGAGCAAAACCCACGTTTTCCCTCACAAAGTAGAGAAAGCTGAGGTACCACTGAAGTTTTTTTTAAGTGAGGGGCTGGAGAGATGGCTCAGCAGTTAAGAACACTGGCTTCTCCTGCAGAGGACACGGGTTTGGAGCACCTACATGATGGCTAACAACTGTTTGTAACTCCTGTGCCAGGGGATCTGACACCTTCGCCTGATCTCCGAGTGCATTGAACGACACGGGTGCACTTGCCTACATGCAGCCAAAACGTATAGGTGCACATACATAAACACATAAGCAGCTGCTATGTGGGGTGCTGAGAATCGTGGGGTCCTTTGCAGGAGCACTGCGGCGAGCATGGACTAGCATGGACTAGGTCCAAAGGAATCCAGGACACAAATATTATGATGCAATCTAGTTTTATTAATTCCCACGAAGGTTTATTCTATAGTTCTAATCCTGTCCTGTTCCTAGCCTAGCTCCCCAAGGCTGCTCACTTGGGGTCCTCTAAGCCTCCTGGAAGGTCGTGAGTCTTGCTAGGAAGCTCCAAGAAGCCGTTGATTGGCTCCAGCAGATCTCTCAGGCTGGGCACTGAGGCAGCTTATAAGCAGGGCAGCGTCAGTGGCCAGGAGGGTCAGCGTGCACTTCAGGCAAAATGGTGTCACTGGGGCGGTGTCCTGGTGTGGGGTGTGAGAACAACTGACCATTTGCACTCCCTGGCTTAAGTAGGCCGCAGCTGGGCATGGGGAGTGCACTGGGTCCGGTACTAGTCTCGGGATTGTGCCTCGGTCCCCACCCATAGCCGGGCGGCTGTCATCTGAGTTCATGCCCAGATCCTTGGGGGGCTGGGATCCAGCTCTGTTATCTGGCTGTGTCAGTACCCTCTCTAGCCGCCAGTACCCTCTCTAGCCGCCTAGTCAGCTGTGCAGGAGGGGTTGGGGCTCTGCCAAGCCCTGGGCTGAAGCAGACCTCTTGCTGAGCTAAGTTTAACTTTTTTTTTTTAATTTAATTTTTTGTATGTAGGTTTGTGGACCCGTGTCGTGCAATGTCATGGAGGTCAGAAGAGGGTCTCGGATTCCCCTGGAACTGGAGTTCTCCTGGAATTGGAGTTACAGCCGGTTCTCAGCCACCATGTGGGTGCTGGGGATCGAACCCAGGTCCTCTGCAAGAGCAGTCGATTCTCTTAACCGCTAGGCTATCTCTTATTTCTATCAAGTGTGGTAATCATGCTTGATTTTAGCAATATGCATTTAACCTCCCCTCCTCCTCCTCCTCCTCCTCCTCCTCCTCCTCCTCCTCCTCCTCCTCCTCCTCCTTTCTCAAGCTGGCATCAGACTCTTTATGTACTCACTACATTACACTCTAACTTTTGTTTTCAGTGGTTCTCTATTTTGCTTATTTTTAAAAATATTTGTTATTTTGATTTTATGTGTATGAGTCTATTGCCTGCATTGTGTGTAGGTACACTTATGTTGTACAATGCCTGTGGAGGTTAGAAGAGGGCCCAGACCCCTGGAACTGGAGTTACAGATGGTTGTTAGCTGCTGTGTGCATGCTGGAAATCAAACCTGCCTGCATCCTCTGCAAGGCCAGCTGGTGCTCTTAACTGCTGAGCCATCTCTCCAACCCCCATTTGGCTATTTTATCTCTAATCTTTCTGCTAACTTTGGGTTTCCTTTGTACTTCATCAAGGAGTCAAATTTAGGTTATGGTTGGGCATGGCAGCAGACACCTTTAATCCCAGCACTTGTGGGCAGAGGCAGGTGGTTCTCTGTGAGTTCAAGGCCATCCTGGTCTACATAGTGAGTTCCAGGCCAGCTGAGGCTGCAGGGAGACTGTGTTTAAAAAAATACAAATAAAAATTTAAGTTACAGATTTGAGACTTTTTTTTTTTTTTTTTTTTTTTTAGAGACGAGAGAGTGGAGATGCCAGAATTCAGTCATGCCCAAACAAAAAAAAGATCAAATCTTAGGAGTCGTTTTAACCAAGAATGAGCCTAAACTATTCTCAGAACTGTTGCTTCTGATTTTTCTAGGACCTGTTCCACCAACAAAGGGTGTACTGTATGCTGGAAAGGAATGAAGAACCCTGCCTTCTCAGGGAAGAAGTTACCTCTACTGATCCGGAACAGTGTACAAGACCACAAGCAGATGTTATCAATCTAATCCCACCAGTTGTTTACAACAGATACTGGAGATAATTCCTTGCATTCAATGTTGCAGCTTTCAGTTATAGTGATATTTTTATTTTTTATTTAATTATTTATTTATTTGGTCTTTTCGAGACAGGGTCTCCCTGTAGCCCCAGCTGGCCTGGAACTCTGTAGACCAGGCTGGCTTTGAACTCAAAGAGATCTGCCTGCCTCTACCTCCCAAGTGCTAGGATTAAAGGCGTGCACCACCACACCTGGATTATTTCTATTTTTTTAAATTCTTTTTAAAAAATTCTTTTAGCATTCTGTACAGACAGAAATAAAAGAAAATGAAACATAAATGTGAACTCTTTACAAATCAAGCCATAATTTAACATCTCTATCTTATTCACATGTCAATGAGAAAAAAAAAAATTCCAGCCACTAAGAGGCCAACTTGTATCACAAGAGAACCAAAAACACAGAAAAACATCACAAAAAAAGACATCCAATCATGAGAAGAACTGCACTGGTGGCGTCTTCACATCCGTCTCTTCTGTGCACTGAAGTACAGCACATTGTTTCCTCGAATGAAGGCGTCCCTGTGCTCATTCTTCAGCTGGCCATTCACAAACTCTTCTGTCTGCTCCACTGTTCACATAGCCGTCCAGGCAGGTCAGGACCCCTCAATAATCCACACCAGAATTTAATTTGACCACAACTGGCCGTCTGATGATTTGCTTTAAAAGTCACTAGGGGGGCTGGAGAGATAGCCTAGCGGTTAAGAGTGCTGACTGCTCTTGCAGAGGACCCGGGTTTGATCCCCAGCACCCACATGGTGGCTGAAAACCATCTTTAACTCCAGTCCCAGGGGAATCCGACGCCCTCTTCTGACCTCCGTGGCATTGCACAACACGGGTGCACCAACCTACTTGCAGACAATACATTCATACACATGAAAATAAAAATTAAAAAAAATTTTTTTTTAATTATTAAAAAGTCACTAGGGGTTTGCTTGCACAGACTCATTCTAACAGTCTTGGGAGGCAGGAAAACCTGAGTTCTAATCCCAGGTCTGCTACTTTATTAGCTGTGCAGTTTAGGAAACCCAGCATTTCACCTCCCAAGGCCCCAGGCTCCTCATCTCAGCAGTCCCCATCTGGCACTGGAGGTTTGGAGGATTCCTGGAGAGACATGAGTCTTCAGTCCATATTGGAAGGTTGAAAAGCTGTGTCTCATGTCTTTGAAGGATGGTAAAAGCAGTGGCAGCCACAGGGTAGCTGCACTTGCCAGTGAGAATTGACGACAGGCAAAACAACAGTGCTTCAGTGGTTTTTTTTATTGTTGTTTTTTGGGGTTTTTTTTGTCTTTTTTACTAAGATCTCAAGTTTTATACCTGACATACAAGTTCTCAGGCCTTCCTGATTATTTCTGGTTATACTTTCCTTTTGGATGTTTAAGTCCACACAGCCCAGATTAACCATGGTTTTTATTTTCTTAAAGTCAGTTGAGGATCTGGTCCTCTCTCTACCCAGCGGGGGAGCCCCTGGCTCCTTTTGGCTTTTCATTTACCAAGTCCATCTACTCGAGGACAAAGTCAGGTCTTGCTAGACCAGGCTTCCCTTTCTGAAGCATGAGCAGACTTTCCTCTTTATAGAATGGACACTGGCTGAAGTCCCATTAGTGGATATCCAAGACCTCCCTGCACAGGAAGACTGATGACTCACATTTGCAAGACATTTGAAGAGATGCCCCCTGGGACTTAGTTAACCTCTGAGGACAAGGAACAAAGTTATCCTTTAAGTCCCTTGGACAAATTGGTATGGGCATTAAGTATGGTCATTAAGCATCCAGAAAGGCTAAGTTACACCAGCCTGATACTTTTTTTTTACTTTTTTTTTCTTTTTTTTTTTTTTTTTTTTTTTTTTTTTTGTCTTTTGTGAGACAGGGTTCCCTGTAACCCCAGCTGTCCTGGAATTCACTCTGTAGACCAGGCTGGCCTTGAACTCACAAAGATCCACCTGCCTCTGTCTCCCAAGTGCTAGGATTAAAGGCATGCGCCACCACGCCTGGCTTAGTCTGATACTTTTAACTACTGTGTAATATTTTAGAAAAGTCTTGGACAAAAGCTCAAGCAGCCTTGTGTAAGAAATACTAAGAACTCCCGTAAAATAAATACTGTGATTAGATACAATGTCATGACAAACTAGTTTTTTTCTCATTCTTTGATTTTATATTACTCTAAAATATGCATACATACCTTTCACCCATATACCAAAAATTCCAAAGTTTGAAAATAAATGGTAGGTTAATTCTAGAACCTGTTAAGGGATTCACAATATAATAATAAAAAAATTTTTTTTTGTTCTTTTCAAGACAGGGTCTCCTTGTAGCCCCAGCTGTCCTGGAATTCACTCTGTAGGCCAGGCTGGCCTCGAACTCACAAAGATCTGCCTGCCTCTGCTTCTCGAGTGTTAGGATTAAAGGTGTGCGCCACCACGCCCGGCTTAAAAAACTATTTTTAAAACTTAACTTTTTTGGGGCTGGAGAGATAGTCTAGCGGTTAAGAGTGCCGACCGCTCTTGCAGAGGACCCGGGTTCGATCCCCAGCACCCACATGGCGGCCGAGAACCATCTGAAACTCCAATTCCAGGAGAACTCCAGTTCCAGGGGAATCTGACACCCTCTTCTGACCTCCTCGGCATTGCACAACACAGGCGCACAGACCTGCATGCAGACAGTACATTCATACACAAACAGAAATAAATTAAAAAAAAAAACTTTTTCATTGCAAAGTTAAGTGAAAGTCATTTGTTCAGAATATGTCCAAATTGCCGGGCGTGGTGGTGCACGCCTTTAAGCCTAGCAGTTGGGAGACAGAGGCAGACGAATCTCTGAGTTCAAGGCCAGCCTGGTCTACATAGAAAGCTCCAGGCCAGCTGAGACTAAAGGGAGACCCTGTCTCAAAAATACCAAAAAAAAAAGAATATATCCAAATTATAAAAGTCATTCCCACGGTTCCCCCTTTGTTTTGTAAAAGGATTCTGTAAAAATCATTCTCGTTTCCTATTTATTTTACCAAAAAAGAAGCATGTCCATTAGTGTGATCACCACAGTGGGCTGGTTATGATGGCACAGTGTGCTGCAGAAGCAGCATTGGTCAGTATGACATCATCTTCGATAATTCTCCGGAAAAGGTGGCATAGACAGGGCAGCCATGTGAGGAGTAGGCAAACAGACATGATGGTCATCGATATGGTTGAATTCAGGAGAGGGTCCTCTTGCCTTCTGTTGCCAGCTTATGGTATGACTTAACCAGTCACTTTGGAATCCAGAGAGGGCCTGTAGGAGAAACCACAGATGCTGGGCCTTGGTGCCAATTAATGAGAGGAATGGGATCCAACCACTAGTTGGCCCTTAAGGGAGTTTATACAAAAACCATAGGTAAAACTTCTTGTTTCTTATGATGCTTTTCCATAGGTGTTAGTTGGGTGGGGAGGGAATTTAAAGGAACAATTAAAAATGTAAAGTATAGGAGCTGAAGAGATGGCCTAGCGGTTAAGAGCACCAAATTCTCTTGCAGAGGACCCGAGTTCGATCCCCAGCACCCACATGGCGGCCGAGAACCGTCTGAAACTCCAATTCCAGGAGAACTCCAGTTCCAGGGGAATCCAACACCCTCTTCTGACCTCCTCAGCATTGCATGACACGGGTGCACAGACCTGCATGCAGACAGTACGTTCATACACATAGAAAAAAATAAAAAAAATTTTTTAAGTAAAGTATAAGTAGCTGCTTAAAAGAATTAAAGTAGGGCTAAGCGTGGTGGTGTGCACCTTTAATCCCAGCACTCTGGATGCAGAGTCAGGCTGATCCCTGTGAGATCAAGGTCCGCTTGGTCTACATAGTGAGTTCTAGGCCAGCTGGGGCTACAGAAAGACCCTGTCTCCAAAAAAGAGCTGCAAATGTTATTCAAGGGGCAAAGGTGCATCCCAAGATGGCAGCCTTAATAGGCAGTGTGCTTCACATGGCTTTAGAGGCATGGGAAATACAGGAGTAAGGGGATCATTAATTCTTCCTCCATGATTTCAGAGAGCTTCTGAATCCAGGCAGTACATGTGAGGGGAGTCCCTTCAAAAAGAAGGCCTTGATGGGCCGAGAGGCCCAGAGAAGCCATTCTGTGAAGCTGTGAAGGTCAAACCTGGTTTGCAATGGAGAACCCAAGTTATTAGAGATGCCAGAGGCCTGAGACATCTGCCAAGGAAAGCTAGATACAGGAAGTGGTACCAACTCAAGACCAAGCTGTATGTTACAGGCAGCAAACCTGGAGGGTCTGAGCCATCTAAACCCTTCAGAACGAAAGTCTTTGACACAACACACAGACCTGCAGGATTTGGTCCTGGTGAATTTTGGTCTTGTATTTCCTTACTATTCCCTGATTCTTCCTTTTGAAATAGAACTGTGTATTCTATGCCATGGTAGGATGGAAGTATATAATTTGCTTTTTGATTTTATAGGGGCTTACAGTTAAGAGATTGCCTTGAGTCTCAGAAAAGACTTTGGACTCTGGACTTTTATTTATTTTTATTTATTTTTTTGGTATTTTCGAGACAGGGTCTCCCTGTAGCCCCAGCTGTACTGGAACTCACTCTGTAGACCAGGCTGGCCTTGAACTCACAGAGATCTGCCTGCCTCTGCCTCCCAAGTGCTGGGATTAAAGGTGTGTGCCACCACGCCCGGCTTTATTTATTTTTTATGTGTATGAATGTACTGTCTGCATGCAGGTTTGTGCACCCATGTCAGAAGAGGGTGTCGGATTCCCCGGAACTGGAGTTAAAGACAGTTCTCAGCCTCCATGTGGGTGCTAGGGATCGAACCCGGGTCCTCTGCAAGAGCAGTCAGTGCTCTTAACTGCTAGGCCATCTCTCCAGCCCCGGACTCTGGACTTTTGAATAGTGCTGAGACTGTTGAAGACTTTGGGGGCTCTTGGTGTTGGACTAAATGCATTTTGCATTATGCTATGTTCATGGGGCTCTGGGGGCCAGGGAGTAGAATGTGGTGGTTGGAATGTGAGTGCCCCCCAGGGGCTCCGAGTATTTGAAAGTTGGTCAGTTGGTAGTACTGAATGGGGAGGGTCATGGAACTCTTAGGAGTTCTGGCCATACTGGAGGAAGCACGTCACTGGAGGAGGGCTTTGAGAGCACACGGCCTTGCTCCACTTTCAACATGCTCTCTCTGTTTACTGTGCCTGCTTGAATATGTGAGTGCTCAACTCTCTGCTCCAGCTGCCTCCTGCCTCGGCCTCCTGCCACGCTGGATTGTTATCCCTCCATAAACATAAGCCAGGTAAACTCTTCCTTCTATATAAAAAGATTTAAAGTATAAAAGTATAAGTTGCTTTAGCAAGTTGTACCTGGGAGTTTATCCTTTAGTCCCGCTTTTTTGTTTATATATTTGATTTGTAAATAATAAATTTGCCTTATTATGGCTTATCCTTTGTAGTCATAGAGAATGTCTTGAGAGACATGAACTCCCCAAAGCTGTTAAGAAACAAAAATTTTAGATACAAAAATGGGACCATTGTCTGTTTTGATTTGAATTCTTCATTATAAGGAAAGTAGTTCATAGGTGTCTATGAACAGCTCCAGTAGGCTGATGTATTTGAACAGTAGCAAAAATAAAGCCTGAAAAAGTATCAACATACATGTGAAAAATTTTGAAATAATAAAAAAATTACTTCTAATTGCCAAAGTTCATTAGAACGCTGGTTTCAGAGACTGAGTCCTCTCAGAATGATGGGGCCCAACAACTGCAGGTCAGGACAGGACTGGATAGTTTGCTGACCATGTTTCTGGGGTAATCGAGGCTGTATGTCCTATGTGCCCACTGTTGGAAGGGCCTGCTATCCAGAAGGCTGTTGGTCTTCTGGCAGCTGTAAGGTTGATGATTCCATGGCCAAACCCATGTCGAGGCTGATGGCCCCTCTGCTCCCATGAAGGCAATGGCCTTGTGGGCAAACCCACAGCTGAGGTGTTGGTAACTCTGCAGCTGACACCCAGCCGGCAAGGTGCTGGCTTGCGAACCCATGGCTGGTGGCTGTAAGCCTTTTTGACCACCCAACAAGTTGTAGGAGCCAGCCCTATGACCGAACAAGCTAAAAAGCTAGCTGCAAAATTAACAGTTCCATGATCGATCTGGCTAAGGAAAATATGCACACAATAACAACCTGGAGATCTCAGTCAGGTGGCAAAGCTTGCAGAAAATCTCTTATTTTTGCAGGGCTACCTGCTGATATAGAGTTGGGACAGTGTGACATCACTTCCTGGCAGTCAATTCCAGACCTTTGTGCTGTCACATGCCATCCCAGCTTGCGGGTTGTAAACAAGGAAGTCTTGTGATCTGGCTGTGACCTTAAAACATGCTGGCTGATATGCTATCCCCCACACACCCAAGCTCAGGCACACCCACAGACTAGGAGAAAGTTGCGTGTTTGGGAAAACACACACACACACACACACACACACACACACACAGAGCTAGGTGATCAGCATTTTGATTTCCTTCTGAAGGGGGCCAGGTTAATTCTGTATGAGATTGAATGCATTGGATAAAAACAGGATGAGTTCATCTATGAAGGAGGCTTTAAATAGAGGTAAATATCGACAACAAGGCATCTGAGGTATGAGCCCAAAGTGGAGTGGCTTGAGTCACATAGTGAAATTTAACCACTTTGTTAGCTCTATCTAAAAAAATTATTAGTGCACTAGGAATGGGATGTGTATTTATGAGGTTTCAGAGGAATTCCACACAGAGTGAAAGGAAGCTTGTCCCCAAACCCAGCAAGTCATCTGCCATTCTTCTGAGGTCTGTAAAAGAAAGTTGAGGGGCTAGAGAAATGGCTCAGCAGTTAAGAGCACTGACTGCTCTTGCAGAGGATCAGGGTTTGATTGCCAGCACTGACAAGGCAGCTAAGAAATATCTTTACTTTTTTTTAATTTTTTTATTTTTTTGTCTTTTTTGAGACAGGGTCTCCCTGTAGCCCCAGCTGTCGTGGAACTCACTCTGTAGACCAGGCTGGCCTTGAACTCTCAAAGATCCGCCTGCCTCTGCCTCCCAAGTGCAAGAAACAAAGAAATATCTTTAAGCCGGGTGTGGTGGTGCACGCCTTTAATCCTAGCACCCAGGAGGCAGAGGCAGGCCGATCTCTGTGAGTTCAAGGCCAGCCTGGTCTACAAAGTGAGTTCCAGGCCAGCTGGGGCTATAGGGAGACCCTGTCGAAAGAAGAAGAAAGGAAGGAAGGAAGGAAGGAAGGAAGGAAGGAAGGAAGGAAGGGAAGGAAAGAAAGAAAGAAAGAAAAATTATATTGAGTTATGTAAACATCTTGTCTGGTAAGTCAGATGGTTTTGGTTTGGACCTGTTTCTTAAGAGTAATTCTTTGTGGATTTGGGGGTCAAAAATCTTTTTGCTTATGTATAATGGGGAGAAATAACCATTCTAAAACTGCTAAAGAGAAAGTTAATTGTTCAATGGCTGCTGTAAGGGAAAGGGGAGTGTGGTGGTTTGAATGAGAGTGTCCCCCATAGGCTTTAAGTATTCAGACATTTTGTCCCCAGTTGATGGCGCTGTTTTGGGACATCTTAGCCGGAGTGGCCATGCTGGAGGAAGTATGTCACTGAGGGGTGGGCTTAGTGAGTTTAACAAGACTTGCAGGCTCCAGCTTCTCTCTCTCTCTCTCTCTCTCTCTCTCTCTCTCTCTCTCTCTCTCTCTCTCTCTCTCTGCTTCCTGTGCTCATTGGAGATGTGAACCTCAGCTTTCTGCTCCAGCGGCAGCCACCATGCCTCCCCACCACATTTGACTCTTAATTTCCTGGAACCGTCAATTGTAAGCTCAAAAGAAGGCTGGGCGTGGTTTAATCCTAGCACTTGGGAGGCAGAGGAAGGCAGATCTCTGTGAGTTCGAGGCCAGCCTGGTCTACAGAGTGAGTTCCAGGAGAGCCAGAGCTACAGGGAGACCCTGTCTTAAAAAAAGACAAAAAACAACAAAAACAAAAAAACAAAAAAAAAAAAAAAACTCTATTCCTTTTATAGTTCCCTTGGTCATGGTGGTTGATCACAGCGAAATGAAAAGTGACTAATACAGGAGATTATAATAACAATAAGTATCACATTCTTCCAAAGTTGGCCAGCTACTAGTTGTTACTTGAGTCATACAGGATAAGTTGAAGTCAGTGTCTCCAAGAGAGGCAGAGAATGTGGCAGAAATGTGACAGAAGTCCCAGGGAAGGTCAAAAGCCAATTTATATTGCCTAAAAACTGCAGAAAAGAATTTGTCTTTTTTTGAGCAGAAAATTGTAATCTATGCTGTAATTTCAGCACTCAGGGGCAGAGCAGGTGGATCTCTTATGAGTTCAAGCCAGCCCACTGGTCCTACAAAGTGAGTTTCCAGGAATAGCTGGGGCTCCAGGGAGACCCTGTCTGCAAAATACTTGTAATCTATGAAGTTAATTGTAAAAAAGATAATAAGTGAAGGCCGCGTGAAGTGGCGGCACGCCTTTAATCCTAGCACTCTGGAGTGCAGAGGCGGCAGATCTTTGTGAGTTCAAGGCCAGCCGATGGTCCTAAGAGTGGGGGGGGGGTTCAGGCAGACAGCTGGGGCTACAGGGAGACCCCTGTCCGTCGACAAGACCAAAAAGAAAAAAAGACAGCCTGACTCTTGGTGTCCATTTTATCCAAGAGCAGACCCACACTGCTGAGAACCTGTTGCTTCAGAATTCCCTCAGAACTGTGCTCTAGAACTAGGGCTTATTCTTTCTTTTACCAAAACAGCATGAAATTGTAAAAGAGGAGCTGTCTTATCAGAAGACGGTCCCTTCTAATCCCTATTGACCTCTAATTGCATGTACACGACCCCAAACTGTTGTTATTAATTTAGTCCCATCTATTGTTTGCAACACAAATGTGATTATGTCTTTTACTTTCAATGAGATAAATGCTTCACACACACACACAATTCTGAGTCAAGGACAAGGAAGGTTCAGAACAGATTAAGCCTATATTTCCAGGTCACGATGCTCAGTGAGTTTGTATACAGTATAAACAAGCTCAGATAAGATTGTCATCTTAACTTTTTGGTTGCAAGGTTAAGTAAAGGTCATTTGTCCAGAGTATGTCCATATTCCAAAAGTTATTCCTACTGGGGGTGGTGGCACACACTTTTAATCCCAGCACTCGGGAGGCAGAAACAGGTGGGTCTCTATGAGTTTAAAGCCACCTGGTCTACATAATGAGTTTCAGGCCAGCTGGGGCTGCGGGGAGACCCTGTCTCAAGACAAAAAAACAAAGTTATTTCCACAAAGAGGTACAAACCTTCAGCTATAAGGTAAGTTCTGGGTATCAATAGTATCAGGGTTTTTTTTTTTTCGTACTAGAATTAATGCTATATTGCCACAAAACCCACTCAGTGTTGCCTGTGTGTAGCAATAGATAAGTCATATTCAAGGCAGGCTGGGGAGCAAAGTCCTACGGGCTGACCCCCTGGAGGATCCCTGGCAAGGGACTCTCTGCTAAGATCACCCCCGAGATCCTGATGTTCTCCTGGATGTTATGCTTTTCTGGTGTTGGGCTTGGCAGATATTTTCGAGTACACACAAAGTCCTTCCTTGGGCTGGCTTATAGATAAAAAATAAAGTTACCTAAATATTCCAAGTGATGGCAATTATAACCAAATACCTCCCTTGAACGTCAAGCCAACTCGTGAAGCAGGAACTTCTCTTTCTGTAAATCTTAATAAAGTTAAGTATAAAGACCTTTTCCGGGACTGGAGAGAGAAGCCTAGCGGTTAAGAAGCACACGACCTCTGTGCAGAGGACCCAGGTTCGATCCCCAGGCACCCCATGGCGGCTAAAACGCTCGTAACGCCAATTCTGAGACTCCAATCCAGGGGAAATCTGAGACACTCCTTCTGAACGCCATCCGCGGGCATGGCACAGACAGCTGGTGCACACCTGCATGCAGTACAGTACATTATACACAGTACAAGATAAATAATAATAAAAAATTTAAAAAAAAAAGAACTTTTCCCTAACAAAGGCAGTGTGAAAAACAACATAATATCAGGGTGATATACGATAGACCAAATTACAAAGTAATAAAGCAATGGATTTTAAAAGAGCCCAAAAGTAAACAATAGGAATGTGTATTTTCATCTTACATGACTGGTTTACTGAGTAAAAAATTCCAGTGGCGGTCGTGTATGACAAAAAACATTATTAAGATTAAAGGTAAATTATAGATTTCCCTAAAGAAAAAATAACATAAAAAGAGTCTTTTGATCCTTCTCTCCTGTCTCAGAAAAATGTAATAGATGGACACCTCAAATTTCACATGGGCACTGAGGGTGTCTGGCCCTTCAGCACTCCTTGCTTTATGCAGGGATTGCTGAGGGCTAGGATTTCTTTGTGCTTATTAACTTCGCAGTAAAAACAGAACTATTAACCTGAGCAAGTAGTGGAACGGCTTCAAGCCTCTGAGACAAAGGCCTAAATCTTGGCTTTAACTAGACCCATTCCTTGAAGAAAATAGAAAAGAAAAATTGATAACTTAAAACTTCATAGAACAGGGCTTGCTTTAGTGATAATAAGAATTCTAAAAGAAAACTATGGTTTTCCAGTTTTTCTTTAAAGGGTGTTTTACTTTAGATCTAGGCTTGTGGGTTTCTGATTATTATCTACTTTTGAAACAAATTGTATTGTGATTTATCAACTGTAACCTATGATTATTGATTAGAATGTAAAACCTGACTAATCATTCTGGGAAGTTTGCCAATCCTCCTTGCTGTTTTCTCTTGAATGTACTATAAAATCACTGCCTTGAGCTCAGTAAAATTGCTGCAGACTCGGACCCCTCTGACTTGTTTCTGTACGCATCGCCGACCCTGTGCTTTCCTGATTATCAAGGGACCCTGCTCCCCGCGACTAAGACCCCGATTCCCGGTGGGCCAGTCAGCAGCACTATATTGTATATTTGAAGTTTATTAAGACAACAGAAATTATGTTCTTAACATACACACAGAACTAATGAGGTGATAGATGTTCTAGTTTGTCTTCCATTGCTGTGACAAAACACTCTGACCGACACCAACTTGGGGAGGAAAGGGTTTATCACTTAGGGAGCCAAGGCAGGAACCTGGAGGCAGGAGCTGAAGCACAGGCCATGGAGGAATGCTGTTCACTGGCTTGCTCCCCTGGCTCATGCTCAGCCTGCCTTCTTATATGGTACACAACAACCTGCCCAGGGTGGCACTACTCATTGTGGGCTGGGCCCTCCCACACTGCTCAACAATCAAGACAATACTCCACAGTTGTGGCCACAGGCCAATCCAATGGAGCCAATTCCCCAATTGAGGCTCCCTCAACCCAGATGTGTCAAGTTGACACTAAAGCTATCCAGCACAGATGTGTAAACTTTTCCTGGAGAGATGGGAACAAATTTCTACTCACCTATAGGGATTCAATGACAGACCAAAGTGCCATTGCATCAAAGTCCAACCAATAGTTTACTGGGCTTACTTACAGAACATAGGGTGATCCAGAAGTCTCACCCCAGCATAGATGACTGCTACCCCATAGCTGCACAGATGGAGTCCCCTCTCCAGTTAGCCTTCCACACTCTGTATACTTTAGCACCTCAGAAACTATGAAGCAATGCAGTTAGGGCAGAATTATACACTGTTGGGAGGGAGATGTGGGAAGGGAGGAGGGTGCCTGGAATCTCAGGTGAGAATAGCACTCCCCACCCCTTCCTTCTGTGAGATGGAGCCCTTGGCTCCATCTCACAGATCACCTGTGAGCTGCTTCTATTTATTTATTATTTTTATTTTTATGTGTCTGACTATACTGCCTGCATGCAGGTCTGTGCACTCATGTCATGCAATGCCATGGAGTCCAGAAGAGTGGATTCTCCTGGAACTGGAGTTAAAGACGGTTCTCAGCTGCCATGTGGGTGCTGGGGATCAAACCTGGGTCCTCTGCAAGAGCAGTCAGTGCTCTTAATTGCTAGGTCATCTCTCCAGCCCCGTGAGCTGCTTCTAATGAAGGTTGTAATGGCTGTTACATTCAGAGTACGATGTTCTACAACACATGTGGTAATCATTTCACAGTATCTGAATATCAAGTATATGCCAATAAACCTGGAAAAACCAATTAAAAAAATCTGTGGATTGTACATGATGACAACTGGCTCCCTCTACAGAACTGTCATGAGGAAATTGCCATTAAAAAAAAAAATCTGTGGACAAGGTGTTAAACTTCCAGTTTGTAAAGAAATGGGCTTTGAGAGCTGGGTGTGGTGGCACATGTCTTCAATCCTAGTACTTGGGAGGCAGAGGCAGGTGGATCTCTGTGAGTTCAAGGCCAGCCTGGTCTACATAGTGAGCTCCAGGACAGCTGGGGCTACAAGGAGAGCCTGTCTCAACAAGACCTGTGGGTACTGAGCTAACTTCAGCTGATTTTTATAATTCACTAACATTTCCACCAAGGCGATGAGAGCAAACTGAGCTTGTTCTTTTGGAGGCGGGGGGGGGGGGGATAGCAGTTTAGACTTTTTTTTTTTTTCTTTTTTGAGACAAAAAGGTCTCCTTTGAGTCACAACTGGCCTGGAGACTCACTAGCTGAGAACAGGTCTGGCCTTGAACTTAGAGATCCCCTTCGCCTCCTTGCCTTCCGAGTGCTGGGATTAAATGTGTGCCGGCCACCACGAAACCTGACTACATATATTTGGTTTTCTTACCTGGCTCTATTATCACAGTCAGCCAGTGCTCTCATGTCCCCGCACCCACCCCTGTGCTGGTCCTCCCCTCCCCTCACCGCCCTCTCTCCACCCCTCCCTCACAGCCCTCCTCCTCCCCTCACAGCCCTTCCTGCTTCCATGTTACACGTTGCATCACTCTCTTCCTCTCTCCGCTTGGGATCTTTACTGTCTAAAATAAGGTTGTCCTGTACACATGTGTTTTTACTGTGCGCCCACACAGGTCCGTATTTGCTCGTCCTTCTTCTGCAAGGCCATCTTAGCCAGGCATGGTGGCACACATCCTTTAATCCTAAAGCACTTGGGAGAGCCATGAGGCAGGGAATCTTGTGGAGTTCAAGGCCAGGCCTGGTCTATCAGAGTGAGTTCAGGATAGCCTGGGCTATCAGGTGGCTGGAGAGCTGGGGTCTCAGAAAAAGACCAAAAAAAAAAAAATGCCATCTTTTATGCTCCTGGGTGTATTTTTTTTTTCTCCGTTTGGGATTAGTTCTTAAATTAATGTTCTGGCCCATTGGACTAAAACACTGGATATGTTTGATCCTTCGAGCAATAGAGGTAGGCCACAGCACAGAGGTACTGTGGACTCTTCAAAGGCAAAGATTGCTGAAGGCCTGGGGGCAGGTAGAGTTGAGTGAAATGGCAGGCCGGCAGGCTGGCAGGCAGGCGGCAGTAGGCATTCAAGGCAGCCAGGACTGTGAGGGGAGCCTCGGTGTCAGGAGGTCTGGCAGCAGAGTAGCCCCAGAGAGTCTGTTTTCTTGGACATTGCCAAATTAAGATAGATGTGGAATGTGAAGTCTAAGATTGGTCACAGCGATGTAGCACTCCAGACTAGAGTGGGGAGTTGCTTTCTTACTAACATGCTTTTGAACAGATAATTTCTGAGAGCTTGTGATTTTAGGGGAGAAAAAAGAAATATCGGGGAAAAAAATCGATCAATCAGAAAAAGATTATTGGTTATTAGGACTTTACATCTGAAACATGTATAGCCTTGGACGATATACGGTTCATGTTAATATTTTTTTTATTTAATTGTTATTTTTTACTGATGTTAGGAATGACTGTCTGCAGTAAATGCGTTGGTGCACGCGCGTGTCGTGCAACGCCGCGAGGTCAGAAGAGAGTCTCGATTCCGCTGGAACTGGAGTTCTCTGGGGAGTTATTCAGAGGTGTTGTGGCCCATGTGGTGGGTGCTGGGGGATCGCCGAACCCGGGTCCGACTGTAAGGAGCAGGGGGGCGCTCTTAAGACATCTAGGTCATCTCTCCGGACCCCGGTTCCTGTTAAATATTGCAGCCTCGTATCCCACAAGGCGTGGGATACAACACAACTCTCCCTTTCGCACTCTCATACGAATGCTGATTCTTTCTGCCTCCCTTTTTTCCTTCTCCCTTTCCTCTGCCACTCCCCCCCTCCTCCTTCCTTCTCCTCCTCCTCCGCCTCCTCCTCCCTCCTCCTCCTCCTCCTCCTCCCGCGCCTCCCCTCCTCCTTCCTTCTTGTCTTCCTCCTCATCCTTGTTTTTTGAGACAGAATCTCTCTGTGTAGCCCAGTCTGGCCTGGAAGTTGCTATGATTCTCCTGCCTCCCCCTCCCACATGCTGAGGTGTGTGTCACCAACCACACCCAGTACTCTTCTTCCTCTTCCTCTTCTTTCTCTCCCTATTCCTCTTCCTCTTCCTTTCCCTCCTCCTCTTCCTCCTCCTCCTCCTCCTTCTCCTAGAGATAGAAGGGCTCAGCTTTTATTTTCTCTCACTGCATGATTGAGGCCAGCTTAACAATGCAGAACAAGACATACACACACATTAAATTTTCAAGTACCACCATCAACAGATTGTTAGGTTCATAGTGAGGGGAGACCCCAATGCAAAAGTATGCAGGACTCTGATAAAGATAACTGGGGTTTTATTTTAGGGCAAGGGCCTGGTGTCTGACTCGGGAGCAGGACAGCCAGCAGTGCTTTAAGACAGAAGTAGCACTTGGGAGGCAGAGGCAGGTGGATTTTTGTGAGTTCAAGGTCAGCCTGGTCTACAGAGTGAGTTCCAGGACAGCTGGGACTACAGGGAGACCCTGTCTCGAAAAGACTAAAAAAAAAAAACCACAGAAGTAGAGCCTGTAGTGATGGCAAACACCTTTAATCCCAGCACTCAGGAGGCAGAGGCAGAGGCAGAGGCAGGTGGATTTCTGTGAGTTCAAGACCACTCTAGTCTAGTGCCAAACCCAAACACTCAGAAGGCAGAGACCGTCTCAAAAAGAGACCAAAACAAAAAACAAAAAAAAACCCCCAGAAGTAGGCAATAGGATGTGGATGCTTCCGGACAAACAACTTGAGAAAAACAGGGTGTTTTTCTCTCTATGGCTGGCCAAGTGTGGTTACAGTGACCTTTTCCTGGAGTACAGAATAGTGGTCAAGAACGATCACTTCTCAGGATTTCTAGGTCCGAGTTGACTGACTGCAGTCTCACACAGATGTGCAGCTCCAAATCAATCTATGTTTAGGGCTCAACTTGTGATAAGTATGGCACAAAATAGATAATCTGAAAAGAATGACTCTTGTTAATTTGCCATAAAATAATTGTAATAAATATCTGGAGATGATTAGAGCTGTTTTATGGTCCCAACATCCTCATTAGTGGAGCTGGAAAGGACCCATTAGGATAATCCTTTTCTACCCTCTCATCTCACCTGTGAGGGACAATTTCAAATTCAGGTCCCACAGCCACCTACGTAGGCTCACTACGTTTGATCTGCAGTGGAGCTAAGCGGATAAGGAATCTTTTGTTCCTTGCTCCCTCAGCAAGGATGTTTTTAAGTGATTTTCCTGGTCCAGCAGCAGCCTTGCAGCCTTGCTCCCAATTCTTCAGCCTGTTTTGTTATGTCCAGGAAGCTCTAGCTGTGGAGTTGATTGAAGAAACTCGCTTGTCTGGTCCTAGCAGCGCCCTGCCTCCGCCCCCTCGGTTGGTGGCAAAGAACAGAACAGCTGACTCGGGAGAGCTTGCTCACGTGATCACAGCTCCCCGCTCTGCTCTGGAGCTGGAGTGGGTACTTTGAGGTGCTACTGTGGGGTTACCAGGTATGCATCCCAGTCCTGAAGGTGGTCTGCAGCTAGCACAGCGGTGGGCACCGGGCAGGCACAGTCTGGTGAACTTGAGGAAAACCCTGCTTCAGGCCCCGCGGCTTCCGGGCTCCTAGCAGTGGGGACAGATCTGTATCTGGTTGGCTTCAAGTTGTCCCACAGGGTTCCTCAGGTCCTCCCCCACCCCCTTGTTCCCCAACTCGTGGCAGGCTGCCCTGCCCTTCCTTCCTCTGTTCCTGGCCTTCTGCCCCAGAACAGACCTTGCTCCCTGCTGACTTGGCTGTGTGCTGCTGGGCGGGGAGGAAGGATTAATCAGTGACCAGAAGCCGCCTGTGTCCGAGCCCGTGACCCGTTGCCGGCAGAGGAGCACCGAAGGCCCGGAGGAGTCTCCTCCCTGCTGCTGCCCACCTGCTCGTGCCATGGCGTGCCTCCAGGCGTTGCTGTTCCTGTCCGGAGCCCTTGGCGCCCTCGCCGCCGAAGTCTGCTGTAAGTACCCAGCCTTCCTCCGGAGCCTCCTACCCTGGGTTTCAGGAAGGGAGGGAGGACCACTTTGTCTGATCCCCTTATTATATATTTGGGGAATCTGAGACTTGGGGGTGGAAAGGAGGACTTCTCTGCCCCTCAGGTCACCCAAAACAGGTTGGGCTTAGCTGGACCTCAGTGCATAGCATGTTGGATGGAGGTTAATGTATCTGACTTCCTGCCAGACAGGATCTTTCCCATTCACCTAGGTATTGTTCATATATTCACTCAGCACACTGAGGTTTCTCTGGGCTAGCTCCAGGAATTGAGTTTGGAAGAGTGAATGCCAGACAGATCCCTGCACTCCTGAGCTCAGGTTGTAGGGAAGGGGACTGACAAGACATAGGGTGCCAAATTGGGTTATGGAGACTGCCACAGAAGAAGCCAACCTGGAGCAAAGACAGAATGCCACAGAGGCCCATCGGATCAAGGAGAGAGGGTGGGAAAGGATGTCCAAAGACTAGGAGGCCCATCAGAGCTGAGAGCGGACGGGAAGGAGCCAGCCACAGAGGAAGGGTGAGGGACACACATTCTAGGTGGAGAGAAGGGCCATTTCCAAAGAGGCTCTGCCTGCTCCAGGAGTCCCAGGGATGTACCTCCAACACACCTACTGAGACCTCTTGGGGCCGCTCAGGACGTGACTGTGTCTCAGGTCATAGGTCAAGGGACACATGCACTTGGGCCAAGTAGAAAGTAGAAAATGCGACGTCTTGTGGCTTGCTTCTCTCCTTCCTTCCTTGAACACACGTTGCGTCACAGGTGACCCTGGGCAAGTCTCTTGAGAGGCAGGAGTCAGGTAAGGAAGTCAAGAGTCGGGGGCCAGGCGGCTTGCCCAGGATGCCCCCTTCTTAACGAATGTTTTCTAAATTCAATTCTTGGGATTTCAAGCCAGTGTCGTCCTCGGGCACAGAGAGCCTCTGGCCTGCACTCAAGGGCAACCGCACCCATCACCCTTAGGCCCTAGGTTGTTGTCCAGATTGTGCCCAGAAATTCCTTTAACAGGCCTCCCTTCCTGCCTACCTACCATCCTAGTCCTCAGCCTTGGAGTGTTAGCCCCTACACCTGACCCCACAAGAGCCCCATCCTTCAGGATTGGGGGAACTTTGGAGGGTTTGGGGTTAGTCCCTTTATCACTGCCAGCCTTCTTGTCTCATCTGTAAACTGGACTGAGAATGCTCCCCCCCCCACCTCCTCCTCCATATGGTGAGAGCACCCGAAGGGCACCGGCTTCATCAGCTCAAGGCTCTGTGTGCTAGGAACGAACAGGATTGCTGGATGCAGAGTGGGCTCCCGGGCGCCTGAATGCTAAAGCTGACCAGCCCTCCTGTGACAGGAATGGGTAACCCTGTGTACAGAAGGCCCCGGTGTGGGGGACCTTGACCAAGTCACCCTTGTCATCCCGAGTGAATCTGCCTGGCCTTCCTCTGAGCAAGCTAAATTGTGGTTCTCAGTCTCCCTTTCTAGCTGGTTCCTCATCTTATCCCTTCTAACCCAGCTGACTCAGGCTGGAGGTCAGAGTCTGGGGTGGGGCCTGGGGTCTCCCTAGCCAATATCAGGAAAGGGAAGAAGAAAAGTGTTCTAGGACTAAGTATGTAGCTCAGTCAGCAGAGTGCCTGCCTAGCACGAAGTCCTGGGTTCAATCTCCAGCTCGAAAGAAACTGGACATGCTAGCACGTAGCTGTAACGCTGAACGCTGGACGTGGAGGCAGGAGGGGCAGGAAGTAGTTCAGGGTTACCCAGCAACATACGTTGAGACCCTGCCTCAAAAGAAGAATGGTAGAGAGACAGTCAGAAAGATGAAAAGATCTAGAGATGTAGAAACACTAGAGAAATAGAGACAGAAGCCCCAACAGTCAGCCCCTCCCTCTGACTTTCACTGTGATCTAGACCAGGCCTTCAACTTCACCGTGACCTAGCCCAGGCCTTCAACTTCACCGTGACCTAGCCCAGGCCTTCAACTTCACCGTGACCTAGCCCAGGCCTTCAACTTCACTGTGACCTAGCCCAGGCCTTCAACTTCACAGTGACCTAGCCCAGGCCTTCAACTTCACAGTGACCTAGCCCAGGCCTTCAACTTCACTGTGACCTAGCCCAGGCCTTCAACTTCACTGTGATCTAGCCCAGGCCTTCAACTTCACCATGACCTAGCCCAAGCCTTCAACCTCACAGTGACCTAGCCCAGGCCTTCAACTTCACTTTGACATAGCCCAGGCCTTCAACTTCACTTTGACCTAGCCCAGGCCTTCAACTTCACTGTGACCTAGCCCAGGTCTTCAACTTTACTTTGACCTAGCCCAGGTCTTCAACTTCACAGTGACCTAGCCCAGGCCTTCAACTTCACCATGACCTAGCCCAGCCCTTCAACTTCACCATGACCTAGCCCAGGCCTTCAACTTCACTGTGACTTAGCCCAGGTCTTCAACTTCACTTTGATGTAGCCCAGGCCTTCAACTTCACTGTGATCTAGCCCAGGCCTTCAACTTCACTGTGACCTAGCCCAGGTCTTCAACTTCACTGTGATCTACCCCAGGCCTTCAGCTTCACTGTGATCTAGCCCAGGCCTTGAACTTGAGGTCCCCCTGTCTCCTCCTGTCTCAGCCTCCCAAGTGCTGGGATTAGAGGCGTCTGCTACCATTGCCCAGTTTGTCCCTAACTGAATGAACGTTCATTGAGAAACTAGCCAGGTGCTCTGACGGGGTCCCACACAGGAAAGAGTCTCCTCACAGCAACAGATATATGTGACTTTAAGGAAAATAGACATAAGGTAGTGAGACTCAAACTTGGAGAGATGGGGCTGTATTCAAGAAACTCTGGTCTTGGGGCTAGAAGGTCCAGGCAGGCAGGCACAGGGCCCTGTGGTAACTCTATTCCTTATTCTCCTAGAGGAGGGGTCTTCCGGCAGCCTGGATGCAGCACAGTCAGCTCAGATCTCCAGCACTGGACAACAGGAGCAGACTGTGATTGGGAGTCAGTAAATGAGACAGAGTTCACAGTGCCCCCAAGGCAATCTGCACTGCCTTGTTCTAAGCTTGGGCCCTTTCCCAAGGGAGGAAGGCAGCCATCAACTGAAGCCGGGGAGGGTCCTTGAGCTTGCTGCTTCAATTGCAGTGTCTTGGTTGCACATCTTCCAGTACATTCCGCACACTCAGATAAATGACTGCAAGCTGAGGCAGACTCTGTAATCGGCTTCCCAATCTCATGCCATCTTCTCTTAAACAGAGATGGCAGAAAAAGTAGGTTTTCAAGATTTGTGTGGAGGAATTTCATCAGACAGCCCCGGGGAACACGTGGACAGCCTGTAGACTGTGAAAACTGGATATAGACCATAAGGGCTGGAGTTTTGTTAAAGGGTGGACTGTCCATTCAGGAAGGCGCCAAAGAAGAGGTGGAGGGCTGGTTTGCAGTTTGATATAGTCTTGGCTCCATAGCCTCATGTAAAACACAGTATAACTTTGAACTTTTGTTTCCTCTTTTGTGCAGAACAGTGATAATAATATCTGTGTCAAAGGACTTATGTGAGGGTCAAATGAAATGGGTGCCCAGGGCACACCACTGGGTTTGGCATCTAGTCACGCCAAATGGGTGGGGTGGTTGCCTGGCAACAGCATCCCTTGATCTCTCCCTGGTGCACTCTGATTCCTCTTAGAGGATACTTGCTTTCTTTTTTGCCCACTGCCTTTCAGTATGGTGGGACTTTTCTAGACAACTGGGATGTGGCTAGGTGGCAATAGAGTAGGGACATGTATTCCCTGAAGAAGGCTCTGTCTGGTAAGGAGGTCAGAGCAGTTGCTTGCTAGTGGCCTGGCCCTGAGGCCTCACTTGTACCATTTTCTTTCTTCAGTAATACCACAGATGGACAGCCAGTTGGCAGAGAAGCTGAGTCAGCATATCTTGCCTTGGATGGACCAGATCTCCCCAGAGCACCTGAACCCCAGCATCTATGTGGGCTTGCGCCTTTCCGGCTGGCAGGCTGGGGCCAAGGAGGACCTCTACTTGCACAGTCTCAAGCTCAACTACCAGCAGTGCCTCCTGGGGTATTGCTACTCTCCTTCCTCTTTTACCATATCTTGCTCCATACTATGAGAGAGAGTAGACCTGGGTTCTGATTTGGGTCTTTCACAGCTTTTCAATAAACTCTAGGCAAGTTTTTTCTTTCCCAGGCCTTTCTCCATTTGCAGAAGAAAGGTTGTACTAGATCCAAGGTACTAACATGTGCCCCTTGTCCCAAAACTGCATCTTTCTGAGCCCAGAAGCAGCAGGTGTTCTCCACCTTTGCCTAAGGCAGACATCACTAATCAATGACCACACTCTTAATATTGAACCCAGAAACATTTAACATTTAACTTTCTGTGGTCTACTTTTATGCCTAAGGCAGACCTCAGTAATTCATGACCATACTCTTTTTTTTTTTGGTCTTTTAGAGACAGGGTCTCCCTATAGCCCCAGCTGGCCTAGAACTCACTCTGTAGACCAGGCTGGCTTTGAACTCACAGAGATCCGCCTGCCTCTGCCTCCCGAGTGCTAGGATTAAAGGCATGTGCCACCACGCCCGGTTCAAAGACAGTTTTTAGTCGCCATGTGGGTGCTGAGTGCTGAGAATCAAACCTGGGTCCTCTGCAAGAGCAGTCCGTGCTCTCAACTGCTGAGCCATCTCTCCAGCCCCATGACCATACTCTTTCATGCAGAGTCCAGAAGCAGCATATTTCTGTGTTCCCTTTCTGAGGAGCGGTCAATAAGGAGAGGCCTGCTCTTGGGTTTGAAAGATACTGTGGCGGGGCGAGGTGGCACACGCCTTTAATCCTAGCACTTGGGAGGCAGAGACAGGCAGATTTTTGTGAGTTCAAGGCCAGCTTGGTCTGCAGAGTGAGTTCCAGGACAGCTGGGGCTATAGGGAGACCCTGTCTTGAAAAGACCAAAAAAAAAAAAAAGATTCTGTCACGTACCCTCCTGCTTGAGTTCCCTCTCAAGAAATAGATGCAAGGGGGGCTGGAGAGATGGCCTAGCGGTTAAGAGCGCCTACCGCTCTTACAGAGAACCCGGGTTCGATCCCCAGCACCCACATGGCGGCTGAGAACCGTCTGAAGCTCCAATTCCAGGAGAACTCCAGTTCCAGGGGAATCCGAGACCCTCTTCTGAACTCCGCGGCATTGCACGACATGGGTGCACAGACTTGCATGCAGACAGTACATTCATACACATACAGAAATAAATAAAAATTAATAAAAAAAAATTAAAAAAAAAAAAAAGAAATAGATGCAAGGGAGGGAGAGGAAATACAGAGACAGTACATGGCCAAACCCAGGGGGTCTGGATGTGGGAGCCCTTAGAGTTTAGCCTTAAATTTAATCTTTCTTTCTTTTTAAGTATCTATGGCATGTGTTTCATACAAACACAGCTGACTACTAATTTAGGCGTTCATGTAGTTTCCAACCATTAGGATATTTTCTACTTTGTGATGGTGGGGGTGTCCTCAAGAAGGGCTTATCAAGGTGGTGTTTAATCATAAAGGTGTGACCTCCCCTTGTTGTAGGTCTCCATCCAGTGATGACAATGGTGACTGCCAGATCAAGCCTTCCATGGGCCAGCTGGCCCTCTACCTGCTCGCTCTCAGGGCCAACTGTGAGTTCATTGGAGGCCGAAAAGGTGACAGGCTGGTCTCACAGCTCAAGTGGTTCCTGGAGGATGAGAAGAAGGCCATTGGGGAGGGGTCACCAGGTCAGTGGTGGGGAGCACCTAGCAGGGCTCCTCAGTTTTGCTGTTATTTGTGGTTTTGTGACATGTCTTACTGTGTAGCCTACACCTGCCTCAAACTCACGCTCTTTCTCTTTAGATGAAGCTTTTGGTGAGATCAGAGGTTTGGGTTTTCTCTCCAGGCCTCTTTCTCACTCTCTGCCTACCTCACATCTACTTAGAGGTTTGGGCTTGAGCCAGGTGCCACGCTCCGTCTGGCCTTTCCTGCATCTCGGTGCACTCTGCTGACATACTTGGCCCCCGAGACCGACCCGATTACCCAACCCTGGGGAACCTGCACGGCCTTCTTTCTGCTTCCTCCTTAGCTTCTTTCTCCTGGTTTTCCGGCCTCCTGACTCAGACACAAAGCCCGATGCTAGACCAAGGCTTTTCAACATAAATCCTCTCTTCAGACTCTTTAAGCCCCGAAGGGCCACTCACTGCTCTGCCTACAGCCCGTAGGCTCACCCTGTCTGTTCTTGTCTCCTGTCTAGGCTCACTTCTCTGTGGCTGGAGCCACACTGGCCTTCCCTCACAAGCCTGGGCACTTGTGCTTGCCCCGGGTCCCGTTACCCTTCCCCTACTTCAGCATCACTTCTGTGAGGAATCCTGTCCCAACTTCTCAGCCATTTAATGACCTCTGTTATATTCTGTTATATGGTTCCAGGACCTTGGGCCACATTTCTGTCATAAATGCCCTTGACCCCAAGCTGATCCTCTACTCTGACCTCCAAGCACAGAGACTGCCACACATTGGGACCTCAGGCATTGGGAGAATAAAAGATGCTGTGGTCTCAAGGAAACATGGGGTCATGCAGGCCATGAAGACCCATGAGCTGTGGGCTGCTTGCCAGGAGGAGACAGAGAAGGAAGGGCTCAGGCTTGACACGACCTCCTTAACTCCTCGCCTTTCTCTTCCCAGGGCACAATCATGAAGGCCGCCCCCGCACCACCTACTACCAGTACAGCCTTGGCATCCTGGCTCTGTGTGTCCACCAGAAGCGGGTCCATGACAGTGTGGTGGGCAAGCTTCTCTATGCTGTGGAACATGAGCACCATCTCCACCAGAGCCACCTCTCTGTGGGTGAGTCGGCAGAACCCTGCCAAGTGCAGACCAACGCTCACCTAGCCCCAGGTGGCCTCTGAGTCCTGCCCTTATGGTCGCCTTTCCCTGGGACACTTCCTCATCAAATCACTCGGGAGTGAAATGTGGTGGGAGTTGTGAGCCAGCTTTGGAGGTGGGCTGAGATCCTGACCCATGCTCCATCCCAAACCCCTGTCAATCAGGCCTTTCTTATAAAATGACCTCCCAGCAGCATCTTCAAACAATGGGCTTAGCACATGCATGGAGAAAGTTCCGGATGCATATCTATGATCTCAGCACCATCCATGGGGAGCCTGACACCTGGATTTTGATCTGATTCCTCCTTGTGTGACCTTTGGCCACCATATGCATTTTTTATCATTGTGATTCAAGGTCTCTGGTAGGCTGGGTTTCCATGAGTGGGTGCCTTTCCTAGGGTGGGTAAGATGGAAAACATGGCTGGTGGTCAGACAGGTGGCCTCTACCAGCGTTCAGGCTGCTCTTCATGCCCATTAATGCAGACTGACTGTAGGTGGGTAAGGCTGTGGGTAAGATTCAAACTCTCTGAGAGGTTGGAGGGATATGGCTCAGTGATATAGCGTCTAGTATGTGCAAGGCTACAGGTTCGATCTCCAACACCACAAAAGTAATATTAATTGATCAATAAGATAAAGGTCCTGCTGGATGTGGTGGTGCATGGCTTTAATACCAGTACTTGGGAGGGAGGCAGAGGCAGGTGGCTCTCTGTGAGTTCAAGGTCAGCCTGGTCTACATGTGAGTCCAGACCATCTGGGGCTCCAGTGTGCGTCCTGCTTGGAGAGCGGGCGCTGTGGGCTCCAGTGTGCGTCCTGCTTGGAGAGCGGGCGCTGTGGGCTCCAGTGTGCGTCCTGCTTGGAGAGCGGGCGCTGTGGGCTCCAGTGTGCGTCCTGCTTGGAGAGCGGGCGCTGTGGGCTCCAGTGTGCGTCCTGCTTGGAGAGCGGGTGCTGTGGGCTCCAGTGTGCATCCTGGTTGGAGAGCAGGTGCTGTGGGACCTAGTCCTCCTGAGACTATTCTCCAGTCTCTCCATTGACGTGTTGCTCCAAGGAATAGAGTGACAAATTTAATCAGTTTGTCTAGGCCCAAGAGGGTTCCTGGGACATAGTATATGCAGTGTCTCGACCTGGGGAACCCTGGGAAAACCAGATTAGTGTCCCCATTTGATCTGACTGTGCTATTGCCCTTCTCAAGCCCTCCTATAGCTACCCATTGCTACCTGGGCCTCAATCCTAAAGCCCCACCTAGCTTGGCTCTATGAAACTATCAAGTTCACCCTAGGTCCTGTCCCCTTAGATACAGAGGCCATGGCTGGCTTGGCATTTACCTGTTTGGAGCGCTTCAATTTCAACCCTGATCTAAGACCACGGATCACCATGGCGATTGGGACAGTGCAAGAAAAGATCCTTAAGGCCCAAAGCCCTGAAGGCTACTTTGGAAATGTCTATAGTACTCCACTGGCGCTGCAGGTGGGAAGGAGACCCCGGAGCTATGGCTACAGGAGGTCAGTGGAGGGTGGGCTGGTCAGAAGCTAGAATTCCCGACCCCTTCCCGTGACTGACCCGTCTCTTCCCTTTCTTCCCTGTACTATCACAGTTGCTGATGGCCTCCCCCATGCACGGGGTAGAGCTGGGCACAGCGTGCCTCAAGGCCAGGGCAGCTCTGCTGGCCAGCCTGCAGGGTGGGGCCTTCCGGAATGCTCTGATGATTTCCCAGCTGCTCCCCATCTTGAACCATAAGACCTATCTGGATCTCATCTTCCCAGACTGCCAGGCACCCAGAGGTAGCTGACCTCTTTACAGTCTGCTGAGTATTCTGCTGTGTGTGAGTCCCGGGGCTGGGAGATCCCTTGGTCCTGATTTGCTGAGGCAACACAAATTTGAGGGTGTGCATGGGAAACAGCAGCTAAAAGGATGTCACAGTTCTTTGATGCTCATTGGTGTGGGGATAGAGACCAAACAAGCACTCAGGGTGGTGTCTCCTGGATACCCACTGCAGAAATGTTTGAGTGAATGCAAGGATGAGAGTAATACACAGGGCTCTCTAAAACAACAGAACTGATAGAATCAGTTCTGTTGTTAGATTGCCTTACAGGATATGGTCTAGGTAGTCCCAGTCACCCTGGAGAGGCTGAGATGTCTCAGCAGTCCCAATGTGGTGTTGAATTCCTGGAGGATTCCCGGAGAGCTGCTGGTTTTCAGTCTATGTTAGAAGCAGGAAGAAGCTGTCTCTAATATCAGTGGAGGAATGCAGCAGCAGCAGCAGGACAGATGGACTTGCCAGCAAGAGTGAAGGGAGGCAAAAAGCAAAGCTTTCTTCCTTCATGTCCTTTTATCTGGCTGCCACTAGAAGGCACTGCCGACATTTAGGATGGGCTTCCCACTTCAGATGACCTAATCAAGGAAATTCTTCACAGGAGTGCCAGCTGCTTGTATTTTAGTTGATTCCAGATGCAGTCAATTTGGCAACCAAGATTAGTCATCACAGATGAATGAATGAATGAATGAATGAATGAATGAATGAATGAATGAATGAATGACTGGCAAGAGACACATTTGGTTAATTATGACACATAAGAAGCCTTAATTCACTACATTAGATCAGGGCATCATTTGGGAGGACTTTAACGAGGTAAGTGGGATTTGCCAGAGAGGGGGAAGGGAGGAAGAGGAAGCAAAAACAAAGGCACAGAGAGATCAAGAATTCAAGGGTGCTGGGGGACATGGTCTTGTAAAAGAGCTCACTCTGGGAGAGTGAGCAGGCGTGGCAGATAAATCCATAGAAAGAAGGTGAGGCCATTCGAGGTATCAGGGAAGTGATGTAAACAGCAGACATACCAGCGCGGGGCCTAACTGGGCCGTGGAGGGATGCGGCAGCTGTGGGACAAGGAGCCTGGGATGACAGCCCGGTTTCAGCTGGGCAGGTGGTCATGGCATCAAATGAGCCAACATGGTGAAGGATGTGGTCCACGTGGGCCACGGCGCCTGTGAAAAGAAAGCAGCCCACACCGGCTCTGCGTCCTCACGCTCCTTCCTTTCTCCTGGCACAGTCACGCTGGTACCAGCTGTCGAGGATCCTTTGGTTCCCATGCCAGAGGTCATCAGTGTCACATTGAGGGTCTCCAGTGTCTTACCGTCATACCAACGAACCATGTTCGTCCTGGCTGGGTCCTCCTTGGAAGATGTCCTGAAGATGGCGCAAGGGTTAGGAGGATTCACGTGAGACCCCCACCCCACCTCCCAGCCCTCGCCAGCCCCCACCCCACCTCCCAGCCCTCGCCAGCCCCAGGCCTAAAGTGTGGTAACAGGAGGATGGGGGCCAGAGGGATTTCTTGGGAGAATTACTGGCCCAGTTTCTGCTTCCGCCCTCGATACTCCTTTGTGACCCGTGCTGTCATGGAAACAGGAAACTGACCTCCACTGTCGTCAATCGAACTGGCTCCAGAGGGAGAAACGTTTCCCTGGGGTCCCAGTTTCCCTGATCCCTAGCCAGGGAGCCAAGGTAGTTATTCACCTGAAATTCAGGGGGGCATGAGAAACGGTCCCCTCTCCATAGGGCCAATGTGAGGAGCCCAGGGTCTGTGCACATAGAGGCCATGTGGATGTGCTTTGTGTGGGTATAGGGGCTGGCATGCAGTAAGTGCTCAATATAGGCAGCTTTCATAAGAGGAAGAGTAGTTAGTATTAAATAATCTTGGTGAAATCTTTTTTTTAATTTCCCTGAGGAGTTGGACAGTGTTCTTAAACTTGCTTCTCTCCTTGAGACATGACAAGCCTTTAAATCCCAGTTGCTGCTTCTTGCCAGGCGATACCTGAATGGTGAACACAATTCTGGTATCATTCTGGGAAGTGAAGGCCTTCTACCAGGTTACACTCTCCCTGATTTCTTCCCTAGAAAGAAGTGCCTCAGGCAGAGGTGGGTGGACCTCTGTGAGTTCAAGGCCAGCCTGATCTACACAGTGAGCTCCAGTTCAGCTGGGGCTACAGAGAGACCCTGTCTCAAAAAGACCAAAAAAAAAAAAAAAAAAAAAAAAAAAAAAAAAGAGAGCCTCGGTTTGAGAGATTCCTAGTTTCTGTTCTCAATTAAAATGAGATAGAATAGCATCCCAGCCAGGAGGGCTGACAGCAGCACCCCGGCCAGGAGGGCTGAGAACAGCACCCTGGCCAGGAGGGCCGACAACAGCATCCCAGCAGGAAGGCCGACAACAGCGCCCGGGCCAGGAGGGCCGACAGCAGCACCCCGGCCAGGAGGGCCGACAACAGCACCTCGGCCAGGAGGGCCGAGAACAGCACCCCGGCCAGGAGGGCCGAGAACAGCACCCCGGCCAGGAGGGCCGAGAACAGCACCCCGGCCAGGAGGGCCAACAACAGCACCCAGGCCAGGAGGGCTGACAGCAGCACCCCGACCAGGAGGGCCGACAACAGCACCCAGACCAGGAGGGCCGAGAACAGCACCCCGGCCAGGAGGGCCGAGAACGGCGCCCTGGCCAGGAGGGCCGACAACAGCACCAGGCAGGAGGGCCGAGAACAGCACCCCGGCCAGGAGGGCCGAGAACAGCACCCCAGCCAGGAGGGCCGACAACAGCGCCAGGCAGGAGGGCCGAGAACAGCACCCCGGCCAGGAGGGCCGACAACGGCGCCCCGGCCAGAGGGCTGAGCAGGCACCACTTGTGGTCGTTTGGGCCAGGATATCTCAGACCAGAACTATGTAAAGCCTATCTTTAGAGGGCAAAAGCGTCCCTAATTCCCAGGTTAAGTTACTTTTTTTTCTAGTATGGGGGATTGAACCTAGAGCTCTTTCAGGCTAAGCAAGAGCTCTACTACTGAGTTACATCAGCCCTCTTTTTACTTCTCATTTGGAAACAAGGTCTTTATTAGTTACTTGTCTTAGTGCTGTGACAACATACCTGAGAAAAGCAACTTGAGGAGGAAGGTTTATTCTGCTCCCAGGTCTCGGGGACACTGTGCTGGGAAGGACACGGCAGCAGGAGGCAGAGGCAGCTAGTCACACTGCTCGCAATCAGGACAGCAGAGCCTGAGGAATGCTGTGCTCAGCTCTCCAGTTTTAAATTCATTCTAGAACCCAGCTATCCACATTTAGGGTGAGCTTTCCTGCAGTTAGCCTGATCTAGAAAATACAGACAAGTCCAGAAATTTGTTGCCATGGTGACTCTTAATTTCATTAAGTCGAAAATCAAGATTAATCATCACAAGTGTCCCACAAATTTCCCAGGCTGGCCTTGAACTTTCCATCTTGCTATACCATCAGGCCTGGCTTATGTTATTTCTTTTTTTTTTCTTTTGGTCCTTTTGAGCCCCAGCTGACCTGGAACTCACTTTGTAGACCAGGCTGGCCTTGAACTCACAGAAATTCACCTGCCTCTGCCTCCCAAGTACTGGGATTAAAGCCTTAAGTTATTTCTATAATACCACTTACAGAGGTGTATTAACATGTTTACACAATATAAATTCCTTTCTTTTTCTGTCTCTAAGTAGATATAAATCCTAAGGAACCTGGCAAATTAAAATTGAGGAATAATATATACAAACAAAACAGAACCAGGTGTGGTGGCATATGCACTTTTGAGATGGAGGCAGGAAGATTGTGAGTTTGAGGCCAGCCTGGGTTACGTAACAAGACTGTGTCTTAAAAGCAAAAGTCAAAAAAGAAAATATTCAACCCAGTAACATTCAATGAAGACCCCACTCAAGTACAGGTCCTTGTTGCCAGGGCAGTGACTTCAGCTCTCCTCATATTTGAGCCTTTATTGGGCTGAGTCTGCTCAGGCTGCCCTACCTTCCTGGCCTCTTTCCCAAACCCAGTGCTTCCTTCAGTGGTTTTGTTGTTTAAGACAGAGTCTCACTCTGTAGCTCAGATGGCCTGGAACTCCCTATGTAGCTCAGGTTGAGTCTAATTCTGCATCTCTCCTCCTGCCTTGACCTCCCAAGTGTCAGCAGGTGTAAGCCTCCATGCCAGCTTCATTTATTATTTCGCTCTGTTCTCTCCCTGGTTGGTCCTCAACAGTGTGCAGTGGTGGTGCTTTTTTTTTTTTTTTTAAATAAATTATAGCTGGGTGTGGTGGCACACACCTTTAATCCTAGCACTCAGGAGGCAGAAGCAGGCAGATCTCTGTGAGTTTAAGGCCAGCCTGGTCTACAGAGCGAGCTCCAGGCCAGCTGGGAGTAAAAGGGAGACCCTGTCTCCAAAACACCAAAATGAAAAAAAAAAACACAAAAACAAAAACACCAAAATGAATAAATAAATAAATAAAAAATACTTTATCCACTTATAAAAGTTCATTAAGAGGGGCTGGAGAGATGGCCTAGCGGTTAAGAGCACCAACTGCTCTTGCAGAGGACCCGGGTTCGATCCCCAGCACCCACATGGCTGCTGAGAATCGTCTTTAACTCCAGTTCCAGGGAAATCCGACACCCTCTTCTGACCTCCGCGGCATTGCATGACACGGGTGCACAGACCTACATGCAGACAGTACATTCATACACATAAAAAAGATAAAAAATTAAAAAAAAAGTTCATCAAAGGACTTCCAAAATATTTAATCTTCTTCATTCTTTGGAGATTATTCATTTAGAGTAGGTGACCAGTCATAGCTTTTTTTTTTTTCTTCCAGCAGAGAAGCTACAGAGCACTCACTAAACCGGTGGTAGTGCTTTTATTTTTATTTTGTATGTGTATGAATGTACTGTCTGCATGGAGGTCAGAAGAGGGCATCGGATTCCCCTGGAACTGGAGTTAAAGATGGCTCTCAGCCGCCATGTGGGTGCTGGGAATCGAACCCAGGTCCTCTGCAGGAGCAGTTGGCGCTCTCAACCCCTGAGCCATCTCTCCACCCCCCCGTGGTGGTGCTTTTTATTCAGAGCTTTGAGGATCCCTGAGAGGCCGCTACAGACAATCTGATAAATTTTTCTTTTGTTAGAATAGGTGGCTGCCTGAAAGAATTCAAGGGCCAGGCAGGAAGACTATGTGAGAGGCCCAGTAATTAACAGCAAACTAAGCTGCAGAGGCAGATAGACAGACATGTGGAGAGAGAAGTAACCCAACTAGCTATGTAGTCAGATCACTTTTTTTGTTGTTGTTGTTTAAAGGATTTAACACTTTATTTAGCCATTCTCTTAACATTTAAGTTATTGGCATTTCTACTAATACAAATTTTCTCTGAATTATCAGTGAACATACATCTCATGCATTTGTTTGACCATTTCTGTCAGAGAATTCCTGTTACTATTAAAATGACATCAGTATTTTGGGGATACCAAGGTGGTACTGATCACAACAACCCACAGTTAAGTAAGTTAGACTCCAAATCTCATATGCAGGCCATGGAGCAGAAGGATCCAGCCAGGAAATGGAAGGCTAAGATGAGCCAGCCAAGTCCTAGCTCCTGACTTTCCTTGTGAAGAAATCCATACAATCACTTGCTGGAGAGAGGCAGTTGTGAACTGCCTGTTCTTCTGCCCTCAAGCCAGTCAGAGGTCCCATCTGCATCCAAGCCTGGACAGCCTGACTCTTTTGCATAATGTAGTGAAATGGCACTGTATTTCATGGTGATCCCTCGGACCTGCTCATCTTCTCTGCTGTCCATGTACCTTAACTTGCCTGCCAGGCGGCTGGAGATGATTCCATTACTAGATATAAGACAATCAGCAAGAGTAGTTTTTCCATGAGCCAAAACACAGATATTCCTGATGTTAGCAGTGTTTTTCTGGAGCTGAATCATCTTATCCACACTATTGAGCACCATGGTTACGTATTTCCGGCTCCCAGCCGAGCTTCACCAGGCGTGTCTCCGGCTCCGGCGCCGCCAAGCTAAGAGCAGGCCGGAAGTCGTAGTCAGATCACTTTTAAGAGTGCATACTGCTTTTGAAGAATGTGAGTTCAGTTCCCAGCATCCAAAATTGGATGGTTAACTGCCTGTAATTCCAGGTCCAGGGGATCTAACACCCTCTTCTGGGGGGTGTTAGATCTCCACCTGCACCTACATGTACAAACCCATTCCCCTCCCCCACATAATTTTTTAATAAATGAAAAGGAACTTTCTGTGACATTCCCTAAAATAATTTATTTCTTCCACATCTGCAATTTTCACATTCACAAATTCAACTAACTTGGATTAAAAAAGTATGCTTTTTTAAAAAAGCATACTTGCCCTGCTATCCTTGGATTTTACTATTTGTTGAGGGACCTAGACACGAGAGGTAGTTGTACTTTCCTTTTTATTATTTACTTATTTTTTTGTCATTTTGAAACAGGATCTCCCTGTAGCCCCAGCTGTGCTGGAACTCTGTAGACCAGGCTGGCTTTGAACTCACAGAGCTCCAAGTGCTGGGGTTAAAGGCTTGCGCCACCACTCCTGGCTATACTTTCTCTTTGCCTAAATCACCAGAGTGGGTTGCTGTGTTTGTGGTGCATATGGCCTGGAGATTGAGCTTACTGGCCTCACTCATGATAGGTGTCACTCTACCACTAAGCCACATCCTTAGCCCCCTCCTTTATACTTAAAAAATGTTTTCCCTTGAATTTGCTATGTAGCCAAAGATTATTTTGAATATTGACTCCTCTTGAATACTGGAATTATAAGCCTATACCACCACACCAGTTCTACAGTGGTGGGAATCAAACCCAGGGCTTCATGCATACTAGGGAAGCACTCTTCCTACTGAGCTACAGCCCCAACACCCCAAATTTTTTTAATTTTGGGACTTTTTTTTCTAAATTGGAGTCAAGGTTTTATAAGTTTCCCAGGCTGGCCTTAAATTTGCTTTGTAATCCGTACAGGCCTTGAACTTGCACTTCACTCACCTCAGCCTCCCCAAGTAGCTTGGGTGACAGGCCTGGGCCACCAAACCTGGTTGGATTATGCGTCTTCTTTTTTTTTTTTTAATTTTTTATGTGTATGAGTGTACTGTCTGCATGTAGGTTGGTGCACCCATGTCGTGCAATGCCTTGGAGGTCAGAAGAGGGCATCGGATTCCCCTGGAACTGGAGTTAAAGATGGTTCTTTAGCCACCATGTGGGTGCTGGGAATCGAACCCGAGTACTCTGTAAGAGCAGTTGGTGCTCTTAACCACTGAGCCATCTCTCAAGCCCCTGGATTATGCTTCTTAAAACTGAAACAGTCCCTCCCTGTCTAAGATGGAAACCACTAATAAGCCTCTTGGAGGGAAGTATGTGATCTATGAGGTTTATCTAAGAGGATTACTCTGGTAGTGATGTCTAGAGGGGGTTGGAGAACTGTGAACTTAGTAGCCAGAGGTTCATGGAAGGACATGGTGGTGAATGAGTAAACATCACTGGTTATCAGAGCTATAAATCTAACCTCAGTTTTCTCTAGCAATGGGGAGCATAAGCATGCAGAAGAGGATAGCAGAGTGGGCAACCCAGCCCCCAGAAGAAGGGGATAGCAGAGTGGGCAACCCAGCCCCCAGAAGAAGGGGACAGCAGACTGGGCAACCCAGCCCCCAGAAGAAGGGGATAGCAGACTGGGCAACTCATCCCCCAGAAGAAGGGGTAGCAGAGTGGGCAACCCAGCCCCCAGAAGAAGGGGACAGCAGACTGGGCAACCCAGCCCCCAGAAGAAGGGGATAGCAGACTGGGCAACTCATTCCCCAGAAGAAGGAGATAGCAGACTGGGCAACCCAGCCCCCAAAAGAAGGGGACAGCAGACTGGGCAACTCATCCCCCAGAAGAAGGGGATAGCAGACTGGGCAACTCATCCCCCAGAAGAAGGGGATAGCAGACTGGGCAACCCAGCCCCCAGAAGAAGGGGTCAGCAGACTGGGCAACCCAGTCCCCAGAAGAAGGGGATAGCAGACTGGGCACCTCATCCCCCAGAAGAAGGGGAGAGCAGACTGGGCAACCCAGCCCCCAGAAGAAGGGGACAGCAGACTGGGCAACCCAGACCCCAGAAGAAGGGGACAGCAGACTGGGCAACCCAGCCCCCAGAAGAAGGGGACAGCAGACTGGGCAACCCAGCCCCCAGAAGAAGGGGACAGCAGACTGGGCAACCCAGCCCCCAGAAGAAGGGGACAGAAGACTGGGCAACCCAGCCCCCAGAAGAAGGGGACAGAAGACTGGGCAACCCAGCCCCCAGAAGAAGGGGCTAGCAGACTGGGCAACCCAGCCTCCAGAAGAAGGGGATAGCAGACTGGGCAACCCAGCCCCCAGAAGAAGGGGACAGCAGACTGGGCAACCCAGTCCCCAGAAGAAGGGGACAGAAGACTGGGCAACCCAGCCCCCAGAAGAAGGGGATAGCAGACTGGGCAACCCAGCCCCCAGAAGAAGGGGCTAGCAGACTGGGCAACCCAGCCCCCAGAAGAAGGGGATGCCATCAAGTACACCTCCATCAGAAAGGGGCCATTGACTACTGAGGGAATGTCTCTTCTTAAAGGCCATGATCATGATCCATACAGAGGGATGAAGCCCAAGTGGCCAGTATCAGTGAAGCTGGAAAGGAGTGGAGGGAGAGACATGAGCCTATGACAAAAAGGGCTAAGAAGGGTGGAAGGTGCTGGCTGTGAAGGCGAGGCAGGTCCTCGCTGATGTGGGCGAACTCTACTTCTGCCCCTGGGGATGACAGTTGTCTCTCTTCACCTTTCTACTTTTTAGATATGAAACACAGGCCTCCTTGTCAGGCCCCTATCTGACCTCTGTATTGGGGAAAACAGTTGGGGACCGAGAGTTCTGGCAGCTCCTCCGAGCGCCTGACACCCCTCTGCTGCAAGGTGAGTGCTGACTTCTCAGCCTGGAATGCCTCCCATCCCAACCCTGACCCAGCAACAAGGCTTCAGCAACTCAGCCCGGCTTTCCCTAGAGTCTTCCTGGGCCACAGCTTCAGAAAAATCAAGCTCAAGGTTGGATTGAATATATTTAACTAAATTCTTAGAAATTTCCTTGAAAATTAATATGGAAAGTCTAAGAAAATTTCCTTGTAAGTTAGTATGGAAAGTCTAAGAAACCAGAAAAGAAGGAAGGAAGGAAGGAAGGAAGGAAGGAAGGAAGGAAGGAAGGAAGGAAGGAAGGAAGGAAGGAAGGAAGGAATAATTCACTACCTAGAAATAAGTCTTTTAAATTTTTGATACATTTTCTTATAACTATAATAAATATGTACAGCATATTTGTTTTTCATTAAAAAGTTCAGTCATAATCTTGGGGCTGGAGAGATGACTCAGGAGTTAAAAGTGCCAACTGCTCTTGCAGAGGATCCGGGTTCAATTCCCAGCACCCACATGGTGGCTAAGAATGGTCTTTAAGCTGGGTGTGGTGGCCCACACCTTTAATCCCATCATTCTGGAGGCAGAGGCAGGCAGATCTCTGTGAGTTCAAGGCCAGCCTGATCTACAGAGTGAGTTCCAGGCCAGCTGGGGCTATAGGGTGACCCTGTCTCAAAAAAAAACATTCAGTCATACTCTTATCAACACAGTCCAATAGCTATAACATGTCAGATAGGACAGTTGGTGTACACTTTTAATCCCAGCACTGAGGAGGCAGAGGTAGGTGGATCTCTGTGAGTTCCAAGGCCAACCTGAGTTCCAAGCCATCTGTGGCTACAGGGAGAGCCACAACAACATCAAAAATCAAAAAGATGTGTAACTAAGAATTTTCCAGTTGAGGAAACTAATATTAAATGCTATATCTTATTTAGCCCAATGTATCTAAAATATTCCAAGATGTAAAATTCCAATGTAAAATTATTAATGACATTTTATGTTTCTATTTCTTTGGTTTTAAGTTTTTAATTAATTATTTTGGAGACAAGTTCTCTCAGTGTAGCCCAGTCTGGCCTTGAACTCACAATCCTCATACCTGAGGCTCCTGAGTAATGGTGTGTCCCCATCATACCTGGATTTGGAGGCTCTTTTCTAGGGGCAGCAATTCCATTCAAGAAGGCTCCACTTTGTGATCACTCACCTCTCAAAGGCCCCTACCTTCTAATGTGATCACTTTGGCTTAGATTAATCTCATGAATTTGGGGAAATATAAATATTCAGACCAAACCATATCCATTAAAAAGAAACCTCCAGCTGGGCATGGTGGTGCATGCCTTTAATCCTAGGACTTGGGAGGCAGAGGCAGGCGGATCTTTGTGAGTTCAAGGCCAGCCTGTTCTACAGAGTGAATTCCAGGACAGCTAGGACTACAGGGAAACCCTGTCTCGAAAAGACCAGAAAAAAACAAAACAACAACCAAAAAAAATCTCCCCTGGTGGTGCACACCTATTATCCCAACCCTTGGGAAACTGAGCCAGGGGGATTGCTGTCAGTTTGAGGCTAGCCTGGGCTACATAGGCAGAACCTGTCTCAACCCCCATTAATTTCCCCCCAAATGTCCTTGGATACTTAGGCTCTCAAGGAATGCTTCTAAGGCCTCCCAAGTTTGTTGGTATTATTTCCAGTTTGTTAATTTCATGCCGTTGGGGTGAACCAGGACTCCATGCATGCCGTTGGGGTGAACCAGGACTACATGCGTGCTTGGCCATCACTTTACCATGGTGCCATAACCCAGCCTGGTTGCTGGCTTTATCATCATCCTCTGTTCTCCAGTGAGAATGGCAGTGCTCACAGAGGTTAAATACCTTGCTCAAAGTCACCGTGCTGAGTGGCAGGGCTGGGACTTGAATCTGGGCATCTTCCTGGAGCTTGGATTCTCTAGAGGGGGAAGGCTGAATTCTGGGATACTTGTGGCCCTAGTTCTCTCTCTGGACCACTGAACAAGTTCTTGTTCCTGACTACTCTGGAATATTTTGTAGATGGTGGCCCTGCCAGTCAGGTGCTGTTGAGGTTCCATTCACTGTTACCCAGCTTGCAGTCCTGTACTCTATCCCCTAAGGGGGGCCCACCCAGCAGAATGGGTCTGTGGTCTGAGGGATCCTGTAGCTGGTCCAGAGTCTCCAGCTGGCTCTGGAGAACTCCCAGCTTCCTACTACCAAACCTTGAGTTTATCTTACAGAACAGGGCTTCAGAGTGGCAGAATCACATAATGTGGTTGGGGGTGGGACACTGCCTTGTCAATCCCCTTTGCTCCTCATTTTCTGCAGGTATTGCTGACTACAGACCTCAGAATGGAGAAACCATCGAGCTGCGTCTGGTTAGCTGGTAGCCCTGGGATCCCTACCCGCAGCAGTAGGGACCCTACAGATGTCCTTGGACCCAGCTGCCACCTGCTGCACACTAGGTGTGATGGTCACTTCAGCCATCTCCCCTATGAGGATCCTAAGCCACAGCCCCACTTGGGAGCAAGAAGCCAAGTACCTCCCCTGAGGACTCTGCTAGCCTAGGTCTGACCCTGCCTGGCCACTCTGAAGGCTGCCCCATGGCCTGAAGGACCAGGCTGTACTTGACTTCCTCTGCAGAAACGGGGGGGGGGTGTCTGCTGGGTGTGGATGTTGTGAGTACCACGGCTTTGTGAGTGGAGTCCTACAAGGATGTCTTCATGGCCCAGGGCTGTGGATTGTCAGGGTGGCTGTCCCAGAGCAGGGTCCTCCAACATGATTAAAGCCTTGATTGTCCTTATGTGGCCGCAGTTTCCTGGTGCTTTGAACTCCTCAGCACAGGGGCAAGGAGCAGAAAATGGGAGGTGTCTTGTCAAGTCGGCAGGGCTGGTCAGCAAGTCTGCTGGTCATCCGGAGATGTTGGCACAGACGGCTGACCACCGTCTACTGAGTGATATTGGCACAGACGGCTGACCACCGTCTACTGAGTGACGTTGGCACAGACGGCTGACCACCGTCTACTGAGTCATGTTGGCACAGACGGCTGACTACCGTCTACTGAGTCATGTTGGCACAGACGGCTGACCACCGTCTACTGAGTGATATTGGCACAGACGGCTGACCACCGTCTACTGAGTGACGTTGGCACAGACGGCTGACCACTGTCTACTCAGTGATGTTGGCACACACGGCTGACCACCGTCTACTGAGTGATGTTGGCACAGACGGCTGACCACTGTCTACTGAGTGATGTTGGTACAGATGGCTGACCACTGTCTACTGAGTATCTATTTGCTAAATATTTTCTGGGACAGCTTTGTGGGGTTGTTGAGATTTTCATCTCTGCACTATAGATAAGGAAACTGATGGTCAAAAATCACCCAATGTCGGGGCTGGAGAGATAGCCTAGCGGTTAAGAGCACCAACTGCTCTTACAGAGGACCCGGGTTCGATCCCCAGCACCCACATGGTGGCTAAGAACATCTGTAACTCCAATTCCAGGAGAACTCCAGTTCCAGGGGAATCCGACACCGTCTTCTGACCTCCGTGGCACTGCATGACATGGGTGCACAAACCTACATGCAGACAGTACATTCATACACATACAAAAATAAATTTAAAAAAAATCATCCAATGTCACAGCTAGGCAGTAACAGTGTGGAAGGCAGTGTCAGGCAGGAGACATGGTTTAGGAGACAAATAGACATGGCTTCTGAATCCTTATCAAACCAAAGGATATTTTCTGGGGAACAAGGCTTATTGCTCAGTGGTAGAGCACTTGTCTATCATGCCCAAAGCCTTAGTTTCCATCTCAAGAACTCCTTAGGACAAAAACTAAAACCATATCTTCTGGGCTAGAGATGTTCTTACTTGGACAGTTCCTGCCTAGCATGCACAAAACCCTGGGATCAATCCCTAGCACTACATGGTGGTGCATGCCCAAACCCAGCAGCTCACTTGGAAGGTAGAGGCAGGATCAGAAGTTCAGGGTCATCCCTGTCTACTTAAGGAGTTTGAGGTCAGTTGGAGTTATTGAGACTGTGTCTCAAAACAAAAGAACAAAAACAAGGGGTGCATGCCTTTAATCCTAGCACTCTGGAGGCAGAAGCAGGAGGATCTCTGTGAGATGGAGGCCAGCCTAGTCTACATAGCAAGTTTCAGGGCAGCTGTGGCTATAAGGAGACTGTCTCCAAAAGACCTAAAACAACAACAGCAACAACAAAACACAAAGAAGTATTTGCCAGAAAGCCCCACCCCAACCAACCTGAAGGCAGCCGGGGGCAATTGCCGACTTAGGTTGCCAACTTAAGTTGGGACTCAAAGCTGCCTCATCTCCACCCTCAGGCCTTTTCCTCTTCTTTTGGTGTGGCCAGCCAGGACTGGCAACCTCCAAGTTCCAGCCCCCAGGCTTCTCTTACTTTCTGAGCGTATGACACAAAGCCAATGTCTAGTCTGGCACACTCAGCAAGGACCCAGAGAAGCCATATGATGAGAGACAGTCATATTAGATGTAGGGCCTCACCATCAAGTCAGAAAGGCCTTATATCCAGGTCTGGGGAAGCTGCCTACTTTAGTTGGGAGCAGTTCCACAACCTGCTTTCTAACTCAGAACTGTGGGGTGGTACCTTGGTTTACATTATTTTGGGGACTGTGATCTCATGGGACACACAAACAAGGCGGCAATAGAGAGATGATTGGCGAGGTACATCTCTTAACATCTCCATCCTAATTTCTACAAATAGATTCTTTTTCCCTTCCCACTATCCCTTAGAACCTCTCCTTGAATTTGGGACCTTCATTCTTCTACATGCAAATATCCTCCTGTTGAGAGCTCCAGAGTTAGTAAATTGAGGCAGGTTAAAAATAGACTCCAGGAGATCTCCTGAGCCCAACGGAAGGTACCAGGCTCGGGCTGAAAAGCCCCCCCCCCCAACTGAGATTACGAAGAAGCATCTGAAGGAGGCAAGCAAAGCAAGCCCTCAACACAGTGAAGAGGCATTTAGGACTCACATTGGAATACAGGCAAGGAGAAGCCCATATGCCAGGATCACGAAGAAGAGACTACACTGGAAAGGGGCAGGACAATTCCATGCCAAGCTTTAACAACCCTATGGAAGACTCCTGCAGTGGGATCCCTCTGGGAATGCCCCAGGACACAGACATCAGAAACACAATTGGGAACATACTTAAAGAACTACAAGATCATAAAGAACAAATTAAAGAACTAAGAAAAGAGAATGAGGAACTCAAGAAG